>CM062646.1:27585076-27952576 GCA_025617555.3 Puccinia polysora | reverse complement strand
AAACCCTAAACCCTAAACCCTAAACCCTAAACCCTAAACCCTAAACCCTAAACCCTAAACCCTAAACCCTAAACCCTAAACCCTAAACCCTAAACCCTAAACCCTAAACCCTAAACCCTAAACCCTAAACCCTAAACCCTAAACCCTAAACCCTAAACCCTAAACCCTAAACCCTAAACCCTAAACCCTAAACCCTAAACCCTAAACCCTAAACCCTAAACCCTAAACCCTAAACCCTAAACCCTAAACCCTAAACCCTAAACCCTAAACCCTAAACCCTAAACCCTAAACCCTAAACCCTAAACCCTAAACCCTAAACCCTAAACCCTAAACCCTAAACCCTAACCCTAAACCCTAAACCCTAAACCCTAAACCCTAAACCCTAAACCCTAAACCCTAAACCCTAAACCCTAAACCCTAAACCCTAAACCCTAAACCCTAAACCCTAAACCCTAAACCCTAAACCCTAAACCCTAAACCCTAAACCCTAAACCCTAAACCCTAAACCCTAAACCCTAAACCCTAAACCCTAAACCCTAAACCCTAAACCCTAAACCCTAAACCCTAAACCCTAAACCCTAAACCCTAAACCCTAAACCCTAAACCCTAAACCCTAAACCCTAAACCCTAAACCCTAAACCCTAAACCCTAAACCCTAAACCCTAAACCCTAAACCCTAAACCCTAAACCCTAAACCCTAAACCCTAAACCCTAAACCCTAAACCCTAAACCCTAAACCCTAAACCCTAAACCCTAAACCCTAAACCCTAAACCCTAAACCCTAAACCCTAAACCCTAAACCCTAAACCCTAAACCCTAAACCCTAAACCCTAAACCCTAAACCCTAAACCCTAAACCCTAAACCCTAAACCCTAACCCTAAACCCTAAACCCTAAACCCTAAAGCCTGGACCCTAACCCTAAACCCTAAACCCTAAACCCTAAACCCTAAACCCTAAACCCTAAACCCTAAACCCTAACCCTGGATGACTTGAGGAGGATTGAGAATATCTTCTTCAAATATTTTGTCCCATTCATCTTTGATGTCAGCAAGAAGGTTGTGAAGGATTACCCAGCCGACAATCCAGTTGATGAGGATCTTCACATCCTTGGAATTTTGTAGCTGGTTTTGCGTCTCCCATAAGCTGGCCCATCTTCCTGTCAGGATTCCTATGGCATGCTCAATCTGAACTTGTGATTAGGAAAGATGATAGTTGAAATCAGTTTTGGCTTGATCATTGGATGAAACATTGTGGATGCTGGAACCACATATTTTCCACTAGCATAAGCTGAATCCAGAAGGTATTGATCTTGGTCAAAGTAGTTATCTGGTTGTTGTGCAATCCACATCCAATTGAAAACATATGAATCATGACAAGAACCTGGAAGGCCGGCATGGAGGGATATGAACTTCTTGTTTTGATCACAAACAAGTTGTAGTGCCACAGAGTATCTATACAAACCAATAAAACAAATTTGGTCAGGGTATTATCAAAGGATTTGGAAAGGAAATGAATCAATTGCCTTTTTTTCCAATCAAAATAGTGGTTACCATCTAGCTTGGGTTTTTGACTGAAGGGAATAGTGGTTCCATAAACAAATTCAATGCAACCAGGAAAGCCTTCAGTCTCCATTACTTGAGATATCTCCATGGTTTATTCTTTGGGGGGTCAACAAATGACCAAGCAATCAAAAGACAGGATAGAAATCATGATGCTTTTGGTGTATAAGTCAATGGATCCATAAATGACCAAGAATAGATTTTATAATCAATGAATTTCTGCTCCATTTCCATTTGATCCCAATCCAAAAAGAGCAACAGCCAGTTGGATAGCTGGATTGCGTTTAGGATCCCAAGAATTGTTCTGGAAGATGTGATAGTCTTCAATCATCTCCAAATGTCTCATGAATGAAGGCAATAAAGTTCTGAACAGTTGCTAGAAGCCTAAGTTGGGGAGTAGGTGAAGCTTTTGCCTTTCATACATAGGGTTGTGGAGATTGTGTCTTGGTGGAACCATGTATTGCATTTCCAATAGAGAATTCAAACCTAACTAAGTTGATTCCAAATTGGACTCTGAATCCTAGTAAAACAATAAAAAAAGTTCAGTCAGCTTTTTTGCATTTTCAACTTGCTGCTGGCAAGTTTGATTGGACATGTTGAGAAATATGGTGATGTGATGTGGGGTTATGAGATGATGATGTGATGTGTGTGATGTGATGGAGATGTGAAGCAATGGAGATGAGATGTGTGTGATGCATATGGATTTGCTGAGTTGGAGGTGTGGATGGGTTTTTTGCATGCAATGGATGATGGATGGATGATAAATTGTGGTTTTGATACTTGAAATCTTCCATTTTCATGAAACCCACATTTTGAAATACACCAGTTAGGGGTATGTGTATTTCAGAAACCGGCCATTAAAAATGCAGGGTTTGGCCAAAAAAATGGGGTGTTTCTAATGGCGGATTTGCTAAATTTGATATGCCCTAATATTCCATTGTTGAGAGCTCTTTGATTTGTGGTTTCAGAATTAATGAAATTAATAACCATAAAATTGAAGGAAAATTGGTAAGTGTCATGGGTTTTTAGGCTGAAAAGTTTCTAAGAAACATTCAAAAAAAATCTTCATCTCAGAAGTTAAAGATTTATTCAGCTTCCATTTTTTCCCCAAATGATGACCATCCCCAAGTAGAAACTTAGCCAAAGCAGCCTCTTTTATTATTTTATAAGAATTTGCATTTACCTGATTTGGGTGACAAAAATCAGTCTCACCAACAGAATTATTCCAAAAAAAAAACTCAGAAACAAACTTTCAGCATCTGCAAGATCATAAACATCATAAATCATTCCAATTGAAAAACCTCCCTGAAGGGGCCTCCATTCTCTTCCAAGGGGATTTAATGTGAACTGTTGTGGAAATTCGGAATATTTGACAGTCATTTAAAGAGCTTCAATGGAATTCCTTTGGAAATATCCTGTCAGAATATTTTTTGATTGGTAAGATATTTGAACCACTTCATCCAGGGCTTCATCAGGTTCAAAAATGAATTTTTGTTGGCCAGACAGGTGAATTTACAGTCATTCAACAGCAGGTGAGATGGCAGAAAATTGGAAAGATAAATTTCTCCAGCATGCCTCAGGTGTAGAAACCAATCTTTAATCCCTAAAATGGATTATTCAATCCAATTTTTCACCAAAATCAACATCAAACCAGAAATGGCCCTTATAAAAATGTTTGTGGGGGTATTTGATAGCTGATACACCTGCACATAATTCTACATCAAGCTGGTGTTGGTATTTTGCTGAGAGGTAGGGATTGTGAGGAAAACCCCAGTAATTATCAATCATAGGTTTTCTTTTGTAGTGGTAGCATTATATTGTAACTAAATTTGGCATCTCTGATAGAGAGGATAAGATTTTTCACCCATGATGCTTTCAGGTCAGAAGGCTTTGGGTTATCTCTTTCTGCATGCAACATTATCCATGAAGAGTAATCAAGGTTAAAAATGCCACATGGGCCATATACCATGCCTCTCTTGACTTCTTTAACAAGCTCAATCTGGGTAATTTCATTCTGAAGCTCTGCACAAAAGATAATTTCATTTAATTTGGATTTTCCAGGCTTGTGGTCATGGTGGAGGATTACCAAGATGTGAGCATGTGGAAGGCAACTTTTGGAAATTCATGACATGAGTGCATCTCATTGTGGTTGCAAATATTCCATCCTTGAATATTAAATCACAGATAATTTTCAATTTTAAGTTGAAAACACATGTTACAATTCATGGTCTAACCTGTGCTGCTTGACCTGTGCTATGCTTATGCATTAAGGAAAACTAGCCACTTTTCACAATTGGACATATCACACATGTTGTAACACTTGTATATACTTATTTCAACCTTGCACATGGCCTTTATGATATATGAATTATTGGATTGAGCTACCAAACACTAAAACCTGGCAAATGAATTTTTTAGAATATCTGGTCATGCTGGTTTACATTTGAATTTTATGAACGGGCTTTCAAATATGCTGAACCATTTGCATAGCACCTTGATATCAAGCATTTATGTCCCTTGGGCCAACTATAAATTATTTGGAAAGGATAAAATAATAACCTACCAATAAGGGAATACTAAGTTATGTATAAGTATTGGTAGAAGAAAGACACAAATCTCACATGAAAAATTGAAGACAAAAAAACTTACCTGTTTGATGACCAATCTAAACGCTGTTGTTTATTTCATCCAAAACAACATATAATTTCTCAATTCTTAGATAACTTTGATCATAAGAAACCTAGGATAATCTTTCTGTCTCAATTTTTATGCATTGGTTAACACAATATGTTGGAACAGACAACCACCTAAGTGCAAAAGTGAATAATCAGTATTAAAAAATGCCAGAAAATTTGAAGAATAATTTATTTCAGTTACTCTGTTATTTCCTGGTTCTTCTTTCCATGTGGGAAATCAACCAAATTCACCACGAGAATGAAAAACAATATAGTGCTGAGGGTCATACAAATTTCTCAGTTCACTAATATGCCTTAAGGATCTATCTGAGTGCCTGGTAAAAACATCTGTATGGGTCAATTGAGAAGGATAATTGCCTTTGCGCAATAAAAATACTTCAGAAAAATTTCACTTCAACCATCAGAAAAAAATAGGAAATACCATATCCTCCAGCCATATTGCAGCTTTTTGGTCTCCTGTTGGTAGGTGTAAACCCTTTGATGCATATTTTGTGAGGATGGATTAGCAAGCCTGATGAATTGATTGGACCAACCTCAGGAGAAACTCTTTGAAAAATATATATCAAACCATTATGTTGGTGTAGATTGTGTTGAATCCTGAGAAAAAAATCCTATGCCACATTTGAGCACCATCTATTCTGATTGTGTGATTCATTTCCACTGTCAAATATATACAACTGGTAGAATTATTAGAAATTTTCACAGGTTGGATTGAGACTACCAATTTTAAGGTGAATAGTACCATTTACCTTAAATATGTATATGCCCCTGGTCTGGTGATTGAGGAAATTGCAAGTATTTTGGTTAAAACCAATTAATGTTAAGGCAAAATCAGAGTTTACCAGCCTGAAATTGGAGAGCAGTTGATGCTTGTGGGAATGATGATCTCTTCACTGGTAATCTTGGACATATGGAGAAAGTCATGTGGTGGCCTTTGCTGTGTTACTAAATTCTGTTCATTGCTACAGCATATGGAGCTTGTCTCATTTTAGAAAAGGTTTTCTTGGCAATTTCTGCAGTTTTTTTGGACTGGAAATGAAAGTTCTGAATTATTGGGATTCATGAAATCCCCAAGAATCAGGATGTATGATTTTTGCTTTTGGAATGGTCTCATCAGCTTCATTTTCACAATGATGGGATTTTTCCCAAGGCAGTGAAATCCATCATGAAAAATGGTCTTCCAAATGTCTTTCAATCTTGAGATCAGAATATGGTGAGGAACCATAAATATTCTCATGGTTTAATGGCAGGATGTATTCATAATTTGGATGTTGGTTGATTTCCAATGCTTCAAAATAAACATCCCTATTGTTGTTGTTGTGGAAGTATTGGGGATTATTTTCAACACAAATGGTGCTGTTTAGAAAAAAAATTGGTTATCAGTTTGAACAAAAATAGGAATATTGGAACCATAGCCATTGATTTCAGAGCCTTTTCCATTCCAATAGGCAGCATTCATACCTTTTTTGGTTTGAAAGTATTCTTGATGAGATTCAACACAGATGGGAATGTTGGAAATTTGATGATTAGTGAAATGATTTTGATGAAGGGAATCATGTGGGAGGCTTTGAAGTTTATAGGATTGAATTTAATTTCCAGGGACAGGGTTTGTATGAAAATGATGATGAGGTATATGGAGATGCAGTAGTGGAGGTGGTCAATGAGATTTTGTTGGCCTGTGAAGGTGTGAGGAGGAATTGTGTCTTCTATGTTGATGGTGATTTATAGCTTGATCATATTAGAATCTTTTTATGTTTTTCAGGTGATTTTAATCAGAATGATTGCAGTTATGGGTTGCATTTGGCATTAAAAAGGATGAGGGTGAGGATCTCCTTGTTTGTGATTAACATGGGATTTGACTCATGTCTTTTTTGAATGTAAAAGTAGGAATGGTAAATTCAAATTTTTCATTTCTGGGTTGAGGGGCAACTATATAATAATGGAATAGCACAGTTTTTATATATCAAATTTCAATTTTGACAAATGATGAAAAACTTTCAAACAAGGATCTCAATTTGTTAAATTTCATTACAAGGCAATTCTATCTAGTACATGTTTTATTTCTGGTCTCAATCATATGTCCCACAGAGCTGTTGTGTTTGAAGGTACATATCTCAAATCATGGTTGCACATGTGTATGTTTTTTCTTTAAAAAAAAAATGGGTTTTTGAATTTCGCGCCCAAAAAATATGGATATGCAAAACTGCTAAAAAAAGCAAACAATCTCTGGGTGATGGGGTGTGGCACCAGTCTTCTGCCTCCAAAAAAAATATATCACAGGAAAAAGTAGTTGAGAGAAGGAAGAGAGGAAATGAGAAAAGGGGAGGGAAAAAAGGGAGTAAAGGATAAGTAAGGCATTGATTGTGATTGTGGTCCCTTGTTGTGCAAGTGTAGGGTGAGGTTCTAGTCCATTTTTGGGAAAGTGTCCATGTTGGAATCTTTCAGGATGAAAAATTGGCTTGATTCTCTGATTAAAAGTTTTAAATCCAGCCAGGCTCTAATGTTTGACAAAGCTGAGCTCAGATCACTTGCGTTATATATGATCTTTCTTTTTTGGATGTTCCTCTTCAGGGCCCTTTGTTGGAGTTTTTATTATGGGCATAAGGGGAAGTAGTGAGTTACCATTTCTTTGTGCTATGTAAAATTAGGGAAGATATGTCCTGGGACTTTCCTTATCTAAAAAATATAGCCATTTTGGAAACAGCAGCCTGATTCAAGTTGGCTCAGGACCAATGAAGTCCATATTCCTAAGCCTGGTTTATTTTTGTTGAAGATGATTATAGGTGTATGCATTATTTTTCTGCTAGTCACTGGGCCTTGGTGAAGCTTCTGTGTAGTTTGAAGGGTGAGGGCTTTTCTGCAAGCATCTCCTTGTTGACCCAAAAACCAGCTTCCTTGTTTCCTTGGATTCCTAAATGGCCTGGGCGCCAAACCATGCACAAATCTAAACCTATGTTTAGGGATTATCATAAATTTATCAGCTCTTTGTACAATTATTATCCAGGTTTGGATGCCATAATATTCTTATTTATTAGCAGAACCCCCTTTGTATTTTTAAAGATGTAAAATATTTTAAAACACTTGGGATCAGTGTTCTTGATAAGCTCAAAGGCTTCAATTTCCCAAGGAATTTACACTCATTGTTATATTTTAGGATTCCCTTTTCTGTTTGGTACAGAAAAATTTGTCTTGGTTTAAAATGATTGCAGCTTCCCTGCCTTGCTCACAGGCCTTTTGAAAGCAATCCATGAAAACCAGCACCTCTCTGTCTGTCTCCTAGCCCACAATGGTGGTGGTGAGTGCTACAGCCTCCTTTTTTTTTGAGTCCAGGTTAAGGTATGTGATTTTCCCAGGTGAGATTTTGGGCTTGGAATCTACCTGGATCTTGATGGTTTTCAAATTCAGGAAAAGCAAGGGCATTAAGAAGGCATTGCTGATGGAGGTTATAATTGCCAATTTATCATGGCTGTCTGCAAGGCTCTTCATCAGGGTCTCCCTTTGCCTTGGATTTCTCCTATATTTTGTCATCTTCCTATTGAAGAAGGGGTGGGAGGCCTTTTTTATGGCTTCTAATTGATTTTTTTGTGTGAAAAATTTTTCAAGCACTCTTGGGCAGGAGTTCTGGAAAAGCTGCTTTGGAGTATTGCATGCACATTTTGTACAGTCTTTCTGCTATAATTTGCAGCCTACCTAGTTTCCTCCTGGTTTCCCATACATGTGCAGCATGCATTATCCTGGGTTTTAGGACTCCCCAAGTAGTTTTGTTCTATGTTGCTCTGTGAGGCCCCAAATTAAGTCCCCCAAGCCACTCAGTGCCAGAAGCATGCATTAGCCTTTCCCTAAGAGGTGACCAATATGCTGGTGATATGTCAGCTTTTGGTCTAGATCAACCCCCAGCCAAGTATTGGTTGAAGAATAATTCATCAGGGTGTCTCCAAATTCAAAGGGGAATAAGGGTGTTGGGATATTTCTGGCCTTTGATAGTATCATGAGTTGGGATATCCTCTTGTAAAAAACTTCCCTGTGCTGTGCACTCAAAGTAATCAAGCATTCATGAAGTTCACTCAGGCTATTCAAGGCTTCCTCCAGGGTGTTCCCAGCTTCCAGATGTACAAAATGTTTCACATAACCAATTGATAACATCCTCAGCCTGGGAGCATCCAACATCCAGATTAGGTTTGAGTTGAGAAGGATTTATAGTATTACAAGCAGAAGAAATCCCTGAGTTAATCCTATCTGAAATTTTTTTGATGGAGATTTTTAGTTACCCAGATGCATTGCCATGCTTCTGCCTCAAAGGAAATCCTGGATTCTTCTTCACAAGCTGGGCATCCCTGGGTCTTTAATAAATTGATTAGATTTTTGGCATGAATGGTGGGGTATGCAAACTGCACATTCAAAAATAAGGACACCACTATTTTGTGTTTGTTCCCTCTTTCTCTGGTCCAAGTGTTCAACTCCAGCAGTGTATCCTTGGTCCCTACTCCTTTCATCCTACCATAGTGGGTGTTAGGCAGTGCTCCTGATTTTGTGGCCCACCCTTTCAAATGGAAATCAAGGATCAATTTGAACTTCAGGGCATACCAGCTTCACTGTTTCATTGCAGACCTGGTTGGGCCAATGGGCCTTGCGCATCACCCACTTCTTAATAGTGTTAGTAACTTTTTCTGGAATAAATTCATCAATCATGGATGCCTGCTTGTCTTTCCTTGGCAAAAGGTCTGAAAAATCAATGTTGAATGAAGCTGGGGTTGTGCCCTCAAGGAGAAGGTTAGCCTTTTTGGCTTTCCCAGTTGAAAAAGTGCCATCTATTTTTTTGACTGGAAAGACAAGGCCCCCTGAAGCCAATTTTATTTTCTGCAGGGCTTGGAAGGCCAATTTGTGAGCCAAATTCTCCTGGTAGCACAACCAGAAAGACAGCTTTAGATCCCTTACCTTCATGCAAAAAAAATCATTCCATGCTTTGTAGCATTCAGAGGCCTCCTTGGTTTTGTTAATTATCATCCCTACCCAGGCCCCATTCCTGATTTTTAAGATTGAATTTAGGAATTTGGCATCCCACCATAACTTGGCTAGGTGGGAATTGTTTTTAACTAGCCTGCTCAAGCCTTGTTGGGTTTATCTTAGTTTGGTAGATACTGAAGAAAAATCCATGTGAACATTATCAGCCATCAGGAGGCCATTGGTTAGGGACTAAAAGTGTCTGAGTGCTTTCTGGAGATCTAAACTGTCCCATTTAGACATTTTCAAACAAAGGGAGATGGGGTGTCCTTCCAGATTTATTTTTCCTGTTAGAAATTGATGGTTGGACCCAAAATTTTCTCCAGATACACAGATGTTGCCTGTTAGTTTGGAAAATTTGAAGTTGGACCATAAAAGGTCTATAGCTGTGCCCCTTCCCTTAGACATATAGAGAATTTGGAATTGGGGAGGAGAAGCCAGGAAGAAGCCATGAAACCCACACCGGCTAATGAGGGTCTTGGCCTCTCTATGTGTGGATTTATATTTCACTGGTTTGCACATGCAGTGGTGAAGGTTAGCTTCCATGAAGCCACAAATGGGTATCTGCCTGTTGTAATGCACAGCCAGCTAGTCCTAAAAGTCCTTTAGAAATAACCTCAAGCTAGGCAGATGTTAGATATTCATTAGTGTGATTGTACCACCCTTGGTGTCCTGTACTTGCATGGTTATCAAGTTTTTGGAGCTGTTAGGGAGCTGCATTAAGCAAGGAGAGTGTATTTCTTTTTTGATTTAGATACAGGTCTTGTGGAAATCTCTTCAATTTCTGAGAAGATGTTCATAACTGGTGAACATGTACCAGTCAGGGTGCATGGGGGGTAGTAAGGTGTGAATATTTAACAATGGTTCCTGCAATAAAGGAATGGTGGTTGTCAATGAGAGGTGGTGTAGAAGGGTTAAGGTTATTTCTTTTGGTACATGAGAGTTTAATTTTATGAAAGAAATAACTTTTTTATTCAGAGATTCCTATTCTAAGGGGCAGCCATAGTCATTTTCATCATTTATAGGCATACTTGTGGGTTTTTGGAAGGAGGTGTATGCAGGTTTTTGGAATTTATGGGCATACTCAACATTGGAGTGGGGATAATTTCTTAGACTGGATCAATGCTTTCTTGAAGTGGAACAGTACACTAAGGACAGAATGATGAGTGTCCTCAATTCCTTCCTCCTTGTTCCAGAGCCATTCCTTGCAGCACACACATTTGTTGATTTCCTCAAATCAAGATGGAAAATCTTTTGTCATATGAATGTTGCCACATCTACCACACCTTGGTCTTTGGATGCACCTTTTTCCAAAATTTTCCATCTTGTGGAACTTTTAGAACTGTGATGGGTAATTTTTAAATGCACTTTGACTGTAATATTCATGGTCTAAGAAGATTCCTGAAAAAGAAGCTTGGTCAGATTGGTCTTTTTTTGAAGACAAAGTAACTACCCAACTGGCTTTTTTGGCCATGTGCATTTCTTCCAACAGCTATCTCATTTTTATTAAATTTTCTTTGATGAATGGTTTGATGTTGCCAGTTTTGCCTTGTGGTAACTGGAGGATAGATCAAATTCCTTGGGAGTGCTATGCACAAGTACCAATCAGGTGCTTGGCGTAGCCTCCAAATCTGTATTTACTTGCTTAGCCCAGATATATTTATTGTCTATTATCCATTTAGGATGTATTTTGTCCTTAGTGTCAAAGACAGAATTTTCTGAGTTCATGAAATGGCCCACCATCACTGTGAACAATTACCCTGGAACCTTTTCATCAATTTTTTACAAGGCCTTGTTAGCTCTCAGTAAAAATAGGGCATTTGGTAGTGTTGGAATTTTCCCCAGATGCACTCTCAAAGCCTGAACTCACATGGGCATGCTCAACCCTGGAAAAAACTAAAATCCAGCAACAACCACAGTCAGCATCCACTAAAATTGATTTCATTTGACTTGACTCAAAGAAAGGGGGAGAGTTATGAATGCTCCTTACTCATTAACTGTTCCAACCAACCAACCTGGAAAATCCTATCTATCAATTCATCTTCACTTTCATCTTCACTTTCTCATCTCAAACTCAATGCTTATAAAAACCCCTCTTGCACTTGCAATGTATCCATTATCAATCCTGAAGTCGCACCAACCTTGAGCACAATCTTTCCATGCCTTCCTGGTGAGAATCAGCCCCTAACTTGCTCATTTGTCCATCTCATCATATAAGTCTCTCAATATCATTTTTCTTTTATCCATCATGTTTTCAGTTCTGTCTGTTTCCTTGGTTTTTAGATATATCAAAAATGAAATCTCTTCACGGTTAAAAGCCAAAAACGCTCCCTAAAATTGAATCAAGTTGGCCAAAACCAAGGAAGGACTCCATTTCTCAGCCAACTAAGATGGACCCTTTCAGACAATCCACGCTTAAGACAGCCTCAGAAACTATTCCCATGCTGGGCAAGGAGAACTACAGCGTATGGAAGTACAAAATGGACACTATTTTAGATGTAAGGGGTTGTGCGCAAATCATGAATGCAGAAAGCTCAATAAAACTCAAATTCAATGTCAACAACAAATTAAAGCTTCACATCATCTCAAAACTCAAATTTACCACTCACAATAATGCTGTAGCCCCCATAAACAAGAACTCTCCTAAACTTCTCTGGAAAAGAATAATTGAAAAATACGGGTCCTCCCAGGCCTCAAATTGAGCCAGGGTTTTCAACAAATTTCTCAACCTCTGCTTCAACAGAGATCACATAGAAAAATTTACAACAAGAGCCAAGGTCTCAATAATAAAGATGTTACAAGTTGTTATCATTCTCCCCAACAACATCCTTGCATAAATTCTACTGTTCAAATTCCCAGACAGTATGAAAGACTTCAAGCAACAAATAATGCACACAGACAAGGATATTACCATTGATTTTTTTTTCAACAATTTCAATCAACTCAGTAACAAATGCAAGGGGCAAAGCTCAATGGATCTGACTGCCACTTCAAAGAACAAAGTTTACCTCACATCAACCACTCAAAAACTCATCCAAAGAATTGAGATGGCAAGAGAAAGAATTGGATGGATGGATACCACAATGCTAAACAAGACAATTCCCAATCAGCTGATAACTGCTGGCACTTACACACAGGAATAGCTCCTGAATGGTGGAAAGATGAGCAAGCTAAATGGCAAGAAAAAAAAAGTAAACTCTAAAGAAAAAACCCTAACAGCTCGCTAAATGGCTTTGGTGTCTTTGTGGATCAATCATGGAAACCCGCAGTCAAAATTTCTGCTAAATAGTGGTGCCTTGGTCCATATGATTAAAAACAGCCAGTATTTTTTCAATATGGCTCCCTGCAAGGAGGAATCAATTAAAACTGGAAAGGAGGGAGCTAGCCTAAAGAATAAAGATAGAAGGACAGCCAGGCTACAATGAAGCAACTTTAATCTTCAACTGTCCAACTTCTTATATGTCCTGGATGTCACCATCAACCTACTAAGTGCTGCAGCTCTCAACCAGGCGGGTTGCATCCTCATTGCAAAAGATAGCTCTTTTTCAGAAACCCACCACGGTGAAAAGGTTTTCTCAGGTTTGATTTGCAGTAACCTTTACACAATCTCCACTCTACAATTAAATCAAAACTTAAAAAACTGCTCATCTCAATCCTGCTTGTTAAATTCTTCCAAAGGGGAGCTTGTGAATATCACAAAAAGTATGGGCATTCCTCCCTTTAAAGACTGAAACCTTTTATTCAGAACTTAACCAAGGATGCTTGCTTGAGCTTGGAATGCATTAACTTTATTCAAAGTAAAATCACTAAGTCTAGGTTCAACCAAGTCTCAAACCCTGTCAAAAAGGTCTTTGACAAAATTCACCTCAATCTTATTGGACCACTAAACCCTCAGTCCAAGTGAGGCCACAAATATGTTTTGACGCTGGTCAACAATGCATCTGGGTACTTGGGAGCTTTCTTGTTGGCAGCCAAGGACAGTTAGACATCCTTATCAATCTAATTGAAAAATAGTTCAACCGGAAGGGCTACTATCCCTCTGAGGTCTGCTTGGATGGAGGGACCAAATTCACTAATCACAAGCTTGCTTTGTCCTTCCAGGATCAACACATCCAGAAGATCATCTTGGAAACTTACCATCCCCTGCACAAGGGATGAGCTGAGCAAGCAAATAAAAAAATAGTCAAATCAACCAGGTCAATCATTAAAGATTGAAAGATACCTGCTAATGCCTGAGAACAAATTATAAAAGGTAGATGCCTTATGTTAAATCAAATACCACAAAGAGAGGATGAAGATACCCCCTGGAAAAAATTACATGTTTACTCATTTCCCTCATCCTTTTTCAACCACTAGGGAACCTGTGCATGTACCTCTTAAAAAAGAGGAGGAAGTCCTTGAAGTTTGATCACAAAGGAGGCAAATGAATTTAAGTAGGCTTTAACCCCCTTTTCCTTTCCTATTGGATTCTAACAAGAGACAGAGCCCTGATTTCAACAAAACGTGTTTTATTTCTCAAGATGGACCACCCAAGTCAAAACTCACCTTGGTACCTGGTCAAAGAATGTAAAGAACAAGCAGTTCTGCTAATTGTGACAGAGAATCTTGAGGCAATGGATGTCTCAGTCAACTCAAAACCTCCTTCTGGAGCTGTGCAAGCCCAACAAGTTCATGAATGGAGAGACTACCAAGACCAAAAAGATCATGACTCTGACTCATCAGCTTTTGTGCCAGGGGTCAAAGCCCCCCAGATTTGGAAGAAGAAGACCTCAACCAATCAGTTCCCATAACCTCCACCCCAAGCTTAGAACCAGAAGCTTGCAAAATGGAGCCTCCAACCACTAGGACCCTATGCAACTGTTCAAATCTCAAACACCCCCAAAGTTACGGTTTCTATCACCACTACAAGCCAAAAACATATGAAAAAGCTATTGCCTGCAAAGAATGCAATAAATGGATTGCTGAAATGAAACCGGAACTCTCAATTATTGAAGGGCTGAATGTGTGGGACAACTATACCAGACCACCCCCTTCAAATTGCCTAAACACAACTTGGGCATACAGGATCAAGGAAAATTGTCATGGCAACCCAATCAAATTTAAAGCAAGGTTATGCGTTCAAGGATTCAATCAGATAGAAGGCCTCAATTACTTGGATACCTTTTCTCCAACCAAAAAACCATCAAAACTCAAATTATTATTACTCTACTCTCTGAAATTGAACCTTCCAGTTTGGCAATTCAACATGAAGAGTGCATTTCTTCATGCCCCAATCAATGAGGAAATAATCCTCAAGAAGCCAAAAGGGTCCAATTGCACTGCAGAATTCCTCAGACTCAACAAATTGTTGTACAGCCTCAAGCAATTGCCAAAAACGTTTACAAGACCCTGAATAAGTGGTTCAGAATGGTTGGGTTCACTGAATCAAATTGTGACCCATGTCTGTATGTCTCTCAAGATGGCTCCTCAAGACTGTTCTTCCAAATTAATGACCTGATCCTGGTAAGTGTTGGAGCAGATTTGGAGAACAGATTCCCAGATAAATTTCCCAGATCAAAATCTCAAGTACCTAAAACTATTCTGGGCATGAAAATTGAGCTCAGAAGAGACTCTATCTGTCTGAGTCAGCCTAACCATATAAAAATGGGATTGGAAGAACTAGGACTCTCCAATGCAAAGGAAACCACCACCCCATTTACCCTGGGCCTGCAACTCAAACCAGCTTCTGATGAAGACCATGAGGGGTTAAAACAGCTGAACATCAACTTCTGCTTGGCAATAGGCCTAGTCAACCATATAGCCTTCTAAACCCAACCAGATTTCAGTTTTTCTGTCTCTAGCTTGGCAAGATTCTTTGCCAAATTTAGACTTACACACTGGAACAAGTTGAAGCAAACCTGGTGCTATCTCAAAACCACCAAGACCCTTACACTTAAGCTATCATTTGACCCTTCAAAGGGCCCCTTGGAAGCCTTCACAGATGCATCCTTGGCAGATGATCCTCCCACTTGCAAGTCCCAATCCGGTTATCTTTGTCTGGTAGCTGGAGGTCTGGTATCTTGGAACTCTTGCAAACAACAAAACATCTCTTGGTCATCTACTGAAGCCAAGATCAATGCACCGTTTGATGGCTTCCACAAATCTACTTGGATTAAGGCTCTAATGAAGGTCATATTTTCACTTGATATGAAGACTATTCCTCTCAAAATTGACAATAGTGCTCCAGACAAAAAAATTTGGAAGTTTGGATCCTATTTGAAGACTTGCCACCTTGATCTCAAGATAAAAAGAATGTGGGACAAGCTTTCCCAGGGTAATATAAGTATTGAGCTCATCCGCTCACAATTTTTGAAGGCAGACGGGCTGACTAAATCCTGCTCCATTCACACTCTCAAACTGGTAGTTGAATGCTTTACTGGCAGTGAATGATTTTCTTTTTGTTTTTTTTTCTTTTCTTGGGTTTTTTTCCCATTTTTTTGTCTATTCATGTTGTAATTTTGATTGTTGTCTCATCAGGCATGGAGGGACGTGGGAATCTTCCCAGATGCGCTCTCAAAGCCTGAACTCACATGCACATGCTTGACCCAGAAACAAATAAAATTGGGCAACAACCACAGTCAGCATTCACTTAAACTTATCTCATTTGACTCAACTCAAAGGCAGGGGGAGAGTTAAAAACACTCCTTACTCATCAGAAATTCCAGCCAAACAACCTGGACAACCCTATATACCAATTCATCTGCACTTTCTCATCTCAAACTCACCGCTCAGCAAAACCCCTCTTGCACCTGCAACATACCCATTCTTGATCCTGAAGTTGCACCAACCTCAAGCACAATATTTCCATGCCTGCCTAGCAAGACTCAGCCCCTAACTTTCTCATTTGTCCATCTAATCATGTAAGTATCTCAATTGCCTTATTCTTTGATCCATCATGTTGTTGGTTCTGTTTTTTTCCTTGATTTTTGAATATATCAACAATGAAATATCTTCAGTTAGCTTGGCAATCTGGTTGCCGAGTGGTTTGAGGTAAATCCAGGTTTGAAAATATTCAGGTATTTTCTTCATTGTGTGATGTTTCCTGGTCTATTGTTGAGGTTCAAAGTCTTTTTAACAGTTTGTGAGGCATGAATCCAGCCTCATTGATCACCTCTGATCCTGGTACAATCCCATCCATAACCACTGGTCATCATCCTACATGACCGCCACTTTATCTCTCTCTCTCTTGCAGGTTCCAAGTCCCTATACAATCATCCCTCCAATCCCTGAAAAGAGCCCCAAATCCATCCCCTTTCATCCTGGGCCTTCTCCACTCCTCCCCACAAGACCCATCACTCAATCCCATCCAGCAGTCACTCAATCATCATCATCATCTGACATGTCTCTGCTTTCATGAGTCCTGCTTTCTTTCTTTCCATACCCTGTTCAATCCAATCTGATTCAACAATCTGCATTGGGTTTAAATCAATTTTTGCACCAGAAAATTGTATTTCTTAGCATCCATTTCTCATTCTTCATCACCCTCTGTCAGCAATACTTACCACCTCAACTAATAATCACCATGAAAAAAACGGCAGCACCTGCTGGCAGGTGTAGCACCTGAATATTTTTTGGTTTTTGTTTTGAATCTGGGAAAACTCTGCTTCTAACTTGAAAACTCTGCTTCTAACTTGAGTTGGAACCTGAGAAAAGTTTTTTGTCTCAGTCCTTGAGTATTCCAAGTAATTCTAGTGAATGCATGGAATAAAGAAGATTTGGAATTATGAATAAATTCAATTTTATGGTTTAATTAAACCCCACTGCTTCACTCCTCTATATAGAGGAGTGAAGCAGTGGGGTTTCACACCTGACACATACAAGTCACTACCTGGATTGGATAAGTCAAGATTTTGATGCTTTTTTTCTTCCTATTTCCTATTAGCTCATTCCACAAGGTTTGAGGGCCCTTTTTTTTGCTTTGTGGTTGAAACAAATTGTATTTTTTAAAAGGATTGAATTCAGTTTTTGATATTTTTTCTTCTTCTTGTGAAATGTAATAAATCTTAATTTGATTTAGGAAATGTAAACATCAATCTAAATTTTAGCTGAAGATTCAAAAATTTTCTTGGACATTTTCAAAATATTGTAACATATAGAAATTGAGTTCAATTATATATTTCAAATAAATCAATTCAAAATTCAAAGAATTGGGGAGGTTCACATTTTATTTTACAGAATGAATGAATTTAAAAAAAGAAAACCATTGCCTTGATTGATTTTATTTCTCTAATATCTTTTGAAAGAAGCTTTGTTTTAATAATTCATATATTATATTGGAAGCTCAAAAGAAGTAATCTAGTGCTATTGAATTGTTTTATTTATCAGGAATAGATTAATAAATAAAAATGTCCCAAAATTTAGAGCTTTTGATATTTTTCTCTGGGTGACAACAGAGGAAATATAGAACTACTTGGAAACAAATTCATTCAAACCAATGTGGGGTTTCCAGTGATTTTGCTAATATTTCTAGTTTATCCTATACTGGCTTCAACTCCAAAACAAATTTCTCTGCCCAATTCAATTTGGCAAGAAATAGAGGGCAGTAACAATTAGAAGAGAGGGATTCAAATGGTTTCATCTGTTAATTTGGGACTATTTCATGATAAGTTCTTCCATATTCTACTTATTTTTTAGCTTGAAGTTCACCTTTCATCTCAGATAAACAGTTGAGAGTGTTATTATAAAGATTATGAATAAATTTTGAATAAATTTTGCTTCTCCAATACACTTGGACAGAGTGATATTTCCCCTCATTGTCTTCTTCTGTATTTGAGCAGCATTCCACACTAGGGAGAAGGCTTTTTTCCAAATCCTTTCCCATATGGTGCTCTGCAGTTGCCAAGCAGTTTCTTCATATCTTGCAGATTGAAGACCAAAATTTCAGCTACCAGGATTTAGAAAATGAAGAGCAATCTTAAGCTTAATCTGTGTTTAACTCTAGACCTAGGCTTCTTGTTATGTGTACTAGGCTTCATGTAATTATCCTTCTGTCCACACAGCCAACATTCCAGTAGGCCAAAGAATATATACTTATTGCAAAACTCAATACCAATTGGATAATTTATAAATGCATCATTGTCCTTAGCATTTAACCAATGTTTTGTTATCACTTCTGACAATATTTGGTCCCACTTTGTTGAATTATGATGGTCCCATTGGAAAGTTGGAACATGTATGCCATAGCTTTCTAATCCTTTCTGTAATTGATCTTTGCGCTTTCCAGGATTTCTCTTCTTCCCTCCATAGAGTTTTTCATTGGTTGTTTCCAAGTTGAAAAATTTTTTGTTTTGTTCACTTGCATTGATGCTTTTTGAGTTTAAAACTTGTACATGATCTTCAATGGGCGGAGGCAGAAACCTGTCTCCTCAAGATTTCCAGTTTAAAATAGTCTTTACATAGTCATGTAGGCATAGACTTATGGGGTCATTGGAATTTTGCAAATGTTATGCTACTTCCTTGTTTAATGTGCAGGTTTTGGTGGATTTTGAACTGTGAGGAGGTCTACAATCCATATTATAATATGAGGAATTCTTCAAGTAGCGCTTGAAAAGGTTGCGGGTTTTTTTGAAGTGTGGATTTTATGGAGGGAAAGAATTTTCAGACAATTAAATCTGAAGGTATCAGCTATTGAATATGATGAATTTTGAGAGATTATAAAGGGTTCATTTACAAATTGAATATCTCAAATTGTTTATGCATCTACTCCACAATTCATTTCAAACATGTTAGCCAAATTCTACATTGTGCAATGAAAAAAAATATTTTCAGAAGGAAAAAAGGTTTTGGAACTACCACTTGGATTTTGATAAAAATGACCACTTTTTTTATTGTTTTGCTTTACCATGGATCTTGATTGAGATGATGATTTTTTATCATTTTAAATGATGTTGGGAACAATAATCATTCTGTTCCCTTGACAGGGCAACAGAATTAAACCAGAAAATAGATTGAAACTTATCATTACATTTTACAGTTGAAATAATTTTAGATATTTCACAATGAATTTCAAAAGCTTGCTATTGCAAACCAAGTATTTCCTTGGTACATTTATTGAAAATAAAGAAGAAAACTATCATTAAAAGTAGAATTTTTCTCAAATTAATGGGATGAGCTTTTAAGTTGTTTCAAATTTCACCTCCATTTTCAAAATCCACAGTATGATCAAGATGATCAATTTTACCCAGGTTTAGTATTTAAATCAATGAAATGCTTCTATAATTTTTTACATGGGGAGTCATATTTCAATTGTGAATTGGTATGAAAATGCTTGAAGAAAATGATTCCTCTAATGAAGTTAAGAGGTGCAATTTTGATCCAATTTACAGTAAAATCTGATTGTGAATCTGTTTTGATATCTGCTACAGGTAAAGAAAATATTAAAAGGTTTCTTAATAACTGAATATTTCTGGTTTTGAATGGAAATTTGCATAGATTCATATGAAATTTTGAGTGCTGAAATTCTTCCTAATTGAAAAGAGGGCAGAGGTAATATTCTTAAAACATGGCATGAAAACTTCATTTCTTGATCATTTACCACATTTTAGAGAAAATTTTTGCAATTGAAATTAGATAGAATGTAATTTTTTGATGAAAATCATTTCCTTACTTCCTTTCATGTATTGAAAACCTTTCATATTATTTGGTTAAACATGACTTTGGAAGATTCAACTGAAATCTCTTGAGAAATACCAAACCTGACCACATAAATGAAATCAAATCTTACCATCTTTCCACTTGTGTTCACCTTCATGGGTGGGTTGGAGTTCATTAGAGGAAAATATTTCCCCAAAAGAGTTCAAGTTACTTGCAACACACATCAAGCTTTCTTTTTTCAAGTTTTAATTTTCTTTTAAGCCAAATATTATTGAATCTTTTTAAAAGAAGAGATGCTGATGAAAAATGAGTTCTTTCATTTGAAGTCATAGTGCATTTTTCAAGCTTTTTTTGAGATTAAAATGAGGTGATATCATCAGAATAAATTTTCATTTTATACGTTTGAGGTAGCAAACCCCATTGGAAAAATGCATGGATTTTCTTAGGATGGAACAATTCAGTTTACAATGAAACCTATGGACAATAACTCTTATTTTATTCTTCCACATATCAAAACATTTATTGGACTTTGAAATTTTTCAAGCTTTTGATAATCTTTGAATTTTCAATGTATTATTGGATTATTATGAAAAAGAGATGAGGGTTTCTTTCCTCATTGCATAAAAAGGCTTTTTCTATCATTGACTTTCAGAAAAGGCACTTTCTATTCTCTGTTCTCATCATCCCTTGTGTCATCATTGAGAAGAGGCAGAATTCCCATGAAAGATCAAGTAGAGAAACCAAGAATTGGGAAAGTTGCCAATAATAATCTATGAGAAAAATTCAAAAATCCATTGGGATTGAACTTCTATTTACCACTAGTTCAAAAGCCAAAATAATTGGAGATTGATGAGAAATCCTACATATGCTTTTTGAAAAATATATCAACTCACACCTTCCAAGAAATTCATGCCTCTCCATCCAAAGGTCCCAGACGTTTGGAATCAATTGCTCTGGAATAACATTTCTAACACCTCCCTATCAATTATTCTCTGCAGCCTGCATAGCCAAACTCTTGCATTCTGCTCTTCATGCATCAAATTTTGAATTTGTGTCTAAATTTCAGGAAATGGCTCAATTTTTTCCTTGAGCTCATGATAAATATGTTTGTGTTTCTTCCAACCGTTTTTTGTTCCTGGGATAATTGGACCATTTTTTTTTGCTTGATGTTTGAGGGGTATTGGGAGGGATTGGTGGATTGGGTATGTTTTTTCTGTGAAATATGATTTTGGCTGATAAATTTGGTTAGAATCAATTTTGGGTTGATATTTATTGGAAATGAAAAGGAAGTATACTATTGCATGAGTTCAAATTGAATATTGGATATATTAAAAACCTATGCCTAAATTGTATGGAGATTTTCATGGGTCCTTAGAATTTATGCATTAGATATAGTAATTGAAGGTTATTACATACTGTATACCTTTGAGAAAGATTTGACTGATTTTTAAGAAATTACTGTGGCATTTTGAAGCAGAAATGTTCAATATTATTGGATCTATGGGGTTGAAGATGATATAAAAATTGGAATTAAGTTTCCTTGAATGATTTATTTCTTAAGAAATGAATGATTGATTGATAGATGAAGGTATTGTGAATCTCTGATGTTGATAACCAAACTCAAATCACAGCTAAACTAAAATTGAGGATAGAGAGATATTTGCATTGATTTGGATTTTTTTATTTATTTGATCAATATTATGTACACTAAAAAAAGCCATGATATGATCCCTTGCTTTTTTTTAATTCCTTTAAAAAAACAATCATAATATATAACAGCAGTTTTAGGAGATATCCAGTAATTTTTAAGCAGGTTGCCATGCCTACCTGCTTTGGGTTGCATTCCATGACCTTTGTATGATTGTTTCAGCAACACACTGCATCAATGCTGTTGAGGCAAAAAAAACATGATATTTTCATATGGAAGGCCCAAAATATTGGATCAATTCAATGTTCCAATGGCAGTGTTTTTAATATGAAACATAATGAAATTCTTCATTAAGTGGTACTTGAATCCCATAAAATGAAAATATCAAATTAGTTTCTTAACAAAAACTCAGCTATTCTTAATTTAAAATTTTTTTAAATATTTCTTCATAATTGTTATGCTTTGCAGCAGATGATAGAAAAAATTATGTGATGAGCAAAGAATCTCATTATCTTCCAAAAATGTAGGTTTTGGTTTAAATTTAAAGGCTAAACTTAATCTTTGTTCAATTTCAAATCAGAAAATCAGTCAATAAATTTCATGGGCAGTATGATCATGAAGCATTCAATCATCCAAAAGAACCATGTTTCCAAGTCAAAAATTTGATTATCCCAAGATCAGAAAAAAATTTGAAAAAAAGAATTATCCATTCAGAAAAACTAATAGTATAATTTCCTAAAAAGTCACCAGAATTAACTAGGGGAAGCTTGGGGCTCTGAGGTAACTTCAACTAAATTAGAAAAGGTAGTTTTTTCAACATCCCCAACAGAATTCAAGTGGCTACCCAGATCATAGTCAGTAACCAGCACAATATCCTCCAGAAGGACCTCAGCCAATTATCCATGAGAAAATCTTTCAGTAAAAATACTAATTACATATCTGCAGTTCATTTTTTGATCTTTAATAAAACCCTAATCACTCAAGGCAGTGAGAATATATGCCCTTGTTTTGCCAAGTTCGCCCCAGAGTGGATCAGCAGGTAAGCCAGCCTTCAAATTTGACTCAAGCACAAGACTTCCAAATTCAAGGAGCATGCCAGAATTCCACTTTGGCATGACTCATTGGTTTCCTGGACATACCCATATAGCAGCAGGACCAAAAACTAACATCACATGCTAGAGAATTGGTCCCCCATCAATTCTTCTTCTCTGCCAAGTCCTTTGAAATCAAAGGCTGCCAATGATCTTCTTTTTCATCAAGCCATAAGTTGATGAGCCCATTTACTAGAGAGACAAAATATTCAAAAACAGTATGAAGGCCACCTCTTCCAGCATTCATCTCAGCTTCCTGGTTAGCACCCAACCTCTTGTGTTGAGAAAAGGTGGAATCATCAATTACAGCTGCTTGCAGGTTGGCAAAGTAGCTTTGTGCTTTGAGTAAATCTTCACCTTAAGTCCCATCAATACCTTCCATCAAGAGTAGGAAATTTCTTTACATTTTGTGTGAGACTAAAACTGATGTCATTCAAGGTGTGCTTCAGTTTCATGTATGACCCATGTATTGGCTCTCTGGTATAAGTTAGGATCTTGGAGAGGGGATGCATATTGAGCTGGAATGTCTTCCTGGAGCAAGAGAGGGAGTCTGTGTTGATGAAGGTGCTTCCAACAAAAAGGTCATCATCTTTTCCTTGCAAACTTTTTTCTGGTAAATCAAAAAGTAAAAATCAGTTTATTTTCATGGGAGTGGAAGACAGCATCATAAAAATTTACCATCTTTGCACCGTGTAAAACAGAGGTCCACCAATTTTAAGATTGTTGATTACTTGGGGGGTTTGACAAAATTCTTTGGCCAAGAAGGTTAAGGGTGTTGGTAATTAAGAACTGGGTAGTGCTAATAATTTTTGAATAAGATAAAGGGGTTGCATTGTCCTTTAATTCTTCCCAGTATGAAAACCTCAAAAGGTATTCCTTAGTCAAGCCAACAAAAGTTTCTAGGCAATGCAATAGATTCAGCTTCCATGATTTTCATTTTTGTCAGCTTGCTACTTGTACAGATCAACCTGTCAAAGTAGAATAAAATAAAAATAAATCATAAAAATAAAAATATCAAGCAATCCAAAAAATATTATTACAGATTTGGATTTCTCACCTACAATAAGGTAGAGTCACTCACTGACTCCACCCTTGAATTACAACTCCTTATATTTTTAGATAATTTTAAAAGAAAATGACCAAAAGACCATGGCAGCACTATGGCACTTTTTGGCCATTTTAAATATTTCACATGTGATGTCATTTATAGTTTTCACACCTGAAATTCACTCAGAATTGAGGTATTGTGTATATTTTTAGGAGTTACAGGTGGATTTGTGTTATTTCACAATTCCTGTGCGCAGCCCTACATCCATACAGCAAGGGTACACACGCCTGACACTCAATATGTAGGAGCCTGTCAGGAAACCTGCATGCAATATACTTCTGGCCGTAGATGATGGATTCCTGCAAACAGCTGTCAAGCCTGCACACATCAGAAACAAATGCACCTTTCCTGACAGCCAGGTACCGCAGAAACATGCTACAACCTGCATGCATACATCATGCATATGTAACAACTTGAGCAACAGATAGATGGATTTATAAAACCCCTGAATATTGAATAAAAAGTATGAAATTCAAAATGTAAGACAGACAGACCAGGGAAAATAATAATAAAGTTTGTCATGTAAATAACATCATCAAATATTTATGAACCACAAAACATACCAAGGATCTCCCACAAAAATTATTAAAATTGTCAACATGTTTAGAAGATGGCTTAGAGTCTACCAATACCCACTTCTGCCCATGTCAATCAAAAGAAAATAATACAAAATAAAGAAATATGCCAGAACTGTAAAAATAACAAATTGACATTTAAACAGTTTCTGACAATTATTTCACATGGAAATATGAAACAAGCAGGTCTGGCAGATTTAAAGCACTAAAGCTATGTGCCAAACTAGCCCTGGAAAGCCTGCTAGCCTTAGCCCACAAGCAAAACCCTCTCTACATGCCCTGTGAAGGTCTTATTACCCCAAAAAGGTATATAAACAGCTCTTTTTGGATAATTGAAAACCCAGTAATTTGTAAGTAATCAATCCAGACCCCTTGCCATCCATGATCAAGTGTTTATATAAGATAAAAAAGTGATTTATGGCCTCAGTCTGATAGTATAACTATTAATTCTAACCCTATTGTTAATTCCATTTAAGAATATCAGCAAAATCCCCAACCTTTTTTCTGAGACCCTTTCAACTGTGAATTCCTGCAAGAATTTTGGAGTGCCTACTTGAAGTAGTAAGTTATCTCCTCCTTGCTTCCAGGCATAATTGCTGTGAGACAGCCAGTCCACCCATTCCCCTTGATTAAACCCCTTTTTAGTAAATCACTTAGGACCTCATTGTCTTAAGGTCTTTACATGGTTCAAAAGAGACCCTTGAAGAGAAGTTGTTTCAATAAAGATCCACTGTTCTGTATGAACTGTGGCCCCTCTTAAAAAATATATTCAAATCATTTTTAACTAAACCAAACTCCAAACTTTTCAGTTGCTTTTAATCAATATTTATGAGCATTTTACATGTTTTCTTGGAATTATTGTTGTTCCAACACCAATATCACTTTCTCTAGCTAAAGGACTGCAAAGTTCCTGGTATCAGTAAGCTGAAAATTTCATCAAAAAATGATTCCACTGAACTGGCTGATTTGAGCCAGGATTTAATGTTGGCCCAATGGTTTGGGCCTGGTTTTCAGTTTGGCTACTAGCCTGGCCTTCAGGCTGAGATGACTTGGTCAATGAAGGGTCCTCAATCATTGGCCTCAAATTTCTCTGTTCCATATCCCTAGTGATGAGTCCAGCATTAGATGCATTCCGTTTTTGGGGTATTAAGGAAGGGGAACTCTGATTCATAAAGGGAACATTAATTTGGAAATCAATTTTGGGTTGAATATCCAGCATAGCCTTCAAAATAGGAAACTGACTGTCTCAGGGAATTTTAGGACTAGGGTGGGTGCAGGTGTGGGACTCCTGGGTGATGTTTCAATAATCAAGATTTCTGGTTGCTCTGGTTGTGCATCACTTGAGCAAGTGAATTCTGCGTTGGAATCAGAGGAGTCAGATGATGCTTGAGAGCTAGAGGGAAGCCTTGATCTTGATTGTCTAGCTGCTTTCCAATGAGCTTGGGCAGCCAGCCGGGCAGATCCCCTGGTTCCTGGAGCAATCTGGGGTTCTTCAGCTGGTGTTTCTGGGTTCAGGACTGGGTTATTGTCAGAGCCCTGGACAGTTGCATGATCAAGGGCAACAACCCCGGCTTCTTGAACTTGATCCTACACAGGCACAGTTGCAGTGGAAATTTCAGGTTCCCCTGGCAATATGGGAATGTATCAGCTTTGCAAATTTGGATAATTTTTGATAAATGCTTTTTTGAATCAAATGATTCTTTCAACTCACTGAGTTGGTAGGCTAGGTGCTCTGCTGGAACCACTGTAAGCTGGGGGGCAGGAAGATCTTGAGCAGTTGCTGTTTAATCATCAACTGATGGTAACTCACAATTTGATTGGACATCTGCACTATCAGCTGTTGTTGACTGTTGTTGTTCTTCAGATGAAGGCTCAAGCAGACCAAGATCTATTGAGGTTTGTAACCTAATCTTTTCCACCTTTGCATTGTAATTTTTCTGATAAAAATCAAGCATTGACTGCAACACTTTTTTATGGGATCTTTCAACATATTCCTCACAAAGGAGTGCATTCAATTGATTAAGAGCCTGTTGTTCAAAAAATTGATCATACCAGTTCAAATAAGTATTAGACCACAAAAGACCAGGGAATTTGAACACTTAGAAGGGAAATCAGCCATGGTATAATCAAGGTAGTTGTCAAGGTGAAGAAGCTTGAGATGATGTGGTTGAAATCTGATGGGGACAATGTGGTTAAGATCAAAATGAACCAAGACCTCTTGGTGAAGAAGCCAAAATGAACTATGTAGATTCTAAATAATGAGCATCTGTTGTTCATATTACCCATAGCTTATTTGTGTAAATAGCCTGAGGTATTCCCAAAGTTTCTGCTTTCCTGCATATGACATATTTATATATATGTCATTTCAAGGGAGATGGACAACTTATGATAAGTTGTCCACCTACCTGGACATGAAACACATGACAAGGGAAAATAATGTGGGAAAGCTGGGGATGTGGACAACTTTTGCTGAGTTTTCCACTTCCCTTCAACCACCTGGTAGCTTGATTTTGAATATTCCAAATGATTGATGATTTCTGGGACAGTGGAAGACTTAGAATAAGTTGTCCACCTCCCCAGCCTCTCCACAAGGATTTCCCATGTCATGTGATTACTGTGTGCGCACAATTTCAGGGAGGTGGACATCTTATGATAAGTTTTCCCCCTCCCTTGACATTCCCTATACATGTACTATGCCGTAAGGCTACATCTAATTTGATGGGAAGGTGGAAAACTTAGCATAAGTCTTCAATCAATCCAAAGTCATCCCATATTACATTCCAACCAGTAAAAATGTTGTAAAACTCATGCAAACTTTGACATCATTTCAAGAAATAACTGGTAAGCATTTTGGCACAAAGAGGTGATGTTTGAAATATATACATTGAAGCACATGTTCAACCATATCTGGATTTATTTCCATTAACTCTAGTTACAATTTCAGAAGGAGAACAATTTTGAAGTTTAAGAGAAGCCTTTGCTAGTTTTTTTAAATTTGGAAGGAGTAACCAAAATGAGTATGATGTTCATTGTTTGAAGGCTGGGTGGAGGAAAAACAGAATTCTGCCATAAATTTTCTATAATTCCCCCAGCTTTTGCTTAATCAACTACAAAACCAAGAGTTGGGAAGGAGAGAACATGGCCTGTTTCTTTAGAGGGAGGAGGGATTGGGGTTTCAGTAGGTTTTTCAATATAAGATAACAAACCATAAGTATAACCATTCAAGTCATCCTGATCTGTATGAGGAACATTGTAAAAGTCATCACAAGTGACAATGGCATTAGAAGCATGAAGAAAAGAATCCATTTGGTCATTCCACTCTGGAGATGTCCAGTTTAGAATTTTGAACTCTTCTGATACTTTCTTGTTCTTCACATGAACAGTTTTGGATAAAACTTGGATTCTATTGAAAATTAATTGGTTATTTACTGGAAGCTTAGACCACAACAGATCATCATTTGCTATTTGTTCTGGGTTCATATCCTTTCTCCTTGTATATATTCCTATTTTGAAATATATTTTTATCAAAATCAGGCAACAAAGACATGATTAGAAAGTTTGTATTGATTCCCAATTACCTGCAGAATATACTTGGTCAGTGCCCTGAAAAAAGCCAATTCCAAACATAGATCCAGTTTTAGTGTTTCTATTGGATTTTTTCAGGTTCTGTTGATTGTTTGCAATCACATGTAGATCTTTTACCATCTCAGAAAGTTTATTTGCCAGAAATGTGTATGGTCCTGGCTCCAATGAATGATACTTGAGCACCACATAGGGTTGGTACTTTCTTTTGAAAACCACTTTTAGGTTTACTGGGAGTCCTAATTTTGGTACTAGTACTTGGCATGGAATTTGACCCTTCTTCAGGGTGATGAAGTAGATTGACTCAGACACACACTCCTTCTTGCAATAATCACACTCAGCTTTACAATTCTTTTTGTGTGCTATGGATGAGGAGGAGATGGATTGAATTAAGCGTCATGGTGGTGGCCTAAGAACAGAAAAATCTTGGCTTGATTCCTGATGATGCTTTAGATTCAAGGGCTCATCCTCACTACAAACATTGTCTCAAAAGTACCAACAGGAATACAAGTGACAAGGATTGAGATAAAAGCAAAATTTTAAAGTCAATAATATGAAACTGTTTATGATGATTGAAATACATAAATGTTGCTAAGTTTAACCACTTTCAAAGACACATCCTCATTATTGGTTTTCAATGGCAACAGGTGGGCTTGAGACTTGGTGAATGCATGGTAGTTAACTTGATCCATGGTTTACTATTACACATAATGATTGAGAAGTGATGTATGGTTAAAAAAGGGGTTCAAGGAAAAGCAGGAATGGATCAAGGATCAGTGGATGATAGGTTTATGTCTTCATTGCTGCTTACTGTAAAGATGAATACAAGGATTGATGGTGTTGATGGTGATATGTGATGACCAAAGTTGAGTTGATTTGGTGGGGACAGAAGCCATTATTGGAAGAAGAAGAAAAAAAATGGAGAGGAAGAGAAAGAATGAAGTAAGTGTTGAATTGATTAAGATGAAGGATTCAAGAGATTGAAATAGGTGCATGAGTTCTTACCCTTGAAATGCAGTGATGATGAGTGAGAGGTGGAAGAGATACCTTGCAGTCAATGGGTAATAGTGGGAGTTGGATGGAGTGTTTGTTTTTGATGATGATGTTGATTGGAGGGTGGTTTGATGATTGGAATCTTGAGAGGTGATTGAAAGATTTCAGAAACCATTAGAGCACAAACACAATCATTCTAACTGTTCAGATGTTGAAACATTGAAGAAGTGGATGGAAACTTACCTGGATGGACCTTCTGGAGGCCTTTGGAGCAGCTGGAATTGTCTTTCTTGTTGGATTGTTTGCAGGGCCAGCAAACCGCTCTTCAATTTGCAAGCAATCATTGTTTTTCTTGCAAATCAACAAGCAAGGCTTGCGCCAGCAAATGCCTCAGCCAGTTTGCAATTGCTTGCATATGTGATTGCCAACTTGCTAACCATTGCTGGAAAACACCAGCAATGGGCAGGGGGCCAGGGCCCATCAAGGTGCACAGAACTCTCTCAGGGCCCTGGCAACCTGCAACGCCACAACAGGGTTGCATTTGGCAACCCTGTTGCTAGGAGAGTGCAAATTGGTCCCTTGCGTTGCTCAGGAGCAAATTGAATGCCCAAGGCAAACAGAATTTGGGCTCAAGGCCCAAATTTGGCTCCCCCAGGTCCTGGAATGCTTGAGGCCCATGAGAACCATTTCCATGGGGAGCCCAGGGCAAGTTACTGTGTGTTTTGGCCTTATGGGAAGGCCAAAACTACCCATGAGCCTGAATTTGGGTCATTGAAAAAAAAACACATGCATGGGGGTACCATGCCATGAGTTTGTGTTTGGTGGGGGTTATGATTCAAGCCAAAAATCAGGGGTATATATTCATGAGAATAATGGGAGATGGGCAACTTCAGATCATATTTTGGAATTTCAAAGAAATTCTTTTGATTATTTCAAAATGGTAATTTCAGACTATTTTGATAGAATTCCTGATTATAGAAAAGAATTGGAGCAATGGCTTTCATGTTTGATAATTGAAGGTTTTTATATATTGTCCCTTGTCAATTCCACTTCTAAAAAGGTTCAAAATGATACTTTAAACTTTGCAGGAGATATCTGATGAAACAAAAATTTGCTTTTTGTCTCAAAATAATTGTTACATTAAGCAATAAGTTTTGTATTTAGGTGCATTCCTGTAAAAATTGATTTATAATCATGATTTTTGTTTCACTACAGAAAATGTGTTTTTTGAATATTTTTTCTAAAGAAAATGTTTTCCAATGGTTATTGTACTGTTTTTGAGCTCCAAATGAATAAATTGAACTGGTTTCCAAAATTTGATGATTGGAATATTTCAATAAACCCTGTATTCTTGTATTTTTTTACTCTAAATTTTCAGAATAAAACATACATGAAATTTTTCATAGTTTTTGGTGCTTGTGCATGTGCCTGATTACAAGATTCATGAATATTAATGGAGTTGCTCAATTTACCATTAAATTTGGGAAATAGGTCTATTGATCTTGGTGGGGTTTTAATTTATGGAACAATACTTTCAAATTGTTTTAGAATTCATTCAATTGCTCTTGAAATTGCTCTTGAGGATAAACAGTTTGGTATTAAAAATACATGTTATTGTTTATATTCATTTAAATAAATGGAGAAAATCTTCTATTGCATGATAGTGATTTATGCACATGAACCTCTGGGGATATGGTGCACTTAGGATAAGTGCACCATGTCCCTTCAGAAAACCAGTTGGTGGTGGTTGTGGGTCACCACAAACCTACATGACACGGAGACCAGTATTGAGCCTCCTGGCCCTCATACTGGAAAACTTGGTTTTTAATTATAGACATGGTCACTTCCCACTTTGACCTGGTTGATGTAATTTATCAACAATTACCAAAATATATTAGAACTTTGGGACAGGAGAAATATGGAATATTTTGGGTTATGGGAGTTTTCTTCAACCAATGAGTAAGATGAATAAAATATATTCAGGGCCATGCAAGAATCACAAAATCCTCTACCAAATTCATTTTTAATATTTCCATGTTATTTATCTTTTTGGATGAAAGTTGTTTGCCAACATGGGCATTTCAGTAACAACTAGTTCCTGGAACAAAAATGGCGGAAAAGTTATGCTAACTTGTCCACTTTGCCATACCAATGACAAAGAGCCAACTATTTGTGGGAAATTAGAAAATTCTAATGGGGAGGTGGACCACTTAGGCTAAGTTGTCCACCTCCCTGAGCCATCTCATACTATATAATGTCAAAATTGATGTTATGCTTTTATATAATGCCTTATTGTTGCAGAAAATGAGCATGTGTGTGATTCTGCAGGTTGAAAACAATAAATTTTTCTGTGTGATTTTCCAACCTACTGATTAATTCATGTGTCAACCAAAACTGCTACTGTGACAGGAAATCAATTTTATCTCAAAAAGTATTTACCATTCATAACTTTAGGGTGTTTTTACATCCATGTCACAATGAACTCTCACAATTTATGATTGATAAGCCAGCATACATAATTATACCCAAGATATTGGCCTGCGCCAGAAATATTTCACTTTTTTCCACTGAAAAAGATTTTTCACCACATTTAATTCTTGGAGCCTTGTTCCTACCATCATTTTTTTAGGCTGGTTTCAATGATTGAGAAAGGTGAAGAAAATATTGTCAGGGACATGCAAGGATCAGAAAAACCTGTACCTATACCAGATTTATTTTTAATATAACCATCTTGTGATTCATCTTCTTGGATGAAAGATATTTTCCAGCATGGGAATTTAAGTACCAGCATGTTTTTTCCTGAAACAAACATGCTGGACTAGTTATGCCAAGTTGTGCACTTCCCCAAACTATGGACTGAGACCCAGCTAATTTGGTGAAAATGGGAAATTTTCATGGGGAGGTGGACAACTTAGGCTAAGTCATCCACCTCCCTGGGCCACCACCCACTTGATCATATGGATATTGATGTTTTTTTTGTGCATTGCGTCTGGGTGTTAGGAAATAATAATATGTGGGAATTGGTAGTTTGACAACCAATAATTTTTATAATTCATTTTTCAATCTAGTGAATCTTCCATAACTCAAAAAAACCATGGAATTTATGAGGGAAATGTTAAATTCATGGCTCCAACCATGTGGTAGTTGTGTAGGGCCCTACACGGCTCAAATGAGCCATGGGGGCCCATAGACAACTAGAAAGGGCCTTTTCAAACACGCACAACCCCCAGGGGGTTGTGTAGGAGCTGTGTAACCCCCAAACATGGCAAATGGGATCCATTTACCCCTGTACATGGCTCAAGACCACTGTGTTTGGGGGTGCACAACCCCCCAGAAGTTGTTCCAGAATTTTGGGCACCCCCTGGACCACACTTGGGTTCCATCAACCCAAATTTGGGATCAACACATACTTTGTGGGGCTGTTGTTCCACACCTAGAAATCACAAAGAGTCTTTAAAGTGAAACCAAAGTGAAAGTAAGTTGAAAATTGAAATCATATAAAAATCTGCAAACAATTCTCTCTCAACCCAAAAGTGAGCAAAATTTGTTTGTTCAATTGCAAGTTGGATTGAATACTGAAGTATACCATTGCATTTTTTTTCATGGGAACATTTTCAAGCCCTCCTTTTTCTGAAATGGCTGCGTGGAAGGTCTAAATTGATAGTGCCATCAACAAAGCTTTGGAAAAATAAAAAAAATGATTTGGGTTATGAAACATTTGAAGCCCCAATTGTATCCTCATCAAGGGTGACAATTGAGGAACAAAATTTTTCACAGTGGGATTTGACCTCTGGTTGTGAGTAACATTTCATTTTACAAGCATGGTTACGCTTTAACAGTTTTCAACTCAAAGCGCAACCAATATGTGGGTTTAGCCTGTGATAGACATGGTTCATATTCAGGAAAACTTATTACCAAACGGTCTAGACAAACTCACACAAGGAAGTTTGGGTGCAAGTTTTTAATCCATGCAAGTTGCACAAAGGCAGACCCCTTGTGGCAAATATCCTATAAAAAAACACAACATAACCATCAACCATCTGAAAATACCTCTGTGCATCCTCAACTGAGGAGAATCTCTGGGAAAGCCTTGGATTTACTTAAGGAAGGCATGAAAGATGGGCTCAATAAGTTACAACTTAAGAGAAAATTGAGCAAGATTGATGGGCGGGATTATTTTGATTAGCAAACAATCTATAACACTAAGCGGAAGGTAACGCTTGCAGAACTAAAGGGTAAAAGTGTTATGGAGGTACTCTATGAACAGCTTGAAGAAACAAGTTGGATTCACCAGTCAAATTTCACTGGAGAAGTTCACTTGGAGGCCCTGTACTTAGCACATCCTGAGGCAGTAAAGCTTCCAAAACAATTCCATCATATTGCTATGTTGGATTGTACTTATCAGACAAATAAGTACAAAACCCCACTATTGCATGTTGTAGGAATGACATCCAATCAGAAAAATTTCACAAAGGCTCTTGTTTTTATAACAAAAGAAACCTTTTAGTTCTACAGTTGGTCTGAAAATGCATTAAAGGAGTTGGCTTATGATCCTGAGAGACTTCCAAAAGTCTTTGTGACAGACTGTGAAAAAGCTCTGATTTGTGCTATTGAATCTAGTTTCCCTGAGTCATCAAGACAATGTTGAACTTATAAATTTTCTGAAAACATACAAGAAAACTGTAAAGCGCGCTTTTTTCATGATGTTGAAGGATGGAAAAGCTTTATTACTCTGTAGGCAAAGTATGGGGCCTCAAAGACCAAGGAGGAGGCAGAGGTCAATGATGTGGAACTCAGAGTAAGTCCAAATCACTGCTTCTTATTCTTCCTATTTTTGTGTTCTGACCTTTTGACTTGTATAGTGTTTCTTGAAAGACTATGAGGATGTACTCAAGTATATGGAAAATAACATTTTCCCTATCAAAGAGATGTTTGTAACAGCGTGGACTTGTATAAAACCAGATTTTGAAAACAAAAGAACATCTTGGGTTAAAGGGGCCCATGCAACTCTCAAACAATTCCTTGAAAACTATTTGGGAAACCTATTAGATTTTTGGAAAAGCCTTGATGGAACAGTTTCAAATCAAATTAAATTGGTTCATGCGTCACTTTATAACTCTTGAATTAAGTTAGGGACAGTTCTTCCACCTGAACTGTTACCATTGGGTTACAAATTTTCTTTAGAGGCAATTCATCTTATTGGGGAAGAATTTGAGAAATTCAAACATGATCATGATGGCAAAGTGTGCACCAAGTCATATTCCAAGACTATGGGTTTGCCCTGTTCCAACCAAATAGGTGACCATCTAGCATTCAGAGGATCTGTGGTACCCAAAGATGTTCATCCTCAGTGGAGGTTGGACTATGACCCTTGCAGTTCTAGTTCTGTAAGTTTGATTGTTCAAGTTGGATTGTTCAAATCACTATTTGATTAATGCTTTTTGATTAATGAATCCTAATTCACTAATGGTTGATCCTTTTGAATTTTTCAAGTGCAATTTTGATGAAATGCTAAGCATTCCTCAGTTATGTGAAAAAGTGAATGCAATGATCTTGGAATCTCCAGATTGTGAGCAAAGCAGCCTATTGAAGTATATCATTCAGAAGATCACAAAATATCAATTGAAGCCAAGACTTGAACCTAAAGTCTTACAATCAAGTAGGGGCAGGAAAAAATTGACAGATATGCAGCAAGAACCATCTCAGTTTGAGCATGTTGAAAAACAACTCAAGGGGGGAAAAAGGCCTAGAAGGGCTTGAAACAAGAAGAGACAAAAGATCGTAAGTCTTTTATTTTGGGATATGTTCATTTTTTTGGTTTAATGAACTTAGTTACTAACTAATGATGAATTGTTATTAAAAGTTGGCAGAATCTGAATCTGAATTTCATATTTCAGAATAAGAGACTGAAAGTGAATTGAGATCACTTACTTTGGAATCAGAATCCTCTTCAGAGGAAGAGAACATTCAGCAAAGCTCAACCAGAAGCTCATCTTTGGTGAGGTTTCATTTAATTGATCTGATTAAAGAAATGAATACTAAGTTAGTTTTCATGATAGGAACCAAACTTAAAATACCTCAATCAAATACCCAACAAATTTCATAAGTTCTTGGGTGAGGTTTGGGAGCCAATTGGACATGGGAATTGTGGATTTAGAGTCATTGCTAAATCTCTTGGTTATGAAGAAAATGGTTGGTTTAAAGTTAGGAAGGAAATGATTGAAACATTAGAGAAACATAAAGCATGCTACATTAAGATTCTTGGTGATGCAAAGGAGTTTGAAAAGATTAAACAAAGACTTGATGTTGAATACATCAATGAAAAGATTTCCTCCTCAAAATGGCTGGCCAAATTAGATATGGTTCAAATCATAGCAGACACATATTCCAGACCTATATGTTTCATTTCATTGAAGTCATTTCATACTTATACTCCAATGAAAAACGGTGTTACTGATCAATAAGATCCAATGTTCATTTCCTTTGTAAACAATAACCACTGGGTTCTATTAGTACTTGAGGGAGAAATGATTCCAATCCTGCCCATTTTAGCAAAACCATGTTCCTTGATTTCCAAAAAAGGCTCTGGTTGGATTGATCATCTCAAAGATCAACTGCAAATGTATTATAGATTGTAATAGAATTTGACTTCATTTCATCATTGGTTTTCTTTTAAATTGTAATTCTAATGCAGCTAACAATTTCTATCAATATAGAGGGTTATCACATTTTGAACATCATTATGTTGAGTGTTTTGAGTTAACATCATTATATTGAGTGTTTTGAATGAGAGTTTAATGGCAAGTCAGTTCAACTTGTGTTGGGCTGATTCCATAACAAGCTCAACTTATGTTAAGCTTGAGATGGTATCAGCTTAACACAAGTTGCACTTGTTTTTTTTGGTGTTTTTACTTTAGGGCTGGTCAAAAGACTTCTATTTTTTTGGGCAATTTTACTTTGGGGCTGGTCAAAAGACTTCTTTAATTTTTGGGCCCTTTTACTTTAGGGCTAGTCAAGTTGAACTTACTTTAGGGCTTGTCAAGTTACTGGTATTTTTTTGGTGTTTTTAATTTAGGGCTTGTCAAGTTACTTGTCTTTTATTTTGGTATTTTTACTTTAGGGCTTGTCAAGTTACTTGTCTTTTTTTTTTTGGTGTTTTTAGTTTAGGGCTAGTCCAGTTACTTGTGTTTTTTTGGGTCTTTTTACTTTAGGGCTAGTCCATTGGATAGTACCTTTTTTTTGTTATTTATTTATTTAATTATTTATTTGTTTTTTTTTAACCAAAAAATGAACATTCTTTGATTTTTTGGTTGATTTCTGTTTTTTTTTGGAAGGTTTATTTAGTTTATGGGTTATGTTAGCACCCTTTCATTCCTTTTTTTTTGGCTCACTGCAGTCCAGTGGCATATGGGATGCCACACAACTACATTTGAGCCGTGTAAAACTCCACACAGCTTAAATGTAGTTGTGTGGAATCCCACACGCCGGAAAACCAGGCTGGGTTGGCTGTGCAACTCTTTGAGCCGTGGGGGGTTTTACACGGCTCAATGAGCCGTGAATTTAACATTTCCCAATTTATAATCACCCTCATCCTTCACCTCCACGCCTGCTTGGTATTCTCTGAATTTCCTAGGTACAGCACTGGATGAGATTAATTTTACTCCACCAGAAGCTTCTGAGAATTTCAAACTGGGCTGTCTCTCACCACAACAAAAAAGATCTTCTCATGCTTATCAGTTGAGAATGACTTTGGAAAAATAGTCCCTCCAAACCAGATTAAGTTAAATTTTTTATAATTTCAAACCAGGGAGGTCATAACCACTTTTAGAAATACACATCTTGAGCAGGAGAAGATACTTTGTAGGCACTTGCAGAGACTCAAAAAATTTGAATTGAGCCACTGCAATTGCACCTTTTGAGAGGTTCATTAGTTCTGTATGCCATGACCCAAACTTTTGTGAAATGCTTTGAGCTCTTGATTGGAACATGAATGATGATTTTGGGTGCAAGTCTTATTCATATGTCATCCAAAGCCTGTTTTTCTTTTCTTTTATTTAGATGGTTTTTTAAACCATTTGAATAAGCCATACTGATTTATGTTTATTTGAAAGGTTATTACCAGTCCAAATTTCCCCTTGATGACTAGAAGCACAGTCAAATAAAAGCACAAGGCCCTAGAATATCTGGAAAAATTTATGAAAAAGCCTAAAAAAGATCTTGGGGGGACCAAATGGTGATTCAACTTTTCTCAAGAGTGGAGATGGTTTTTCCCACTTTCTGTATGAATTTTATTGATTCAGGGCAATTAATAGCCCCAAAACAGTGAGTTTATTGAAGGTGGAAGGATGATGAAACTGAATTAAATTTCAAATTTATATCAATGTTTCATTTGCACACACAGATACATCCATTTAGTTTGCTAATTTAGCATATTATATTCTGCAAGGGTTTGTACAGTTGAATAAAGTTGAGATTCCAGAATAATCACTTGAATTTCTACAACCCAATTTTTTTTAAGCAGGCACAAAGTGATCCAGAAAAAACCAGATAATATACAAAAAAAAGGTACAAGGGTCACAGGCAGAAATCATTGGGGCAACAGAGATTTGGATCATTACCCGAGATTTGTTCTCAGACCAGGATTGAGACCGCCATGGCAAGGCATAAATTTAAAATTATCCTTGGCTAATTCAATTGAGATGGATTGAATGATTATTTCTAATGATTCATTCAAATATTTTGGTGGGCAACCCTTTTTTTTGAATTTTTTTCAAATTAAAGTACAATAAATCCTTTTTGGTGCCCTTTGTATTCTAGAGACCCACAAATGTTCTGGAGAATGACCAATTGGAAAAATTTACTAAGTTGAGAGGTTTTCCATATGTTCTAGAGAATGACCAATTGGAAAAAGTTCCTAAGTTGAGAGGTTTTACATATAATTAGAGACTGGGTACAAAATTATTTTTTTGGAAAGTGGCATTAGGATTTGGAATCATTAGATTTTATCCAAAAAAATACTCATGTTCTGAAAAAAATCAAGAAAATATCATGTATTTCTTGCACATGCAATTCAGTTGCAATTCTACTCAATATAAATTTCTTGCAAGTTCAAACTCTTCACAATTTAATTGTTCCTCAATCATGAAGGAGAAAGAAATATCATTTTGTAGCTTAAGAATGATTTCAAACTTTTGTCAGAGAATGACACAGTTAGACTAAGTGCCTTACCATGACCCCAATTTTGAGATGTTGATAGAGGTAGGGAGGGAACAGGGTGAAATCATTTGAATGCACAAAATTCTAAGACAGATCTTCAGAAATTCAATGACCTGTACTTGAAAAAAAATGCATCATTTGAAGCAATTAACCAACAATGCTCTCTGGTTTTTCCTGGTAAGGTGGTCCACTTGAGCTAAGTGCACCACCTCACCAGGAGAAACCACCCCACAATTGCGGATCTAATAGCACTTGGGAGCCCAAATTTTTCAATCAGGGTGATCTTGTTTATCAACTCCAACTGATTTTCCTCCAGTGTCTCTCCAATCAACAGAAAAAACTATTAATCTTGGTTTCTCATTCCCCCCCAAAAAGATGTTAGCCAATGCCTCTCTAAAACTCCAAAATTTTCCTTCTTTTGAAGTTTTCACTAGATTCAATGGGAAAAAATCCAGATATGGTTAAAAATGTCCTTCAATTTATATAATTAAAACATCCTCTTTTTGTGCCAAAATGCTTACCAGTTATTTCATGAAATGATGTCAAAGTTTGCATGAGTTGTACAAAATTTGTACTGGTTGAAATGTAATATTGGATGAATTTGGATTGATGGATGACTTATTCTAATTCAACCACCTTCCCATTGAATTAGATGTAGCTTCACTGCATAGTTGATTTATAGGTAATGTCAAGGGAGGTGGATGACTTATGATAAGTTGTCCACCTTCCTGGACTTGTGTTCATACAGGAATCAAATGAAATGGAAAATCCTTGCAGAGAGGCTGGGGTGGTGGAAAACTTATGCTAAGTTGTCCACTGTCCCAGCAATCATAAATCATTTGGAATATTCAAAATCAAGCTACCACATGTTTGAAGGGAAGTGGACAACTTAGCACAAGTTGTTCACCTCCCCAGCTTTTCTGCATTATTTTCCCTTGAAATCTGATTCCTGCATACCCATGGTCCTGAAGTGGCGCCCAAATTATCATAAGTCATTCAGCTGCCTGCACATGACTCATATTTATTTTTTGTGGTGAAGCAGGAACTTTGGTGATACACACCTGCCTATTCCAACAAATCAACTAGGTAAATCCTGCATAATGTAACCTCTCCATGATATTATGCACCCCTGTTACATTTTTCTTTATTCTTTTGAGCTAAGTGATCCAGGCATGTTGAATTCTCATATATTTTTTTTTTCAAATCATGATTCAGAAATATTAGTTAAGTGATTGATCCTAATTACTTGCGTATGAACAGCCAGTAATTAGAAAGCACTCTGCCTTCTTTACAAGAATTAGCAAGAATTCATATCACACCATTTTCAAAAGAATGAAATTTAAAACCATGCATTGTTCTTCTTGCCCTTGATTATTTATCCAATATGATCTGAGGAGATTTAGTCAAAATAAATTCATGAGGAAAGAAGAAAATTATAATCCTCATTTCCAAGAATTAGCACCATGCAAAATCTGACACCTGATTCATCATATTTCTCTATTATTCAGTTTCCAAAATTGAACTCTCAACAATCAATTCCCACTGAATATCAATCCATGCATTAAAGCTGCAACTGTGTGGTCCCCAGCATTAAATTTCTGAGTAATTTCAGATTTAAAGAATCTTATAATACCAAGACAGCAATGCAACAAGCTATTGGACCTGTGCAAGTATTATGCATCTCTACTTGATATATTATTCAATTAGCAATTCAACCAAATCAATAAGATTTGCAAGGAGTAGTCTGAAGTCCATATTATGGAAAATGAGATGTTGATACATTTCAACTACAGCTCTTCCTCATGGTGTCTGGAATTCTTGAGCTACTTTTCTCATTCAATAATTATTGGTCAATCCCATAAATATGAGAATGAGGAATTTTTTGAAAAAAAATAATGGTCAAGAATGCTTTCTGTGGTAACTTTTTGTGATAATGAAAATCATGAAATGAATAGGAAGCTCTTCATATCTATTATCTGAAGAAATCCCCAGAATAAATTACTCAAATTTGACTGCATGATCCCTGTTTATTTTTATGAAGCATGCATAAGTGCCACAAGAAAATTAATCACACTCTTTGGGTCAGATGGTAGCCACAGAGTATCTTTTATATTTCAATCATGAAGTGATTTCTCATTGAGCTCTTCCCTTGTTGAAGAAGATTCTATTCAAATCTCCAAGTATACTTATGGGCATACCTTTGCCCACTTGGAATAAAAATTTGATAACAAAGGGGAATCATAATATATAATATCTTCATTTCTGAAAATTTTCAGAAGGCCAGTTAAAGGAAATCTGAATTCCTATTTATCAGTTTGTGAAAAATCAATACAAAATCAGAAACATTGTCATCTGGTTACTAAGTTGGAAAATTTGAAATGGAACCCAGTAAGAACTAATCCCCTCAGTACAAGATCTCCATGAAAATAATACAAACCCATTGCTAAATCATGGTGTTTATTTTATGTTACTAAAATGCCAAAACCCTGCTAACCCAACATCACCAACCTGTCAGCCATGAGACAATTATACCTGTCCAAATGTCTGTACAACTCATATGCCTTGCTGGTATAGTGGTTAAGTACCAGCCTCAACCTCCATTTCCTGAAATCAAGGTCACTGGTTCAACCCACCATGGAACCAAGAATGAAGATTGATTAAGAAGTTCACAATTATACAATGAATTTTGATAATATTTTATAATATTTTTAGTATGTTTTTATGAGTATTGATTATAGAATTAAAACCTTGATAATATATATTATCAAGATGGGGATCCTTTCAGCTCTCTGATACCAGGAACCTTGCAGTATTTTAGCTACAGAGAGTGATAAAAGTACTGGAATAATAATAATAATTATTATTCAAAAAATAAACGCTTGGAGGCTCAAATAAATAATATAATAAGAGCAGTTTCAAGGTTTAATTGGTTTAGTAATAAAAGGTTTTAAATATTTATATAAAAGAGGGACCACAGTACTATACTACTGGGGATCTTTGCAGAAAAAGCAACCTCTCTTCAAGGGGCCTCCTTAGGCAGTTTAAGAACCTTGGAATGAAGATGGGTGCCTTAGAAAGGGCTTATTCCACTAATGGCCAGGCATAAAAGCACCAATGGCCAAGACAGGAAGGGAAACACTCAATCTGAGCACTTTACCACAAAAATCCTGCAATAATAGGAAGGGTTTCAGAGCAGATGGGGTGGATTGCTTGACTAAACTTCAGGGGTTGATTGTTTAACAAGAATAAATAATAATACTACAGACTAAGTCATAAATCACTTGCTTATCTTCCTATGTGAACTTGATCAACAATGACACGGTTTCTGATTGATAATAATAATTCCTGGTAAACTGATGATGGAATAATGGATCCAAAGAGGTCTGTATAAATACCTTTTTGGGGTGATTTTGAGCTTCTCAGGGAACGTAGAGAGGGTTCTGCTCGTGGGCTGAGGCTGGCAAGCCAGTCAGGGCAAGATTGGCACGTTTGCTTGGTGCTGTCAATCAGATGTCCTTAGATCTGCTGTATTTCTTTACTATTTTAGCCACAGGATCTGTTAATCTTTTATGGCTTAAATTTGATCATTCTGTACTCATCCTTCATTTGTACTATTGGTATTGCTTCAAAGCGGGCAGATGTGGATGTTTACTGATTGTCCATCATCTGCTGATCACGTAGATAATTTTTAATAATTTTTACAAACACTCCTTGTAGTGTTTTGTGGTCTTCAAAGATCAGATTCAGTGATTTATGTGGTAATCCTTGATCTTTGATTTAATATTAAAAAATGTTCTAAACTTAATTTTTATTAATTTTATTTAGGTTTTGATCTTTTTGGACTATCAATAATGCATATTTCAACTTGTTACATATGCTAGGCAACTCTAACTAGGTTGTAGCTCTTCTGAGCGGTACCTGTTTGTCAGATTAGTCACAACGGATCCAGATGCGGGGATCAGTCAGTACAGATGCGCACGGGGTAGGATCCGCTGCATGCGTGGCAGAATTAGCTGCGCGCGGGTCTCTAGTATGCGGGAATCTGCTACTACAAGTATGTAGGGATATGTAATGATGCAGGGCTGGCCGCGGGAACTGTGACATGACACATTTCCCCGTGTAACTCCTAAAATATACAAAAAAACTCAATTCTGAGTGAATTTTAGGTGTAAACCCTATACGTGACAACACGTGTGAAATGTTAGAATGGCAAAAAGGTGCCATACTGGTGTTATAATTTTTAGTACTTTTCTTTTTTAATTATTTTAAAAATATAAGGACTTGGATTTCAAGGGTGGGGTCAGTGAGTGACCCTACCTAATTTTGGGTGAGGAATCCATTTCTTCAATAATATTTATAGATTTCTCACTCCTTCTTTTGTTAATTTAGATATTCTTATTTTTATAGTTTTGTGTTGCTCTGACAGGTTGCTCTGTACATAGTAGCAAGCTGACAGATCCAATATAACTTTGAATTTAGTTATGAGGACTCAGATGCGTCCCAACTGTTGATATTTTTGGTGTCTTAGTTTTTTCTGCCTAAACCTTGAGAGTGTTCACCTCTTTCATAATAAGCTCTTGAGTGTTCATCTCCAGTATGTTCTTTATCCTATAATTGTTGGTCATAGATCTAGTATCATCTCTATGTTGAATCCAAGTGGCCTCCTTCCATACTTGCTCATGAGTGTTCTTGTCCAGTGGCCTCTTTATATTTTTCTAGTTAGTCATAATTCTAGTGGGCTCTCTATCTTGAATCCTTGATGCTATGCCTTATCTCAAATCAGCCTGAAGTGGTCCTCCAAGTTGTGCGGACTCTAAATGGTCTGGTATTGAATACTCATTATATTTATTCATTAAATTTTTCTCCCACTTGTCAGCCATCATGTATCTAGTCTATTTATACTGATGCTTTATCAAGTGGAATTCATTCATCCGTTATTACCCACCTTGAACCTGAGTGCCCCTTGTCTGACTCCTAGATCCGCTCCTCTTAGCGATATAAGACCTCTTCCTCATCCTTTTAAGTCTTTCAACCGGAGCATCTAACCCAAACTTCAACACCATTAAAAGCCAAAGCTCCCTACTGAACCATTTCCACTGTTGTCCCCAATCAGAAACTCCTTCTCACTAGTGACAATTACTATACCTGGTCCATTGCGATGGAAGGCAAACTTGATTCCATCAATGCCTTAGAGATATTCCTTAAGGAATTCCCTTGGCCCTCAGAGTCTAATGATGCTAAACTGTTTGATAGAATTAATTGCAAGGCTTGCAACCTTATCTTAGATCATCTCAACAAGGAGAATCTTCTGTACGCTGCTGGTTCCTTTCCTTCATCTGACAAACGTAATGGCATTGCCCTCTGGGATCTCCTTAAGACTCGCTACATGCCAGACAACTTTATCAATAAAACACTTGCCTTTTCCCAATTCAACAAGATCAAGTTTGAATCCAACATCAACAAATTTGTGTCCAAAATTTGCGCCTCTACACAGAAGATGAAATTGGTTGGTTTAAAGTTAGAGGAGGAGTTGACTATAATCCTTACCTTGTCAAAGTTACCTTTGGAGTTCAACTACTTGAAGAAATCCGACAAAAGCAAAAAACAAGACTGTTGATTATATCCTAAAGAGACTCGAGAAGGATGAAGCTCAAGCCAAGATCAACCCTCTCAATCAAACCTCCAATCCAGTCCACTTGGCAATGTACAATTGGTGGGTAGTTTGCCCTCACTGCAACAAGACTGGTCATTGGATCAACAATTGCTGGGTCAAGTAACCTGAGAAGGCTCCAAATAACTCCACTTGCTCCCAAACTTTGGAATCCAACAAATCGCATTTCTACTCATTCTGATCTCAAAGCTTTGCAATTTGTACTTTGAACTTATCATCTTGACTTTTCTGTTGAGCTGTCTCTAACCCACCTTAGAGCTGGTAGCTCTTGCCTCTTGGGTCTACTCCATCTAAACTCCAACACCCTCTTCTTTCTTTTCAATCTCCTGTTGTTTTTCCTCACTATCGTGGATTCTCGACTTCCCTCAACTATCTCAACCTACTCATTGATCTATGGTTGAACCGTGGCCCAAAGCCAGCTTTCCTTGTTACCTCAAGTTGCCCAATCAATCATCAGTTCCCCTTTTGTTTGATCCATCACGTCCGCTCTACGACTATCACCATTAACTCCCTCAACTCTTCAAGTCCTGACCTTGCGCTTGCTTGGTTAATTCATCAAGTTCTGTCCTCTTGCCTTCATCCTTTGTTTTCTCTTCCGTTTGGTTTGCTTTCTACCTTAAGTTGAGCAGTTAAGGATACTACTTGAGTCATCCGGTTCATTGCTACCAAAGTTGACTTCAATTCTCATTTCCTCTTCCTAGTTTGGTTGCCTTCATCTAAAGTTCTCCACCTGATCTAGTACATCAACTCCCTCAAGCTTTAGGCAAGGGGGCGTGTTGATATTTTTGGTGTCTTAGTTTGTTCTGCCTAAACCTTGACAGTATTCACCTCTTTCATAATAAGATCTTGAGTGTTCATCTCCAGTATGTTCTTTATTCTATACTTGTTGGTCATAGATCTAGTATCATCTCTATGTTGAATCCAAGTGGCCTCCTTCCATACTTGCTCATGAGTGTTCTTGTCCAGTGGCCTCTTTATATTTTTCTAGTTAGTCATAATTCTAGTGGGCTCTCTATCTTGAATCCTTGATGCTATGCCTTATCTCAAATCAGCCTGAAGTGGTCCTCCAAGTTGTGCGGACTCTAAATGGTCTGGTATTGAATACTCATTATATTTATTCATTAAATTTTTCTCCCACTTGTCAGCCATCATGTATCTAGTCTATTTATACTGATGCTTTATCAAGTGGAATTCATTCATCCGTTCTTACCCACCTTGAACCTGAGTGCCCCTTGTCTGACTCCTAGATCCGCTCCTCTTAGCAATATAAGACCTCTTCCTCATCCTTTTAAGTCTTTCAACCGGAGCATCTAACCCAAAATTCAACACCAACTATTGGTATATAACTTCCCAATAAGTTCCCCTCCTTTGCTGACAAGCTACAGTAATTAAATTAATCTATACTCTTCACTTTGTATAAACCAATCACATAACCTTGATATTATCCCCCTTGGGGATGCAATTATACTTTGATAAACTCTCCTGAGCCTTGAGAGCGTCCACTCAGAGGGCCCTGAGCTTAGTTTTATAGTATGTAAATAGGACCCTTTACATTTAAAATCCCCCCCAATGAGTACAAGTACCCTATTTCTCATTGAGCAGGATGTGATGTGGTTCTGAGCCCTTGAGGACAAAACCAGGGAGAGAATAGCACTCCCCTGATGATTCCTTGATTCCCCTGAGGGCTCCTGTTACCTTAAGAGAGGAGGGTCTTCAACCTATAGGCCTTTCCTCATCCAGTTATATATGATTAATTATTTGTAAGAGAATATGGCAAGAGTTAACAAGCCCACCAAAATTAGTCTCAAGAAGAGATTGACTGGGGCTATAAACTTTAGAGTTATATTCAACTAAAAATCTCATTGCCAACTTCAATTTTGATTGGAAGGTCCTAATTGGAGTAGTGACCCTTGTGTGTTACTAATCTAAAGTGTGTGAGCTTATTTATAAGCAAAGCTCGTTTGAGCTTCATTTATTTGGAGCCAGGCCCCTTACCTTTTTATAAAGGTTTAAGGTGTGGCTTTTTCCTCACAATACCTTGTTATTGTTTGAGTCTGTGAGCCTTTAGCTATTGTTTGAGTTATTTGAGTCAAAAACTGACTTTAATATTGGTTTTTGTCTTATTTTTGCAGGTATAACCATGGCCCAGTTTAGCAATAGAGTTTATATTCCTGAAACAACCCCTGAGCTATCAAAATTCCCCCTTCCAGATGACCAAGTGAATATGCCTGGTGTTGAGGAAGATGAAGATTTTGATGACTCTGCTGCCCCATCTTACTTCATGATTGCACAACAACTCTCTCAATCCCACCAACACCAAAAGAAGCAAAAACTTTTGGCCCAAGAACAATATTCTCTCTCTTGTCATGCACACAATCTTTGCATCCCTGCTTCTTCAAGTGGTATTTCTTGCTTGATTTGACAAAGTAAATTCTTTTAATGGATTCCAACAACAAAAAACTTCCTAATCCTGCAACTGGTGATGAACAAGCATCCCTCAAAAATTACATGGCAAGGAAGAAGGCATCCATTCATGATGCCACAGCATCAAACACTGGAGCGCAAAACCAGTACAGCTCCAATTGAAAACTGTAAGAAAAGGAGCTGAAACTTGTGAAGAAGGATGACTTATGCAAATTACAACAAAATATTACTTCAACATCTCAATACTTGGAAAACACTGCTTTGAGCCGAATTCAGTCTCATGATGAGACATGGATAGCCCATTCCCGGGCCTTGATCCAAAATTCTGGTATTCCCAGATGCACCTATCACCAGGAAAAGAATGCAAAATCTTTCTGGAATTCCTCTCTCACTTAAATAATCATCAGAACATGGGAGATGTTCCACAAACGTGGGGTGACTGCTTCCTATTCAATAAATGAGAATTACAACACCCCAGCCAACAGGATTGCCATAATCAATCTTTGGCCTTTCTCAAAGAAGGCTATTTGGAAGAAGGAGCACAAGGAAGAAGGAGGCTCCAGAAGCAGAAAATCTAATGTTTCTGCATCTCAAAGTCTCAACAAGAAGAAAGTGCAACAAATAAATCTTTTGTAATTTTCTCTTCATTTTCAATGACTAACTGCTTATCATGTTTTTAAATACAGAATAACAAGAAGGAAATTTGAAACAACACAGAAGTTGAGCTGGAAATGATGGACATGTTCCCAGAAAATTCTGCTCTTATCTTGGACAGTGGATTCATATCTGATGTTGAGGGTGAAGATGACAAATTATTCAATGATGCAAATGTTTGAAGGGCTCAAAATGTATCCAAAATATATCATTAACTGGATGAAGCATACATTCAACTGGCCAAAAACCCCCGCATCAAGAGGGATAGATGATTGAAAATTAGTCAACTTGCTAAACCAAAAAATTCACCTAGAGGTGATCACCCACCAATACTTCCTACTTCAATATCTCAAAACTGGTTAAGTGAAGAAGCCCTGGAGGATATAACTCCAGCTGAAAAAAGAGCCTTGCCTTTACTTCCAGATTTGATCTCACAGAGGCAGTTTCATATCTCAGAACCCAAGTTGCCAAGCCCTCTAGCTTAATGGAAACCACACAAAGATTGTAAAAATATTTCAAATAGTGTAATCTTTATGTCAGTACTGTAAAAAATATGGAGGAGTTTGTTTGGATGCAACATTGGCTTTGCTGAAATTTTTCTTGAGTACTACATTTATTTTTATTTTCATCCCATTCTTGTTTTTTCAACCAGAAAATTGTAATTATATTTGTAGCTAGATTAACTGAATGTACAAAATCCAATGATGTGGGGCCACCCTAAATTGAAGAGTTTGGAAATCTAGGTCACACTCTTCAACTCTTGAAATTTTCAAATAAATAAATCTGTAAAAAGTTGTTACATCCAAACAGAAATTGAAGTAAGATTGGAAAAAACCAAAATCAACATGTGCACAAAATACAAGATCTTGTTGAAAAATTCTGAGTAAATTATACTTGATGCACCACCTTTTGGAATGCTATATGAAATCTTTTTTCAATAATAACATCCTAAACACATTTTTTTCACTGCGCAGAAGTCATGTTGAGATCACCCACTTGTTAAACATTCCCAAATATCTTTTTATGAAAGAAATATATATAAAATACACATTCCCAGATGTGAATTGTGTAATTTGAGAAAAGCCCACTAACTCTAGGAATTGGGATTTTCCTTGTCAAATGGTGCATTATTAACATTTTCAACACCAAAAGGTGATTTAAAATAATGGTTTTGTAATGAGATAATTAATTTTAACATAGAATATGTGACATTCCATCAAGGCAATTGACCTTCCATTCGAATCCAAATACCTTGGGATTGGCTACGTATTTTAGATGGGCTAACCATGAGCATTTGATATGATGTATTGGTTTGAAATCTTTTTCAAAATATAAAATCTACTTTTCAATGCCTTGCCCATTGAAGTGAATATGAATATTCAAAATAGAAGCATTTTTTTTAATACTTAAGCTCACCAGGAGGTATAAGATCAAATCAAAAATTTCATTCAGATTCATTTTTATGTCCCTTTGAAATAATCAAACTCAGTCAACCTCCAAAAATATGAATTACCACAACCTCCAAATCAATTAAAACTACGGAGAACACTATCAGAGTTGGAAACATTTGGATATGCCAATGTCCAAAATTTTCTCAAAGTATTTTTGAACATGGAAGGAATCTATAAAATGGTGTTGGAAGGTCCAAAAAAGCACATCAAACCCATATAATGCAATCAAATGATTCTAAAAATTTATGTGACTGAATTTTTCCTGCATTTTATCAATATTAAAATGCTCACTGATGAATTTTTATTCTTGCAAAAAATAAACCCCAAAGACACCAAACATTTTCAAATCCACTACCAGAAGAAACCCCACCAGGGAACTGATATAAGCAAACATCAGGGCTGTAAGTGGAAATTGTGCACAAGAGTACATTCCTTGATGTATACTTCAATTGGTGTGCAATTTCTTATTTATCCTATCATTTTTCAAATTAAAGCCATCAATTGAAAACTCCAATGCACAGCCAAAACCTGAAAGAGATCCTTGCTATGGTGAAATACAACAATACTCCCCACCAGCAAATATGGGAATTTACAATACATCTGAGATGAAACCTCTTCAATTTCTCCATCACACTCCAAGCCCCCTGATCTCATCACCCCAAATACTTTTCCAAAGTATTGATTAAAAAATTGGTGACAATGCATGTCAAAAATACATCAAGATGGAACATGAGAAAATCTGCATGAACTCAATTCTCAGTGGCCAGCCCAGCTATTCAGCAGAAATACCCAAAAGTCTTTCAAAATTGAAAAAAAGATTTTCAATTACAAATGATCTAGTGGAAAATGTCTGTTGTGAAAATTGTTACCAACTTTATCCTTTGAATGAAGTACTTCCTTCTTCAGAAACCCAAACTGGTGAAGAAATTAAACAACGCAGGCATTATCCAACATGCCATAATATATTTAATTCAATAGCTGGGGAGCCTGTTACATGTGGATTTAAAATTTGCAAAGACAAGAACAAATCTATATTTTATCTTCTGAAGCAGTTTGGGTACCAATTTTTCAAGAAGTGGATTTCCAGAAAATTAATGCTCCCTTGGTTTGAAGAATTACTCAGTGCACCTCAAGAGCATCAAGCAATTAATCCTACTAAACTTTGTGATATTTGGGATGTAACTATATGGAAAGAATTCAAGGATAAAACCAATCATATTTAAACAGCAGAAACAGGGAACCTTTTCTTTTGAATTTACATTGATTGGATGAATCCCCATGGAATCAAGATCAGTGGGAAAATCATCTCTCTTGGCATAATATTCCTAATATTTTTTAATCTTCCAACCAGTGTGCGTTACAAGCCATGCAATATTTTTGTGTATGGCTTCACACCAACACCCAAGGAATGCACTTCATTCCAACTGAATAATCTACTCAAGCCTCTTTTCTCTGAGCAACTGGATCTTTGGAAAAGAGTATTCTTCACAAAAACTAACAAATATCCAGAAGGAAGATTAATACGTGCTGTCATATTACCACTGATTGGTGATACATCTGCCTTACATAAAATGAGTGGATTTGCATCCTACTCAGCAACAATCTTCTGTGCCCACTTTAAACTCAAGCTGAATGATATCCAGAACACCAAAAAGGAGACTTGGCCATTAAAAAATGATCAATATCACATCAAATGGGCAGATAATTGGAATAATGCTCAATCATTCAATGAGAAAACCAACGTTCTCAAACTACATGGTGCCCACTACACAATGTTCAAAAATCTACCATACTGGGAAACAACAAACATGACAAAAATTGATCCAATGCATACCTTTATCTTGGGAATGCTACATGATTACAGCATCACATAACTTGGAATGATCACAGATGGCCAAAGTCTTAAAAATTTTGAAAGAAGGGAAAACACTTACCCAAGAAGTGTAATAATTAGCCAAGTTGGAATCCTCAAATCTGGATCCAAAAAAAAGCGCTATTTGTCACCAAAAAGTACCCAAAGATTCACCAGGAGGAGATTTCAAAAATTTATAGATTTCTGCTCAAAAAACCTGGAGGATATTGCTCCTAATCCAATTGAAAAGGTTAAAAATTGGGCAAATCAGCAGCAAGAAGGCTCATCAAATATGCAGCATAGAACTTCTGTACCAATTTTTTTAGTCCTGAAAATTCCAGGGCTCCATCCTCCCGGCTCCTCAAGAAGTTGGGAACATTCTGCATCTGAACTACTTCAACCAACTTTAAGACCTTCTCCAAGGCTTCTTGAGAATGAATTCACAAGTGGCTCATGCAAATCTGGGCCTCAATCAAAGGAAAAAGGAAAGAAAAAAGATAAATTGCCAGGAAAAAATCCAAATAGATCTATTAGAAGAAAATCAGGAAGCCAAAATGAATCTGGAAAGAGCAATCAAAGCTCCCTTCAGGAAAGCTCCTACCGCTCTTTTGAAGATCAAAGCAATCCACATCAAGCAGGTTCATTGATAGAAGAGAAAATTATTGCATCAAATGAATTGTGCCTTGCTACTCAAGAGCTCAGAATTCTTCAAGAGGGTACCAATTAAATATAATTTCCATCTTGGATTAATAGGTTGCCCATAAACTTAGGTTTTCCTTCTGCTGGTACTCCTAAGTCTGCTGAATGGTTTGTTTTTTAAACCATTCACGTAGTGCTGGTTTTGATTCCAAGATGGAATTGGAACTCAGCCAACAGCTTGTGGGAGCAAAAGCTTACCTCCACTACTTCCAAACTTATTGGTATCATCAATGTCTCATCAACTTACAGATTACCAGTTGTGCCAATTGGAGGAATTAATTCTGGCTTACTGGGAGGAATTATTGCTTCATTGGGGATCTGAAATCAACCCCAAGCCAAAAATCTATTTTTCTCAGCATATGAATAAGATGATCAAGCTGTATGGTCCTCCCTCAATATTTTCATGTTGGTCAGGAGAAAGGCTGAATCTCATATTTACTTTGGTTAAAAAAAATAAAAATACATGTAGGTAACATAGATATCTGAAAAGTAGATTCTTTGTGGAACACTTTGAATTGATTTTTTTTTAATTTTTAGGTTTCCTTTATAAGTCCCTCTTGAATGGATTCCTTGAAAGGGCCAAAATTCAAGGCTTGGTTGACCAAATTGGACATAAAATGGAATGTTTTGGGGATCAATTCTGACCAAATCCTAGATCTGCATAGTTTGTTCTACTCTTCCAAGACAGGTGATGTTTCAAGGGCTAAAAAAGAGATGAATGTTTTGGAAGAAGAAAAATTGAAAAAATTCATTGAAAATAATGCAACATACAATGTCTTGCCATGGGACCAGCTGGAGTGGTTTCCTTGCAAATCAATGCTCTTCCTTGGTCATCACATAAAACCCCATTGCTACAATCAAAGTAATTCTCAGATTTCATTTTCATCAACATCAAATCAGGGCCCTTGTGAGATGGGGAAGGTATTGTCCATCCTTGATGAAAAAAAATGTGCACAATATTTCCTCATTGTTGAAAGCTTTTCTCCTTTGGAGCAAATTTATAATTCAAGAAATCCCTACCTTTGCCTCAATTATCTCAATGCTCAAATGCTTTATCAAGAAGGTGAATCAATATCTGTGATAAATCAAGATAAAATATTAGTTTTTGGGGCAAGCATGGCTTATGAAGCAAAAAAAGCACAAACTTCCAAGTATTTTTAATGTGTTGTAGCAATTAACTCTTTTGTAAGTTGATATCAAATATACTAATTTATGAAGAACTGTCATTATTGATTTTTCTGGCTGTTGATTACTTACAAAACAGGAGGAAATATAAAAATACACATGGACTAATTTTTTATTGTACTAAATATTGGTAAAAGATTAAATCAAAAGAATTGGTATTGTGTCACATATCTATCTAAAACACATGTATAAGATACCAAATTCAAAATAGAAATTAGATTTAATCTCAGACAACTGAAGCATTAATGCTAACAGAAAATTGGAAATCTGTGTTTGCACCATTTATCTGAAATGATAATTATCTAAAAATTTGATTTTTCTCATTCTGGAACTTTGTACCATTGGAAATCATGGCCCATGATGTACAATTCCAGTCATAACCACTGAAAATTTGTTCAATAAAAGTATGGTCTTACAGTTAAATGAAGAATTCTCATTCCTTACTTTTATGTAATTAATTTAAATGCAATCTATGCATTGCATAAATATTCTGCATGAATCTTCTGAGTTCATCTGGAAATAAATTTGATGTTTGACTCCAAAAACTCAACAAAGTCAAAACAGGTTTCAATCACAAATCCAAGTGCTACACCTGCTGGCAGGTGCAGCCTTTTTTTCCATGGCAGATAATAGCCCTTCTCAAGCTCACCAAGAACAAAAACCATACCCAAACCATCACCAACCATCATTTTTAAGCTTATAAGATGATAAAAGTATTTAATATATTATTCCCCCAAGGTTTATAAAATACTACAGGATTTATGGACTTTTTGGATGTGTATTGAGGAGGATTTATGTGTTGGTGTGTGAGAGTATTATAGATGTCTATATAACATTCTATGGGATTCTTGTTTATATTATTTCCATCTTATGCTCATTTCCCATATCCTATATCTAACTTAATCCCATAATCCATATCCTTTACATCCCCCCCCACAACAATACAGAGTCCATTGTTTTTCAATCCTGTGGTAAACCTGCGGTGTAAGACTCCAGACGGTGCTAGGCTGTGGCAGTTCTGTGGAGGGGAAAGGTGCTGTTTAGGCTGCCCTCCTGATTGTTATAAAAATATTTAAATGTAACCAAGATCAAAGTCCAGAACCTGGTAATTGGGGAACCAAATGTAAGAGGATAAAGATTATAGTAGTCAGTAGCTGGGAGACAACACTATCTGAGGCAAGATGATGTTGGGGAAAACTTGAATAGAAGGAGTCAAGAATTGTTCAGAGTTCAACAAGACAAGGCAATTGTGAGTGGCAACTCCCACAAGCTAATAGCTCTGGTTGTCAGCAGGAGCTTAGGAAAGATCAACTCAATCCCAAACAACCTCCAGGTTCTCAATGAACCTGCCCAACTCTCCGCAATCAAGCGCTTGAAGGGTACCAGATAACTGTGGGTGGCTGCACAAGACAAAGCTAATTGCTTGAAGAAGCTCTAGAAGCAAAAAAATAACTGATTCAAACAAGAATAACCCAACACTTCTCAAGGGACTCAAGAGTAGCGTGGCGGAATTCAACTTCAAAAGAGATGAAGGGAGTTTTAACACTCCAGGTTTTTTAAGCTTAATAAAACCTCTTCAGTCAAACGTGACTGGGTCCAGAAAGATAATCAAAGGATGATCAGGACCAGTATTGTTGGATAAAAGGATCAGGAGTGGTGTAACACACTCAAGAATTAAATTATTAAAATTCTTCTTCAACCAGCAAAGCTATTGGTTGGCAATAAGAATCAAGGATCAAGGGGTTTGAGTATGGAGGCTCAAGGATCAAGGGGCAATCATAGATATACCCAATTTTTTTTGTCTCAGATAAAGGGGAATGAAGACCCCACAGATGATGTATTTCAAGCAGATACTGATGATCTTAGGATGTGGTGTGTGTTAGGATACCATGTGCTGATCTGATTTGATGTAGGATGTCCTCATTCTCCCCCAAAAGTCAGGGGAGAGCCCCTCCTTATATGGGCAGGAGGCCCTGTTAGACTATGTACAAGGGATACTACAAATGGAGCGGAAAAAGAAAGAATTTTTTTTTTTGATTTTCAGATTTTTACTGATCAGAAAAATTTGATCATGCAGGCCGGTAGAAATCCAGCCTGCCTGACTGGGGTGGGATCCTTCTCATCCCTTCACCATCTTTTGCTTCCGTCCGTGGAGGGGTGCGCGCAACAATACCGGAATCACCCACCCCTTGCCCAAAGGCGGAAGGGGTGGGAAAGGAAAACAGATCAGACTGCCCACGGGTGTCCACGGGCAGTAGTCAACACTCTCCACCCCCACCCAGAGATAGAAGGGGGTGGGAGAGTCCCAGGAAGGGTGACGGATTGGATGATGGATGAGGAGTATAGGATTGAGTTGAGGTCAATGGTTGATGAAGGCATTGGAACTGTTGGAGTGATGACTATTGTTAGAACTGGCACTAGTACTAGGATGAGCCCTGAGGTGATGATTGGTGGTTGTCTGTAGTTCTACCAGTCGACAAGATGATCTTGGGTTGATGGGGTTGAGGATGAGCAATGCACAACGATGAGGATGAGGATGAGCAAAGCGCAACAATGAGGATGAGGATGAGCAACGCGCAACAATGAGGATGAGGATGAGCAACGCGCAACAATGAGGATGAGGATGAGTGACGCGCAACAATGAGGATGAGCAATGCGCAAGGATGAGGATGAGGATGAGCAACGCGACTAGGACAGTTTTTTTTTTTTTTTTTTTTTTTTTACAATTTTTTTGAATTCTTTTCCCAAGGTGTCCCAAATGGTTCACCACATCTCTTCCCAACTTACAGACTGTCCCTAGTCTGCATCATATTTTTGAAAACATGAAAAAGAAAAAAAGAAAATAATTGGCCGTTTCTTGATCCTCTAAGTAAAAAAAAACTGTTGAAACCCATCTTGATACATCCAAAAGAGCCTAAATTTGGAGAAGATAAAAGAAAAGGCTTCCCAGGTGCTCACGTATGTTGCATAAAGTAGAGTTTTTATAACAAAAAGTAGCAGAAGACCTGGGTGGTGCACAATTGGGAGGACTTACTTTGAACCCAAATTGCCCCCACAGCAATAAAATCTCTTAACTTGATGAGCAGAGAACCTTCTAGCAAACTGAGTACCATCCAGTTCTTCCAAAACATAAGATCCACCTCTAACTTGACAAACCACTCTATAAGGACCATTCCAACAATTTGAAAAAAGTTTTCCCCACTGAGTCTCTAAAGCTTGATTATAAGCCAATACCAGATCACCAGGGTTTAAAGGATCCCTGATTTTATTTAGATGTTGACCTTCCCAATACTGAACTGATTTTGCTCTTGATTCCATCATCTTCTGATAAGCTTTGTTACAAATATCTTCACTCCGCTACAGTTGCTTTGATCTGGCAACTAATAGGTCAGTAGTTGAAGAAAATTGTTCCCAAGAGATGCCCAAGAAAGACTCCATTTCAAGATCAAGAGGAAGAACAGCCCTTTGACCAAAGATGATTTCATAAGGAGAGTAGCCAGTGGTTTTCTTGGTGGAAATTCAATCAGAGAAGAGGACCAAGGGGAGAAACTTTTGAAAATTCTTGCCACTTTCACCAGCCAGTTCAACCAGAGCAGCCTTCAAGGGAGCATGGCCTCTTTCCACCATTCCTTGTCCTTCAGGATAATAGGGAGTAGTAACTCTATGTTGTCCAGGGAGCAATTGGATCATTTCAGCAAGTTTTCCACCAAATTCCAAGCCACCATCAGTAGAATAAGATCAAGCCAAACCGTAACACATTGTCCAATTCTCATGAAGGAAAGCTGCCACAGATTCAGAACTAAGGTTCTTAAGGAATTTGGCTTCAACCCATCCAGAAAAATCATCTCTAGCCACAATGAGGTACTTAGCACCACCTGCCTTGATATGAACCACATCCATAGCAACCCTTCCAAAGACAGTGGACTCCCCAGTAGGATAGCAAATTTCAGCTGGACGCCTAAGATCACGTTTTTGACAAACTTCACATCTCTTGCACCATTGAGAGACAGATTTCTTCAGAGATGGCCACCAGAACTGTTTGGATAATCATCAATAAGTTTTGGTTTCCCCACAATGACCAAGGCCCTCATGGAGACTTTCAAGGATTGAATCTTTCTTAGCCGGGATAGTAACCACAACAAGCGCACAAGGAGTTCCTCTTTTCATAAGCCTAGAACCTTGGACAAAGAAACTAGAGGACTTTCTTTTAAGGTATCAAAATTATTTGGCAGAGAGATCAGGGGGTCTTTGGAGAGTTGAAAGGTACTGCTCTAACTTAAGCCAGAAAACTTGTTGGAAACCAGAGTAATCTTGGGAGGAGAAAGCAAAAACAGGGCAGACCAAAGGTTCTTCCTCATTGAAATCCATTCCAACATCCAATTCATTGTCTCCAATAGGTCTTCTAGATAAACCATGAGGCATAGTAAAAGATTTCCCAGGCCTATGAACAATATCAAAAGAGAAAAGCTGGATAAAAGCTACCCAGCGAGTAATTGGAGCATTTGGAAGACTGGGAGCATTGATCATTTCCACAATGGATTGAGCGTCAACTTGCAATTTGAAATGTTTTCCCCAGAGTAATTTTTGGAGTTTCTTCAGCATTCTGGCCACACCACAGAGTTCCAGTTTGGGCTGAGAGTATCTAGATTCCACATCCAAAAACAGCAAAGATTTGTAACAAACAGGGCAGTCCAAACCATTTTCATCTTCCTGAGTAAGGACAGCCCCAACAGAGTGATAACTAGAGTCAACAGCCAATTTTATTTTGCCAACTCCAGGCCCATAAGAGATCTTTTTCAAAACTATGTCATTGCCAACAATAGTTTTGAGCAACTGAAATTATTGTTTGCAATCTTGGGTCCAAATCCATTCAGCTTCCTTTCTGGTTAGACGACGCAAGGGTGCACAGATTTTGGATAGAGAGGGAATGAAGATCCTGACATAAGTTACAACACCTAGGAAACCTCTAACTTCAGTTGGATTTGTTGGAGTAGGCCAGGAGATGATTTTGTTGACTTTAGAGGGTGCCATCCTTCTTCCTTCCTTGCAGACTATATGACCCACAATTTCCAAGGCAGGGACACAGGCAGAAAGTTTTGATCCAGAGACAGTAAGGCCAGATTCCTTGATTCAAAATAAAATCCTTTCCAAGATAGTAGCATACTCCCAGATAAATCGTTGAATTCCTGAGTGCCAAGGTAAGAGCTCATTATCATAGTCAGAAACTGGACCTTTAATTTCACCATCATCAATAAAGATACCAGCATGACCAGGGATTTTGTCTTGGAGGATCCACATCATCTGAGCCTGATAGACTGCAACCGAGTTGGTGGCACCTTGAGGCAATTGAGTCAGTTGAAATTGACCAAGAGGAGTATTGAAAGTAGTGAGAGGGCGAGAAATAGGATGCAAAGATTGTTTGTCATAACCCCCCATGATGTCTCCTAGACCATAACAGGCTCTCCCAGAGAAGGATTCAACAAATTCTTCAGTGGCAGGAGGAACACCAGAGTCTTTAATAGTAACTTTATTAAGAGGTTGGAGATCATGAACTACTCTAAGTTTACCATTACTCTTTAGAACACAGAAAACCGTGCTAGAGTAACTGGAGGTTGACTGTTCATATAGACCGGTTTGGACTCGTTCGCGGACCAACTTGATGAATTTGTCAACTTTTGCAGCAGGAATAGGGACCTTTTTCTTTTGCCAAGGATCATGTTCAACTACAGGGATGATATAAGGGAGACCGTAGGATTCTTTCATGAGACCTCTCTCTTCTTCACAGAATGCAATAGATTTTTCCCTTAGAGATAAGATATTTTTGATCAAATTTAACTCATCAGGTAAAAGCCATCCATCTGGACCAAATTTGACCACCTTCAATCGTTCTTCAGTGAAGCAACCACAAGGTACAAAGGGGCCAGTAAGAGAGTGAGATAGACCACAATAAGGATCACAAGATAGAGGAGGGAGCTGAGAGGAGGATTGAGATTGAGAGGCATGGGTTGGTTGACAGGATGGACCTTTTTTTGCAACTGGCTTATACTTAGTGGCAAAAGAGAGAAGTTCTTGTTTCCTCCAAGAATTCACCAGCAAGACCTGAGTACAAAAACTGAGACCAGATTCCAACATCCTCCAAGTTCAATGTTCCATAAAATTTTCAAAAGGTGCCTTTTCCATAAAAGAGGATCCAAAAGATAACACTTTGCTCACATGTGTCGCACAAGGTAGAGTTTTGAAAACTATGGTAGAAGAATGCGCTGATGGTGAACAATTGGGAGGACTTACTTTTACCCCCAAGTGCCTCCACTGGAGCCCATACTCCTCCATACCAAAACCATTAAGAAAATAATTGAGATCAGGATCTAGTTTATACTCATTGCGGAGAATCAAACCAGAGCTAGAGTAAGATTGATCAGTGATAAGAGTACAAGGAAAAGAAGAAACAACAGAACCAGAGAGAAGAGAAATATTTTTGGAATTTTGTGTTTTAACATGTTTTTGATTTTGGACATTTTTGAGATCAGAAGAAAAAGAAGAAAGAGATGAAAAGGATGAAAAATATGCCTCAGAGATAAAAGTTGGCCCTTTAGTTGAATTCTGAGGCTTAGAAGAACTACAACTCTTAGTATTACCAACTATTCTGCTAAAAAATGAGAGGAGTTAGAAGAGTCCTTCTGCTTCCCCTTCAGAACCGATTTAGGTGAAAAACCAGGGAAATCTCTTTCCCAACAACCAGAATCCAAAGAGCAGAGAGGAACTTCAATCTTCCTACCATCAGCATCAGGAAGAAGAATTCTCTCCCCAACTTGATCAGAAAACATCAGGGTGGCTCCAAAGTCTATTAAGAAAGGACGACCCAAAATCATAGGGCCTTCCAAACGAGTGATCCAAAAGTGACAGGTTCCAACAATATTTTGACCAATTCAAACTGGCACATCCTCAGCAATACCCACCAACTCACAAGATTGATTCCCAATTCCATAAACAGCAGAGTTGAAGCTGACCCTTGGACTGAGATTGAGCTTGCAGGCCATTGCATCCAAAATTAAGTTTAGTTGGGACCCAGAATTGACAAGTAGAGAAACCGTTTTGGATGAGTCACCTAGAGAGCATGGTAAAAATCCAAGAGGACAAGAATAAAAATTTGAATCAGAAGGAGGATCTGTTCCACTGGAGTCTTCCATCAAGGTTCCAGAGGAAACTTTCAATTTGTCAGGACCAATCTCCACATGTTGCCAAGAAACCCATTTCTTCATGCCTTCAGCCACAGATGGTGAGATGGAAAGGAGTTCAGCAACAGATAGATCAGGGATTTTAAGATCAGAGATTTTCTTTAATACCCCTTCCACAGCGTTGGGGTGGTCTTTGGAAATTCCCCTTTTGAATCAAACCTTGGGTTGAGTTGGAAGAAGAAGTTCAGGTGAGGGTGGCACTATAACTGGATCAGTTGGTGAAGGTGATTTGGATGGCAGAGGAGCAGGATCAGAGTATTCTGGGAACCTATCCATGAGGGGTTCCTTTTCTACTTCCATGTCTTCTACCTCAGAAGAAGGAGGCTCCAGTGAAGATTTACGTTTGATAGGTTTTTGAAGAATTGAAGATGGAACAGGAGGAGCTTTATGAGGTCTGGGTTCTTCATGTCATTTCCTAGCTGGATCAGATTGATAAGTTCAAGGAAAGCTGGAAGAAGAGACAGCAGGAGGATACCAAGTTTGAAGAGTTCCACAAGCAGATCAAAAAGCAAAATAGGCCAAGAATGCCTTCTTGGGAGCAGAAGGCTGGAAAGAGGCCACCACATGACAAATTGGACAAGATGAATCAAAAGGGATAAGTGCACCATTAGGAAGAAAGAAGTTGCTCCCTTTCTGTTCCACCAACATTTCCTCCTTGTCCTTCTGGAGTTCAGGACAGCGACCAGTTCCATGACCTTCTCTGTGGCAATAATAGCAAACTATGGTTGACCTAGGAACAGATTTGGAGGGTTTAGGGACAGCCAGAGAGGAGAGTTTCTGATCCATTTTATTCTCAAAAGCTTGCAGGAGTTTGGTGATCTCATTGATAGTAGGTGTTTCCCAGTGGGTCTGAGGATTTGGTTTAGGTCTGCGATTGGCTTCCATCTTATTCATGATTTTTTTAGATGCTTGAAAAGAGGGGGCAAGGACTGGTTCAGTGATTCTAGGTTTTTCAAAGGTGAGAGCTGTTTGACCTTTCATCACTTTATCCACAGTATTCCTAAGAACCATGAAAGCAGGGAGCTTGAACCAATTATCTCTTGTAGTAATCATGGATCCATATTTCACCAATTCATCCTTAATTCTTTCCTGCACTCCTGGAGAGAAAGACTGAAAAAATTGCACTCAAATTTCATCCACTGTATCAATGTGATTGTTTTGGATAAGATAGGATTGGATAGGGTCCCAAGATTTTCTGAAAGCTTGATAATCAGAGGCTGAGGAGATACCACCATTGGAGGTCCATTGGGAGACTAGGGCATCCAGATCTTGGAGAGTGAACCTAGCTATATCAATTTTGCCCCAGTAGGCAATCATTGCCTCCTTAAGAAGTACCCAGTCATAGGATTCAAATCCATCAAATGATTCAACCACTTCCATGACTTCATCAGAGGAGATAAAGAATTGCAGTTGATAAGCCATGTCATATTTGCTGGCACCGTCCACTTCAGCAGCCATCTTGTAGGAATCCAGGAACCGTTCAGAATTCGTACCGTTAAAGCATAAGTTCTTGTTCTGAGGTTTGATCTTGATCATCTTGGCCCAAACAGAGGTAGAAGGGGTACCAATAGATTCCATTTTGACAAAAGATTTCCTAAGGGATCCAAAGAACAGATTTCCAAAGTGGCTCACGAGTGTGGCAAGGGTAGGGTTTACAAAAAAACAACTAGGATCAAACCCCTTGATGGTGCACAATTGGGAGGACTTACTTCTGGAACAAGTTGCCTCCACGGATCAGATCTAGATGATAACAGAAACACAGAAAAAAAAAGAAAAAAAGAAAGAAAAAAAGAAAAGAAAAAAAAGAAAAAAAAAAACAGAAAAGAGAAAGAGATTGGATTTCAAATTTGATTCCACAAATTTGGGACTGTAAATCCCAAGGTTGCTGGTTTGATCCCGGCCCGGGGGACCAAATGTAAGACTCCAGACAGTGCTAGGCCGTGGCAGTTCTGTGGAGGGGAAAGGAGCTGTTTAGGCTGCCCTCCTGAGTGTTATAAAAATATTTAAATGTAACCAAGATCAAATTCCAGAACCTGGTAATTGGGGAACCAAATGTAAGAGGATAAAGATTATAGTAGTTGGTAGCTGGGAGACAACACTATCTGAGGCAAGATGATGTTGGGGAAAACTTGAATAGAAGGAGTCAAGAACTGTTCAGAGTTCAACAAGACAAGGCAATTGTGAGTGACAACACCCACAAGCTAATAGATCTGGTCATCAGCAGGAGCTTAGGAAATATCAACTCAATCCCAAACAACCTCCAGTTTCTCAATGAACCTTCCCAACTCTCCGCAATCAAGCGCTTGAAGGGTACCAGATAAATGTGGTTGGCTGCACAAGACAAAGCTAATTGCTTGAAGAAGCTCTAGAAGCAAAAAAATAACTGATTCAAACAAGAATAACCCAACACTTCTCAAGGGACTCAAGAGTAGGGTGGCGGAATTCAACTTCAAAAGAGATGAAGGGAGTTTTGACACTCCAGGTTTTTTAAGCTTAATAAAACCTCTTCAGTCAAACGTGACTGGGTCCAGAAAGATAATAAAAGGATGATCAGGACCAGTATTGTTGGATAAAAGGATCAGGAGTGGTGTAACACACTCAAGAATTCAATTTGTAAAATTCTTCTTCAACCAGCAAAGCTATTGGTTGGCAATAAGGATCAAGTATCAAGGGGTTTGAGTATGGAGGGTCAAGGATCAAGGGGCAATCATAGATATACCCAATTTTTTTTGTCTCAGATAAAGGGGAATGAAGACCCCACGGATGATGTATTTCAAGAGGATACTGATGATCTTAGGATGTGGTGTGTGTTAGGATACCATGTGCTGATCTGATGTGATGTAGGATGTCCTCATTCTCCCCCAAAAGGCAGGGGAGAGCCCCTCCTGATATGGTCAGGAGGCCCTGTTAGACTATGTACAAGGGATACTACAAATGGAGCGGAAAAAGAAAGAATTTTTTTTTTTGATTTTCAGATTTTACTGATCAGAAAAATTTGATCATGCAGGCCGGTGGAAATCCAGCCTGCCTGACCAGGGTGGGATCCTTCTCATCCCCTCACCATTCTTCGCGTCCGTCCGTGGAGGGGCGCGCGCGACAATACCGGAATCACCCACCCCTCGCCCAAAGGCGGAAGGGGTGGGAAAGGAAAACAGATCAGACCGCCCACGGGTGTCCACAGGCAGTAGTCAACACTCTCCACCCCCACCTGGAGATGTAAGGGGGTGGGAGAGTCCCAGAAAGGGTGACGGATTGGATGATGGATGAGGACAATAGGATTGAGTTGAGGTCAATGGTTGATGAAGGCATTGGAACTGTTGGGGTGATGACTATTGTGAGAACTGGGACTAGTACTAGGATTAGCCCTGAGGTGATGATTGGTGGTTTTCTGTAGTTCTTTCAGTTGACGAGACTATCTTGGGTTGATGAGGGAGGATGATGGGGTTGAGGATGAGTGACAAGCGACAATGAGGATGAGGATGAGCAACGCGCAACAATGAGGATGAGGATGAGCAACGCGCAAGGATGAGGATGAGGATGAGCAATGCGCAACAATGAGGATGAGCAACGCGCAAGGATGAAGATGAGGATGAGCGACGCGACTAGGACAGTTTTTTCTTTTTTTTTTTTTTTTACAATTTTTTTGAATTCTTTTCCCAAGGTGTCCCAAATGGTTCACCACAGCGGTAAGAAATTTTTTATTGCCAAGATGCTCACCCAGGTGGCCGGGTGAACTCTGAAACCCAAGGAGGCACACACACTAAAGCTGACTCACTGATTGGCATCTGTGAAAAAAAAATATTGGTAAATTTCTTCTGCTTCACTTCCCCAAGAGCCTTGGTCAAAATATTGGCCAGTTGCTCCCCTCCTGGGACCCACTTCAACTCAAGGGTACCATGAGGCAAGTCCTTGTTGATAAAATGAAACTTGAATTTTATGTGTTGGGTCACCTTAATGCTGGCTTTTTTGCTGGCAATCTTGGTGGTGGTCCAATTGTCAGATAGTATTGTGGGGAAAATTTTGGGAATAAGAGGAGACAGCAGATTTGCTATCCATAAGGAGTTAATAGCTGCAAACAAGAGAGCAATTTATTCAGCCTGAAATGTTGAGCGCACCACACAGGGCTGTTGCTTTGCACCCCAGTTGGTAGGAGACCCCATAGGGTTTTCAAAAAAATCATGGATTGAACAAGCCCCTTCACCGCCCTGATTTGCATCCACAAATGTCTTGATTTCCTGGTGATTGTTTTCAGGGTGTAGCAGAAGCTTGAGATCCTTTGTGGCGTGTAATTACTAGACAAGCCTCTTCAGCGCCTCAAAAGGTAGTTCATCTGGGTTCAAAGCAAATTGTGAAAGTTAGTTAACTGCAAAAACAATATCCAGGCAAGTGCCCATATTCAGATACAGAAGCATTCAAATATGACTGAGTTAAGTCCCATCCAGTGCACAAGATATGTTGGACTGCAACAAGGTGTCTACCAAAGGCTTTGAAGAGTGCATGGCAGACTTGTCAGTGGCCAGGCTGTGAAATTGTGTATCCCCTCTTTGTATTTGTGACTGCCAGGCTGACTATGGATGCAAGAATGGTGTCCCACTTGACATTGATTGGATTTTTCAGCCAAAACTTCAGGAGGGCAAGTTTCTCCTTTTTCTCAGCTGTTAATACACCGTTGTTGATGTGGAATCAAAGGATGGCCCTTCCTCACTCCAACACATATGTTTAGGTGCTTTGATCCTTGTGATTGTACTTAAAATCAATGCCTTCAAGCTTTTCCCCCAGAGGTATCCACCAGAAGTTCACCGCCTGATTGGTTCCATAAAGCAATTTCTTCATCTGCAGCACCTTCCCAACAGGGCAATAATAGCCCATTGGGGGCCTCAAATATATTTCTTCATCAATGGTGCTATGCAGGAACACTTTTTTGACGTCAAAAGAAGCAAGATAACAATCAAGACTGGCAGAAAGCATCAGAGCCATCCGTAGCACAGGAAAGGTGGGGGTAGGCGCAAAAATCTCCTGAAAATTGATTCCATGTATCTGATTAAAACCGTGTGCAACCAATCTTGCCTTCCATTTGACAAATCCTCTGCTGGGATCCCTCTTTGTTGTTAGGAAATACTGTGATCTCAGTACCTTCTTTTTGTCTTTGGGCAGATTGGATAACTCAAACATGTCCATATCCAGAAGGGAAAAATTTTCATTTCCAATAGCCTTGCGCCATTCTCCCCCCACTTCCAAGGAAAGAGCCTCTGGTATAGAAGGAGAGTCCATATTGTACCTCACCAACATCCAAAGCCATGCCACAAATGAATCCTGTTGATGGAGAGCATTCCCAAGAGCAAAATCATCCAACAATCCTGATGAGATTGGGAAAACCACCACATTTGCTCACACGGTTCATCAGAAAATTTCACCAATGCTCCCGTGAGAACTTTTCTGTCCAATTCATCCCAGAGGACCCAGCCCTTAAAACCTGGGCTCACCCCTAGGTGTCAAACAAGTCTAGAATATGTCTGGAGTCATTTTAGGTGGGTGTGATCATATAAGTAAGCTAGGCTCCCAAAAGGCCTTAGCATGGCAAGCAACAGTTTCCTCCCCAGTGCTAGCTCAATAGAATTCATTTCTTTTACTGAGTGGACCAGCCTATTAAATATGAATGCCTTGTGCTTAAAGCTGTACCGCCAAACCTTTGATGGTAAGACAGATGCATGAATCATTGTGCATGAAATTTCCAGGATTGTTCTATTTGCTTGCTCAATTTCTCCATTCTGATAGTGTTCATAGGGTACAATTTTCTTGTGCATGATACCTAATCCATTCAAGTGCGTTGCCAGAGCTTTGTGCCGCACCAATTCCATGATTTTATCAGTTTTCAGGTGCTTCAACATTTATTTGCAGATTTTTATGAACTGGTTTATCCACCAGATGATCCCGTGGGTTGCTTCCAAATTTTCCCTAATTGGTAGAGCAGAAAGCATTCCCAAGTAGAAATCCATAATGTTTGGGACAAAAGAACTCCCATCTAGCCTTGAATCATAGGGGCCAATGATGCCTGCAGAGATGATTTTGCTGGGCTGATGGAGAATTTCTTGGGTTGAAATATCTGGGACCATCTGCTGTGCTTTCATCAGGGAGCACAAAGGAAAATAAAAACGCTTATACCCGGCAGGGATAAGTTGCACATTGCCCACCACCCCTTGTTCCAAGCTCTTTTTTAGCATCCAAATGGACAGGTGACCCAGGATACCATGGGCGTGATGGTGTAAGGAATGAATAGATTGCACAGAAAAGAAAGGCTTCATAGAGATAAAACATCAATCTTGTTGTTCAAATTTGGAATACACAACCCCATCCTGGAAAAGTGTACACATCAAACCATTGTACTAGAAGTCCCCATCAGGTTTCTTAAAATTGCCACTAGATATGATGGTGCCATTAATGTAAGGAAAATAGAGCATTTTTGTAACCTTCAGCATGCCAAATGTTGTTGGAATGTTGGTTTTACCAAACTTTGTTACGGGAAAGCAGTCTGTAGAGTAAACAGTGAGACAGATATTTGTTTCAAAAAGTTGCTCAAAGAGACTGACATTTTTTGTGACGCTTTTGATTGCTCCTGAGTCAATCAGAGCTGCGGTTTTGGGTGTGTCTCCTTTTTAAATTGGGGCTACAGTCCCATTGTGCTTGAAGGAGCCAAAAACCAGGTGCACAAAATCTGACTTGTGTATGAATGCTCCCGGGTTAGTCAGTCCCAGATTGATGATGGGAGGAACACCTGCCTTCTACATTGAGAATTCCTCAGGGGCATGTACCCACTCATAGAACCATTGGCACGGATTCTTTGAGTTGAGATTGGACCATGCCCATTCAGCACTTTTTGTCATGCACAACTCCTCCATTGGATTGAACCCACCACTGCAAGGCAGGTGTTCAAATGGTTGGTTATGTGCAGAGCCTTGCATGCAATAGCCTGTTGGATGGCTGCAGGGGGTTGATTGGTAGCTGAGAAGTGAGCTGCAAGGAATATCAGTGGCTTAAAACACTTTTTTGACAGTAGTTCCAGGACATCCTGGGAGGTAACAGTAATTTTCTTCTTGATAGCAATTTGGATATCCAGGGCATTTGTGACATCCTGGCTGTACACAGCAACATTGTGGTGGAGGCTGAATGCCAGGATGTTGTCAACAGATAAACCCCCAATATGCTTCTCAATGTATTTCAGCAACAGTTTGATGTTGTTGTAGGCTTTTTTTGGGTTCATTGCAAATTCTGTGTTATCAAATAGTTGCACCCATTGGGACACAGATTAAGACCACAAGACGGTACCAAAACAATCTTTAAGGTCCTTGTAGGGTTCTCTTTCAGGATTGATGGATAAAAACAGTGCCAACAATACATCAAAGCTGTATTCAACAATTTTACCAGTGATTTTTGCTTGCTCAGGTACTGAATTCTGCTCCTCTGTCACAAAATAGTCCACCTCATTGAATAGCTGAAGGATTGGTAAGCTGAGGGCCTGGGAAAATTCCAGGAAGTTTTTTCAATTGGTTTGCAAGCCACATCCAAATTTCTTGCATTGCAGCTGCGTCTGAGCCACCAAGTCAAGCTTTGGTGCAGGTTGTTGTTTCTGCATGGAAGAAATGAGTGTTTTCATGTCCATTACCAGAATGGAGGATTCCTTCTTCCATGAACCAGTGATCATGGTGGAGGTTTGACTATCATAAATGATTTGGAATGATTTTCCAGAGAAATTTTGTCCTGTGGGGTCCACCAGGAGAGGCTAAAGTGAAAGGTGCGGATATTAGGGGGATTAGGTCAACAGACTCTGCTGGCCAAAAGTTAAAAAAGATGATTATCATTGGACAATCAACATGATTGTATTGGGAGAGCAACAAGTGGAGGATCTCTAATGTTTTTGAAAAATGCAGGTGTTAACCGGTGTTTTGGGAATTCAAAACAATGTGCAGGCTCATAAACTGTTAAGCTTATAAGATGATGAAAATATATAATATATTATTCCCCCAGGTTTTATATAATCCTACAGGGTTTATGGCCCATTTAAATGTGTATCAAGAAGGATGTATTTGTTGGTGTGTGAGAGTATTATAGATGTTCATACAACTTTCTATGGGATCCTTGTTTCTCTTATTTCCATCTTATTCTCATGTCCCATATCCTATATCTACCTTAATCCCATAACATATATCATTTAAAATCATCCCTAGCCATCCCTCAATCTGCTTGGCACAACCTTCAATTCCAAAATCCATTCTCACCCCCACCAACCTACTTGAAGCGGTTTTCCAACAGGCTTGATCAAGCATCCACCCACAATCTCCACTTGGATCAACGCTTCACCATCACACCACTCACCAAACCTCCCAGTCCTCAGTCATCCCACCAGTTCACTCTCAACAAAATTTTTAATTTTTATAACCATTAGGGTGTATCAGAGTTAATAAAACCCACCATTTTTGAATGGCGGGTTTTAACCCAAATCCCCCATTTTAAAACCGCCATTAAAAATAAGAAGAACCCACTTATTTCACATCAGATGTGTCAGATTTACCTGCAAATAAATGTGTTTTTTCAGATAAAGTATTTAAAGGCTTTCACTGTCTCAACCACACATCTCTGTCCAACCCATACACCCTTGGTTTCAACCTCCCATCTCATTGGAAAAATTTGATTCATTGATCTTTTTAACTTTATTGCTATTCCCACTGCTTCATCTCTCATACCCTTGTCACTTGATCAATCTCCTCACTTTATTGGAATTGCTTCATCCCTCTTACTCTTTTCAAATGGCGCCTCAGCCACCCTCCCCCCACAATTACACACAAAAATACAATTCCCCCAAGCAAACACCCCCAAGGAGCTCTACATCAAACAATCCTCCCCCATCAGCTTCCAAAGGCTCAAGTAAGCTCAAGAGAGCTGATCACATCATCCTGTTAAACTGGCTCAAAATTCCCTCCAAATATGATGCTTGCTTTGGATCCAAAAATGAAACACAAGTTGTCCAACCTCTGTCCTCTAGGTTTAATGGTTATCTTCTGATGGCCAATGAACTCAAGAATAAAACAAAAGGTAGGATGGATTGTCAATCCAAACAGATGAGGGAGCAATTCAAAAACTATCAGGCCAAGTGAAAATAGGCCCACTCAATGTCAATCTCCACTGGCTTTGTATCACTGACTCCAATAAAGCCAAGGGAATCAAGCTGGTGGTTTATAATTTGAAATCCATGTGTACTTTTTATATTCAAATGTATTAAATTTTTGGAAAGAATGCCAACATCACCCCCTTAGCTGATTTTGATGCCAAACAATCCAATTCCATTTATGCTGAACCCTTGGCTGTAGATGCTCAGCCAAGCAACCATGACCCTGATGAAACCTTGGACTGGCCCCAATCCAATGTTGAGGAGGATATTCCAGATCAAACACCCCCAATCATGTCCACATTGGCATCAATCAACCCTAAAAATCCTTCCTTGGACCCCTCACTTACTTCTTTGGATTGCTCTCTTCCTGTGGTGGAAGAACTTGAAAACTTTGCCAATGAGGAGCAAGTTATTCCACCAACTTGATTACAATCAAAATCTGTTCAAGTAAGGAAGAAATTGTTTGTCTTTTATGTATGGTTAATCCTTATTGATTTGTGTTATGAAAAATCAGGCTCATCTTTTTCTGAATTGCCAAAAACTTAAGCCAATGGGGCCCCCACATCACCTTCAAATGAGAGTGACAATGTTCCTACACAAACTTCCTCTGCAAAGGGAAAAAAAAAGGTCTCCAATTCTATCAACACCAACCCCAATAGCCTTCAAAAGAGGAGAAACACTTGCAATTTTTCTGGCTTTGAAGAAATCATGGAGAAGCAAGATTCAATTAAGTGAATTGATGGAATCTCCTTGCTTTTGAAATCAAGATAATGGATATTCCCCTAGAAAAAAAGTAAAATTAAAAATTGAATCAGAAAAAATTGATTTTGATAAGCAAAGGTGGGATTGTCAACTGGCTATTGATTGTCAAAAGCAGAAAGCCAAGAGTTTTTCTCATCAACAAAAACTGGATTCCAAGTGGAAATTGAAAAAGCCTGAGCAGGAGTTTCAAAAAGAGGAAAAGTAGAAGGATCAATAGGAAGAGCAACTGTAAAAGCAGAGGGAAAAACTAACAATGGAAAAAAAGATAGGCTATCATTAGCCATGGCATGTATTGGTAGCAGTAGATCAGTGGAAGAAATGAAGCAAATTACTCAATTGCTTGGCTTGTAATTATATTTACTTTGATAAAAATTTGAAAAATAAAAACAAAAAAATTATTTTCAAATGTAACAATGTTTGAGACTATTTTTAACCCCACCAAATAATGAAAAAAATTATTTTTATTTAATTTTTTTTTCTGGAGTATACTTTTCCACTTTTCAAGTCCATGCAAGTCTTCCAAGTTGTTTTGTTGATTTGCATAGACATGGCCATTCTTGTATGAGTGGAAGTCTCCACAGCAGGAAAAATAAATTGCTTGTACTTATTTGCTGCCCAAACCATTTTGACAATTCCTTTTTGTTTGAAATCAATTCCAAAAACCAAGTTGGGAAACACAAATTGGCCATCAGATAATTGATATTTTTCCTCATTGTCAAACATTTGTCCATTTGATTTTTTGGTTGGAACCACCAGTAAAAAGGAATAGGAAGAGATGTTGCCTTTTTCAATTTGGGGAGAATTGTAGAAGGAATTTGAATTGAAGGTGATGTGGGGGAACAGTCAAAAGGATTGAGCCAGGATCCAAATTCTTATGAAGAGAGAGAGGGGATATTGTTGTCCAGCTTTTTTTTCTGTTTGTAATAATGGGCCAGTCTGGCTAATTTTTGGAACATTTGGCCTAAAACTTGAGAGAATTTGTCTGACTTAAGGTTGAGGAAAGTGTACTCTTGAGGGAAATATTGAGCAGCTGCCTTCTTCAAATATCATCCAAACAACTCAGAAGGGTGCATCAATTTTTTCCATCCAATTGCCCCCATTTTTCCATCCCTATATCTTGAGGGACCAACAGTGTTGACAAATTTTTTGGATTGGTGAAGGAAAGTGGCCACAAAGTTGATGTCCTTATTATCTTGCTTGGAGAGTGAATTCAAAGGGAGAAATTTTATTAATGCAATCACAGAATGGTGATTGGAGCAGTCATGAACAGCCACTTTTACAGAGCTGAAGAAATGGAATTGTTCAATCTTCTGTTTGGCTTGTCTAAAATCTTCAGGGGAGGGTTTTTGGTTATTCTTTTTATTTTCAGTGGTAATAGTGGGGTAAAAATCCAAAGGTCACATTTTTTGTCTAGACCACACAACCTCCTCCTTAAACCCTTCATTTGCCACTTCCAAAGAGAGTTTGGAATCTCTCATTTGAGCCCTCTTTTGCCAAAGAGAACTCTGCTTACCACCTCTCTTTATGCTTTTCAAACCATCTCCTTCCATCTTGTTCCCTCCCAGTAACCTACTGCGCTTGGGGTGGGGATCAAGAAGGGATTCAATTTTTTGTATAACATTTTGAGTGTGGTGGGAGAAGCACTGGCAGTCCAGAAAAAGGGTGGGGTTCAAAAGAACAAGAGGTCAAACATGGGGTTGCATTGCACGGGATAAAAAAACAACAGATAAAAAATTGAAAAAAACATCATTAGTCATGTTATCATCAAGTTAAATGATCAACAAAATTTGAAAAATAAAAAAAAATACCTGCCAATTATCCTAACAAAAGCAAAAAACAAAAAAAAGGGGTCAGTGCCATTTTTTTAAACACCTGTTGCATAGAATGAAGAGGACGAGGAGGAGGCAGGGGGTGCTGACCTGAGGTGGATTTCTGAGAAACAAAAAAGCAAGAAGGGGGGGATGGCCTAAAGCGGCAGGAGGAGGGAGTAGGTCATCCCACTTAGAATCAATTGCTAATCAATCAATTCATTGATTATTGTTTGACCAATCAATTTCTAATCAATTTATCAATCAATTAAAAATCAATTAATCAATGAGGAGGAGGGGGGGAGCTTACCTGGACAGGGGTGCCAAGCACCAAACAAGCAACAAAGCAAGGGGGGGAGCTTACCTGGACCAGGGTTCCAAGCGCCAAACAAGCAACAAAGCAAGGAGGGGGGGATGGCCTACAGCAGCAGGAATCAATTTTGAGTCAGCCAAATCAATTTTTAATGAATAAATCAATTGATAATTGATGGAAAAATTGATTTCTAATAAATCAATTGATAATTTATGGAAAAATTGATTGCTAATAAATCAATTGATAATTTATGGACCAATTGATTTCTAATCAATCAATTGATCAATGAGGAAGAGTAGGGGGGGGGAGCTTACCTGGACCGGGGTGCCAAGCACCAAAAAAGCAAGGAGGGGGGATGGCCCAAAGCAGTAGGAATAAATTGTTAGTCAGCCAAATCAATCAATCAATAATCAATGGACCAATCAATTTATGAGGAGCAGTAGGAGGAGGAGGGGGGGAGCTTACCTGGAACAGGGTGTCAAGCACCAAACAAGCAACAAAGAAAGGAGGGGGGGGGGGATGGCCTAAAGTGGCAGGAATAAATTTTTAGTCAGCCAAATTGATTGATCAATCAATGAGGAGGGGGGGTTAGCTTACCTGGAAAGGGGTGCTTAGGGCCAAACAAGTGACAAAGCAAGGAGGGGGGGATTGCCTAAAGGGGCAGGAGGAGAGAGGTCAGCAAGATGAAGAGGAACAGGAGGGGGGGGTGCTTACCTGGGGAAAGGTGCTGAGCAAAGAATGAGCAATTGAGGTGGAGGTGGATGGTGAGGTGGAGGTGGTTGGTGAGGACAAGGAGGGAGTGTACTGCTTTGTTTGGTGAGGAGGAGGAAAGAGTGGAACGGTGAGTGAGTGGGGTGTGGTGGGTGGTTTGCTGAGTGGTGAGATATGAGGTGGAGTTTTTGTTGTTTTTTGTCTAAGCCAACCAAAAAAAAAACCAAGTCAGCCTAGGATTTTTGGTTGAACAAACAAAAAAAAAAATTAATGTGACATTATTTTTTACCTATTTAAGAACTGCATGCTACTCATCAAAGTGAGCAAGTGTGAGGGGTAGAATCCACTCTCTCATGGCAGAAGATGAGGGACAAGATGAGACCAAGATGACTTGAGGAGGATTGGGAATATTGTCTTCAAATAGTTTTTCCCATTAATCTTTGATGTTGGCCAGAAGGTTTTGAAGTATTACACAACTGATAATCCAGTTGATGAGGATCTTCATGTCTTTGGGATTTTGAAGCTAGTTTTGCATTTCCCTTAAGCTGGCCCATCTTCCTTTCAGGAAAACAATTGCATGTTTAATCCAAACACATGATTGAGCAAGATGATAGTTGAAATTGGTTTTTTGTAGATCATTGGAAGAAACATTCTGGAAACCTGGAACAACATATTTCCCACTAGCATATGCTGAATCAGCCAGAAGGTATTGATTTTGGTCAAAGTAGTTCTCTGGTTGTTGGGCGATCTTCATATGCTGGAAAACATATGAATTATGACAAGAACCTAGAAGGCCAGCATGGATGGATATGAACTTCTTGTTTTTATCACAAACAAGTTGTAGTGCCACAGAGTATCTAAAAAAACAGAAAAAACATAATTGGTCATTGTTTTATCAAAGGTTTTATCAAAGGCTCTGGAAAAGAAAGAAATCAATTGCCTTTTCTTCTGATCAAAATAGTGGTTGCCATCTAGCTTGGGTTTTTGACTCAAGGGGATAGTGGTTCCATCAACAAAACCAATGCAACTGGGAAAGCCTTCAGTCTCCATCACTTGAGATATCTCCTTGCATTCTTCTTTGGTTGGAAAACAAAGGACTGAGTGAGGGAAAGATAGTATGGAAATCATGACTCTTTTGGTGTATAAGTCAATGGTTCCATAACCAACTGAGAATAGATTTTCTAATTGATGAATTGCTGCTCCATTTCCATTTGATCCCAATCTAAAAAGAGAAACTGCCAGTTGGATAGCTGGGTTTTGTTGAGGATTCTTAGAATTTTTCTGGAAGATTCGGTGGTCTTCAATCATCTCCAAAAGTTTTATGAATGAAGGAAACAAAGTTTGGAACAGTTGATGGAAGCTTCATTCACAGAGGAGATGAAGCTTTTGCCTTTCATAAATAGGGTTGTGGAGAGTCTGTCTTCTTGGAACCATGTATTGCTTTTCCAATGGAGGATTCAAAGCTCACCAAGTTGATTCCAAATTGAAATCTGAATCAGATTCAAATAATAAAGAAAGTTTGGTCAGCTTTGTTGTGTTTTCAAATTGCTGCAGGGAAGTTTTATTTGAAATGTTGAGAGAGACAATTATGTTATGTGGGGTGATTAGATGATGATGGGATGTGTGTGAAGCAATGTAAATATGAATTAATGAAGCAAAGAATGGAGATGTGAAGCAATGAAGCAAAGCAATGGAGATGGGATTGGTATGGATTTGCTGAGGTGGAGGTGTGGATGGGCTTTTTGCATATGATGGATGGTGGATGGATGATGATGCATAAATGGCAGATTTGATGCTTGAAATCTGCCATTTCCATTAAACACACCATTTTGAAATACACTATTTAGGGGGTATGTGTATTTCAGAAACCTGCCATTAAAAATGGCAGGTTTGCTAACTCTGATACGCCCTATTGTATCTATTTCATTTTTGAAACATGATTGTGATAGATGATTGTAACTTACTGCTCATCACAGAAGAAAAAACACAGTGCTTTCTTTATTATATATTATAAAAAATGATTTTAATCATGAAATAAAAGTATTCTAAATGATTTATCTAGTGAATAAAACAAGTCACCAATCCTGCATGTAAAAATGGAATAAAAAATAAAAATAAAAGGTTGAATCTGCATCAAGGAAGAAAAAAAATTCAACCCCTTGTTGATCTTCTGACATCAAGTCAATGGGCCCTCAAATTTTCCTTGACAGCAACTCAACAAGGTCTCACCCATTCCCTGGTTGGAAATCACATCAAAATGACAGCAAAGGCCCAAACAGCCTCAAAATTTTGGTATGCCAATGTTTTTTCAATGGCCTCTCTCCCACTAAGGGAGCACTGTCAAAAGTGTTGCGCATGCTGCAGCTTGATAGCAAGCTGGCCTGTGGTGTAGCTGTATGGCATTGTACATATGTGTGTCTGGAAAGGCTTGAATGCCCCCCCCCAAAAAAAAGTTCATCCATGCAGGTGTTCATACTCAACAGTGTATGTAAGGTAGGACCATTCAATTGCTTCAGAGTTGCCAGACAGGCACCCCAAGGTTGTGGAGAACAACACCAGTTCCAGACACACCAACATCATCTAATGAATGGTTTTTCCAAGGAGATTGATGTTGGTCTTTTCTGGGCCTCAAACAACCCATCTATCTATCTATATCTATCTTCTATATCTATCTTCTATCTTCTATCTTCTATAAAGATAAAAAGATTGAAAAGGTTCACATGCCTCACCCAGCATTGATGTCCTTGGGTTTGTATTCATTTACCAGTGTTGTTATGCAACTCTTGCATCTACACCAGGCAAAGTTAATACTGCACCAGGCAAAGCCCATACTACAGCAGGCAAATGCCATGCCTCCCCAAATTTGGGGGCATATACTAGTCTTTTTATATTTATACATAGATTAAAAGAATTGTTTTATAGACCTTTGGGGGTGGATCTACCAAAGCTTTCTGTACAAAAATCACAATCAAATCAATTCTATCAATAGTCACCCAAAAGATTTGCTTCATTCTTGATGGAAGATGTGAATTTTACTGGATAGTTTTTTCATTTAGGTTAAATTGATATCTCTTTTTTTTCCTTTTTTTTTTTTTTTTAAAAAAAATCCTCCAATCTTTATTTGTCACACTGTGTCTTACATTGTTTTTCCATGAATTTTGGTTGTTTCTACCTACTCATCGCATAGATCGCTTGATACATTGTTTCTTTTTTTGTATCCAACAGTAGATTATAGCGCTATATGTGAAAGTAATAGGACTTTTTTTAAAAAAAAGAGTAAATTGCTCTAAGACTACCCTATTCGGACCCCAGCGGGGGGTCGGGGTGGCCTGGTCGGGGAGGATAAATAATCGATGGTTCGGCAACCAAGCGAACATCGCATCGACGGAGGAGTATCAAGTTGACTGCTGAGCTCATTTACTTACTCAACATTTCAGCATGGACTCGTTCCTGGCCTTGGTGGGTTCGGGGAGGTTGAAGGAACAACAGCAGGTTAGACTGATCTTATCCCATGTTTCTAGTGATCGGGTACTATGAAGAGACCTTTGGTTCTGACTCTGATTTGATTATCTTGACGGTATAGATAGCACTCAAGTTACACAAGTCCTCGCCCGAGGATCCACGTTTTCTTTATTGGGCCCTTCTTACCATGGTCCTTCAGTCACCCAACCGATGCAACAGCCATACTGAACGACCACGTGACCCGATCTTAGTTTCGATCGCTTACCGGTGTCTGCAGACACTCTTGAGCCAGCATCTCAAACTCGATCCATCATCCTCTGCGTCCTCAAACCGCTCGTTCCTTGAGGATCCCAGTAAATTTTGGGTGGTCCTCAAGGTCTTAGAAATGGTCGGCCAATCTTTTCCAGAGGAAGAAGATTTCAAGATTGTTGGGATAAGCAAGTTGAAGTACCCCCCTTCGCTCTTCCAATCATGTTCGACTTCTGAGCATCAAAAAACCCTTGCCTCTGGAGAAATAACCAATGGTGACTTACTCAGCAAACTCAACTTATCATCCCCGGAAGTCAGTCCATCTTCCCAGCCCCCTATCACCTCCACCGAGTTTATCGAATCAAGATCCCCTGAGCTGCCGGAATACATATCCCTATCGAGAGAGGAATATTTCAAAATATTCGACAGCAGTTTAGGTCGGGAAATGAGAAACAAGTACCTCAATCTGGAACTTATGTGGCGGGAGCGTGCCGTTGATTGGGCCAACCCTGTTGGGCTGAAGGAACTGGTTGGTCGAATGAAGGAGCGGTTATTGTTGGAGTGGGTTACTTTTAGATTCACCGATCTCCCATGTTGCTCATGATCTTTCTTCTTGGCCTAGTGATCACAACTGGAATACGTTCATCACGTTGAACCAGTGTATAGCCCAGTTAATATCTACAGACGCCTCAAACTTGAGCGAATTCCACCTGCTCGACAATCTCTACCTTCAAATGAACGCTCAGGAGCAGGCGCGAGAGGGTTGTGAAAGGGGCTTTTCCCTGGCCCGCATCGACCTCAGATGTCGATTGCAAACTGTCTCTCCTCACTCCCTGCCAGGTGCGTATGCTTTTTCAATCAAAACCTGCTTTCTAGTTTTAACTGATTCAATACCTTTGGGGCCAAATCTAGACGACTTGAACCAAACGATATATTCATACTTCGATCAGTTTGGAGACAAGATCTGTTGCTTCGACGATTTGACTGCCTTCCTTAAGCTCTTGAAACCTGACGAAGCAAGCAAGCTTCGTACTGCATTGAAGGCATCTCGGCAAACCCAACTAGATCAGAATTCGACATTAGTAGGCTCACTTGTCTAGATACCCCACTTATGTCTTCCTTTAAGTTGAACCTTGGGGCATACATTTTTCAGGATGAAATAGCTCTTCGTCGGCAGATCAACCTCGAAAAACTCCTGCAATCCATTGCTATGCATCCTGATGAGCAAAATCAAGCTGCTGATGCTGCGAGGCTCATAAAAAACTACTTTAAGTACTTGCCATTAGGTATTTTTTTCCCACCCGAGACCCTTAACCTCAGCCTTAGCTACCGCCTGGATTGATCTTGTGCCCGGTGTCTTTCCGATAGGTCGCGATTTACCCGCCACAACCCTTCAACCGGCCGATGGCATGGCTATTCTAGCGGCACAGATATTATTACAAGACTGGCAAGGTACAGGTGGGCAGCAATCCATTGATTTGCTTTGTGACTTGCGTTTAACCATACTCAAAATTTGTGATTGATTGGATCCTGCGTCTAGGCCATGTTGCAAATTTGTATGCCGCAACCTGGATTTTAGAAGAATGCTTGGCTAACAGTGTCCAGCAGTACCAGGCCCGGAGCTTACTGATCCGCCTCCACAGACTATTGGGTCAGTGACTCCGGTTTTCTGACCTGCGGTTGAAGTTGACCAAAATTTACTCATGGGCCCCAGGAAATTCACCTCGAAATCTGCTGTACTTTGCCGAGTTTGGCATGAAACACATCCAGCACGATACTCTAAGTCACTTGGGCCTAGACAGATGTTCCATATTTTTTGGGCATCGTGCACTTGTTGAGAGCGAAGACACCCAGCGTCAAAAGATTAACGTTCTGGATTTGATCGAATACCCAGCCGTAATGTACGAGTATATTGAATCCGATGTCAGTAATCCGTAGTTTCTTGGTCCCTGACTTGTCAAACTCTTCTAGTCTGACGCTGACCCTTTTGATTTTTATGATCTATTATAACTAAAACAACTGCTAATTATTCTTCAAATGCCTTGCTGGAAAACAATCACATGGGTACTTTTTGGAATTCGTGGGTTCTCCTTGGAAACTGTCAAAGGGCGTTAATGTAGACCTTGACGTGGATTGAAAAGTGTTATGCGAATGGGAATTATATCAAGGTTGAAGACTTCCATTTTTTTCAACATCAGATTAATTTTTCACTGCAAAGAAAGATCTTGCGCATGGAGCGGATCCGTTTGCAACTATTTGAAAGGACCAGATTGTTAGTCAACAAACCAAACAAAAACGATAATTTTTCCTGCACGCGACTTGATATGAGCCCCCAGTACTCAGGCTGGGATATAGACGAAGTCTTTGCGAGCCTGGCAGAGGTCTTGCGTGATTGCCAGTACACTATTGGTAAGCCGACAGAGATTAGTGATCGCTGATTATGTTGCTCACTCGTTTGGAATGAAATTCACAGACAACAGAGATTTTACGGTCATACCCGACTGTCAGCCCTGGTCACCTTCTGGAACATTTAATCAGACTAGTTTGGGTCCAGTGCTAGGAGTAAGATCGTCAACTCGCTCAGCGCTTTGGATTTCAGTTGCTAACTTCGTTTCGTTGTTCTGTTTTGTGCCAAAATCATACGCCATCCCAAAGAGTCGTTGGCTTTGGGCGTTGAGTACAGCTTATGCACGAATTTTAATGCCTCAATTCAGAGGCCTTGATAATCCGTCGTTTTCCGAGCCTGATTTTTTCTCCGAGGTACTAGCAATAGCAAGCTTCTACAGTTTGTTATGGATCACCTATCGTGATCAGTTTCTGCTTCAGCACCACTAATCCGTTTATCATTTCAGTGCACTCCACACGAAGTTGAACTGTATCATTATTCAAGAACTTTGGCGACCTTGCTACTTCCTTCTACTTCACGCAACTTGCAAGAATCTCTAGCCCAAACTTTGCTCGATTTTTTCCAACGTATGATCTCGCTGAGTAGTTATTCCCATGGTCCGATACTTCATTAATATGCATCTGCTACAGGTCGCAATAGCGATTTAGATCATTTGATAAAACGGCCTAAGCTGGTAACTCCTGACAAACAAGTACCCCCTAGCCGCGTGCTTGCTATTATCCATAATGCCTACGAAGTGCGTACATTAGTCATTTGGTTTTGAAGATGGCAGTCCTCGTCGTGCTTACGCCATTTTCTTCACAGGGCTTCTGTTTATTCGAGTTCGCTTACGAACAGCAAACTTTGGCACTTTCTTTACCATTCAAACACAATCTGTTGGTCAGTACCTTTAGTTACAAGCTGCAGAGCGTACTCTGTTGAGAGAATTCAACCCCTCAAGTTGATTTTCGGTTTCATCTCCGTTCCCATCAGTCGAAGACCTTGAAAGTCACCAGGTCCAGGATAATTCTCCAACTCAAGAGACTGGATGGTCTGATTCAGAAACTTTTGGATCTAATCGAGCTTAACCCCAGCAAAATCAACGAACCGGTGCAAACGATGTGTTTGTTCGGCTCACACGTCATATCCCCTTGGGAAGGTGAAAACGAGCAAGACGTAAGCTTTGAGACACATCGTTTAGATGTTCGAGTCTTTCAAAGATAGGAGGCTGGAATTAACTTTTTTTCATACTTGATCTCTGTTCTTAGTTTGGAACAGGAGCAGCTTGGAAAGATTCGATCAGCAAGATTCACACGGAGCAGCGTGAAACCCTGATTGGATGGCAATCCTTGATCAAACTTGTCATCAACTTCCACTGATGTAAACGGTGGGCTGACGTTATTCCGCCTGGGTCTACCTTCATTTCTTTCTTACTTGTTGAGCTAACTTGAGAGACGGTGACTTGACTGAAGGGATGGTCGAAACTGGTTTCCTTCTTTGGACCTGACCTAATTCCGCAAAATCTACTGGATAGAAAAGTGTACCTTTGACGGGATAAGAGCGGTGTCCTGACCTGACCGGTGAAGAATTGTTTTGTGATCACACGGCATGGAGAAACAGGTGCTCGTTTTCTTTGGAGGTTGACCTGCCTAATACTGCGACCAGAAACTGGACATCCGATTTTTATTGTCAGACTTTTATGAAGGGGCACATGATTGCTTCGCCACTTCCATGGACGGCTGATTATGCACGTAATGGTTCAATCTTGATCAATTAGTAAAATTTCAATTGATCGGTTGGATGCTAGTCAACTTTTCATCATCACAGCTTTTCATTTGATGATTAAAGGGTTTTCTTTCTTTAGTAAGACTGAAAATGCCAAGGCAGTTGAATAAGAGCAGAATTGTCTCTGGGCTTCGCATGGGTTACTGGCAAAATAGTCAGTTGATTCAAATTGACACTGATCAAAGTTAAGAAACGAGGTCAATAAGATTGGATTGAGAAAGGTTGCAAGGAATTGTCAGGAACAAATAGGATCAACCAAAGAATTTGTCGGAAACTGGGGGTGCGCGGGAAAATCGTGGTTTTCTGAATAAACAATCAAACTTCTGGTTACAGTGGAGAGGAATGTCTTGGAAAATAACTGGTGAGAATAAGGAGAAGAGCCTTCAAAAACAAGCAGGCAAAATGTATGAAAAGATGAAAACAGGGTAGTAATCAAAACATCCAAGCAGAATTGAAACGTATAATTTTAGCGCTCTCAATGTTTGGGAGAACCATGAGGAGCAGGTTTGATCGCGGGAAATGGCGCAACAGCACCGAAGGACCAGATGAGTGAAGAGAGCAGCATCCATGAAAACGACTGGTACAAAAAAAAAACAAGGATTGAAGAGATCTCAAGCTCTCCACAAGTTTCAGCAAGCGCAACCAGTCTGTGAGTCATGAGCGGAAGGCGAGACTGAAACATCAATGGCTGAAATCCCGGACAATTAGAGGGCCGGAATTAGGTTAGCCATGCTACAATTGAACGGAATTCGACGAGATGATGCGCAAACGAAACGGGGAAGGAAGGCACACTTTGATTTCCTGTTTCAGTATTCAGGGTTGAACTGTCCATCCCAGGTAAAGCATGTGCGATCTTTTTGAATAAAGTCTTGACGTTGTGACCGGCCTTGGCAGAGGTTTCGATGAACATTACATTGAGTTCCTTCGACTTCCGCTCAGCTTCTTCTGTTGATACTTGACTAGAGTGATAGTCAGATAAATGAAAGTGATGTGTTAGATAAGGGATAGAGATGGGAGGCAGATGATTAGTCACGAGTAGATGGATTACCGCTTGTCCCCCAAATCAGTCTTGTTACCCACAAGGACGATGATGACATCGTTACCCCTTTCGGCTCGCACGTCATCAACCCATCTAGCCGTATTCATGAAGGAAGAACGATCTGAAAAAGGGATCAGGAATCGGCAATGAGTTTCGAATAAGAGCGGTTGATTGGGGGAAAGTTGAAAAAGGTAAACATTGAGGTACTGGCGACATCGTAGACCACCACGGCTACTGACGAATCACGGATATAAGAAGGTATGAGGGACCGGAACCTGTGAATTGGATGAGCAAAAGGTGAAAAGGATGGGATCCCGAGGGAGGGAGAGAAGATCAGAATATAAACTGGCGATAAACGAAAGGAGTTCGAGGGATGAAGTAGCTTTCTAGTACCTCTCTTGGCCAGCCGTATCCCAAAGTTGTAATCGAACGGTGCGGTCCTCGAGATACATGGTCTTACTCAGAAAATCGATGCCGATCGTGGCTTGATAGGTGTTATCGAAGGTGTCGTACATGAACCGGGTGATGAGTGAGGTCTTGCCGACTAGAAACGGTTCAAGTTCAAAATGGAGTGAAAGGTACGACTCAATTGGCGAGAAAACAGAGATGAGGGCCTGAAGAAGAAGGTTTGAGGAGGGCGGAGTCAAGCTGGTGGATGGTCGATCATCCAAGCTGAATCGACTACAATACCAAGACGCGATCCTAGGAAGTTTGAGGTGATGTGGAGACTGACCGGACTGTTCTCCCAGGAAGACGAGTTTGAACTTCTTGAGGGCAGCGTGTGCAAAACCACTAAAACAAAGGGGGGGGGGGAAGTCGATTGAGTGAATAGACAAGACGATGAGCAGATCGGATCGGATCGGATCGAATCAGGATCACTCAACTCGTTTGTGGTGGCGGTGTGGGGTGTTGAAGCACCGGGTAGTTGGGAGTCGATCGTCGTGGCGCTTGAGGTTGAGGTTTCGGTATGACTGGTTTGAGGGGTGTGCTGGAATGACTGAAGTGGATCGGTCATGGAGGATGGATGAAGAAGTGTTATAGATTGGGTTGATGACGACGATAGAGTGACTGAATCGATGATTTCCTCGAGCGTCTTTCGATCTTGGTCTTCGTTGATGGGAGGGAGAGGATGGATGTTCCTGCTTGGTGATGAGATCGATCGATCGTCGTATGCTTCGAGTTCGGTTGAGTTGGATTGGAATTAGTATGTATTTATCTTGGAGATGGTGATGAACCAAGTTGTTCACTCGATGACTTCGATATCCTTTCGATTCTGATGAGTCTTCCTTTATGTAACTTGAATGTTGATGATGACCTTATCCGAGTTTTCTTATCCTTATCCTTCTTTATACCCTCCTCGTGGTTCTTTGGTGGTGCTCGTGGTGGTGGTAGTCGCGGTGCTGGTCGACTACGTCCGAGTCGAGCTGGCTTGGGTCGCCGCATCGTCGGGGGACTGCCGGTCGGTCGATCGATCGGGGGACTCGGTGGATTGAGTACTCGGCCGGCAACCCAGCAGCACCCAACAGGGGCCTCAGAAACCACGCACTAATTGATGGTGGAAATCATCATCAAACCACATACTTATGTACTTCAATCGATGAAGATCAGAACAACTTCTGAAAATCCATCCAGTCAAGCTGGACATCAAACACCAACTAAAATAACAAAAACTGAGCAACTTGAGTTATCCCATCCAATTTATAATCAAAATCCCATCTTGACATCTCTTACTCTCAAATTGATGCCTTTCACCAAAAAAAATAAAAAAACCGTATGCTCCAAATTCACCACAGCCTCAAGGCTCTGATTGGGAAACCTGAATAATCTATTAAACTAACCAATCATTAAATAATAAAATGGTTTGCAGTGATCATTAATCAAAGCCCTCAAAACTAAATCATAAATTTCAATCAAAACTTCACTCTTCACAGTATTGGGATCCCAATGGGTCCAGTCAAACAAAGGTTGAATAAAGTTAAAATTCCTAAAGGAAAAAAAAGTTACAAATACCAAATTGAAATTTCAGTTATTTGAGGATTAAAGATAAAGCTTACATAGGTTGAGCTACAAGTTAGTTTAATTGAGATATTCATTGATTGAAATATACAAATATCTGATGGGGATGTATTATCAGGTAATTTTATTGATGATTCAGGTTTAAAGGGGGCAGGTAAAAAAGGAATCATTTGGAATCTTGAAACATGATTTATGGATTTTATAAATCAAATTAATGATACATAATCAATTTCTAGGCTACCTAGTAGTGAAAAAAATGTTTTGAAAATAACAAGATTTCATTTTGCCTTAAGATTTTTAAAAGCTCCCAAAAGGATACCTAGATCTTTGATTTTACTGAACATTGAAAGGATTGAAATTGATCCAGATTAGCAATCTGAACCAATTTTGTTTTTTGTTCTGTATTTGAGAAATTTGAAGTCTTCAGAATGCTTCAGAAAGATGAAGAATATAAGAAGCTCTACCAAAACTGATTTATAGTTCCACAGAAATTATACTGGATTTTGAGAAATTTCTGATTAAAATAAAAAAAATATCAAGTTTGAGGCAATTTTCATTAGTGGTGTGTCCACTGAGTTTGGTTTGATTGTAAAGTGGGTGGATTTCTTTAAAACCATGGTTGAAGCCTGCTTAAAGCCATGTGGCAGTTAATCAACCACCACTTGTCAGGTGTTCAACCAGTGGGGGTGCACCATCAACTTGGCTTGGGCTGCTTTAAACTGAAGCCACCAAGAGTTTGATATTTACTGGAGGCCACCCTTTTGTTGAGATTTTAATCCCTGTTGATGGAAAAATAGTTGTTACAACAAATTGATTTTATTACCAATTGAAAGAGAAGATAATTTTGACCATGATGGAAAAAAAAATCATCTAAATATGTTGAGTAGCAATAGAGTTATCAAAGATTAATTCTCTGTGAAGTATATCACAGAAATATAAACACAGCCCAGATACACTGGTACATCATACTATTGAATAAGAGAAATAAAAGTATGATGTTTATAAATAAAACAATTAAAAGAAACACTTATGTAGTTAATTCTGAAATGTCTTATACAGATAAGAATAGCAAGGACTATCAGAGTAAATGAAAATTTCATTTTCATTGCACTCCATGGTAAAACAAAGAAACCAAGGAGAAAATAATTTCTAAATTCTTTCACTCATAGTTTATACATAGTCATATTGGTGAGGGGGATCTTGTCTATAAAAGAACCCCTCTACCCAGTTCTATTTCTCATCCATCCATTCATTCATCCAGTCAACATTGCATCTATCAAATTGATTAAAGTATTTTTATATTTACCTACCAACTAAATTTCTATTTGCTAATACCTTTTGGTCATAATAGTCATCAGGATCACAAAAGAAGCAGAGAAGATTCTTGTTTACCTGAGTTGATCAACAACCAAGTCAGGTTGATCACCTGAAAAGATGGGGCTCCCTTGATTTTTTCCACATCAAAACATTTAATCAAGCCATCCACTATGGCTTGTCACATGACTGGTGGGAGTTAAGCACCCAACAAAATTCACTGGATTTGCCATATTTAAAATTATTTTCATAGAGATTGAACTAATAAATATTCCAAAAAAAAAATAATAATAATAAATCAGCAAATTATGTAACACCTTGGATCAAAGGAGGTTTTTTTTCTAAAAAAAAGTCTATTCTGAATTTAAAATCAATTTGAATTTCTTTTCAAAAAAAATCAAATTTTAAGTAATGATAGTGTGATTAAATTTTGGGGTTAAGAAGGTCCAATGGAAACCTATAATAAAGATATGAAAGAATCCAGACCTATAAATCAGAAAATCATGATGAATAATTGATATTTTTCTGAGGGGAAAAAAATTCAAAACCACCCTTAGTTTACCTATAAACCTAAATAATAGTAGATTCAAATTAACCCTTGAGTGACTGCCTTGAATATATTTCAAAAATTACCAAATATCCAGGAGTCTCTGAAGCAAAAAAATGAATGTTCTCATGGAACTTTGTACACAAATTTAGTTCTTTCCAGTGGAGTTGTATTCTCCAGCAAGCAATTTTGATAAATCATAAAGTTTTAAATAAATCATAAACCCAATTTAAATACCTTATTTTGAAAAATAAACTATTTCAAAATGAATTGAATATATTCAAATGGGAAGTGTTAAATTTGCAACCCTACACAACCCATTCACAACTCAAAATAGGTTGCATGGTGGAGTTTGCAACCCATCTGGGTTGTGAATGCCTGTTTGCAACCCATTTGAGGCATGAACAGCCATTTACAACCCAGAGGGATTGAAAACCATGCCACACAACCCATTTTGAGTTGTGAATGGGTTGTGTAGGTTTGGAAATTCTTATTTTTAATATATTTTATAGGTAATGTTAAATTCATGACTCATTTGAGTTGTTTAGCATTCCACATGAACCATTTGAGTCTTTTTGCATGCTAAAAAAATAAAATCAAGTTGTTTAGCCTCCACACATCTTGACTGAAGTTTTGTAGCCTCCACACAACTTGACTGAAGTTTTGTAGCCTCCACATGACGGTTCAGTTTTGTGTGGCACCACACGCAACTACATTAAAGTTGTGTGGGGTTGTACATAACTCAAATCTAGTTGTGTTCCTTGCCACAAAACTAAAAGCATTGCAGGCCAAAAAAAAACCAAAATAAACTAAATAAAAATACAAAAAAAAAAACAGAAATCAACCAAAAATCAAAAAATATTGATTTTTTGGTTTAAAAAAAACAAAAAAACAAAATATGAAATATAAAATAAAATAAAAATAAGTAAATTCTTGCAAAACCATGGAGGGGTTGTATACCCCCATAAAAAGGTCTAAATGGTTGTGTATGGGGGTACAAAAATCAAAAATGCCCATTATGGGGGGTATATGCCCCCCAGGGGTTGCACATGTTTGGAACAACCCTTTGGAGTAGTGTATGGGCCCCCACGCATTGATTGTGTCATTTGAGGCCCTAAAAAAATCTCACAGGTTGTTTGGGGCCCTAAACAACTCCCACAGGTTGTCTGGGGCCCTACAAAACTCCCACAGGTTGTGTGGGACCCTACACAACTCCCACAGGTTGTGTGGGGCCCTACACAACTCCCACAGGTTGTGTGGGGCCCTACACAACTCCCACAGGTTGTGTGGGGCCCTACACAACTCCCACAGGTTGTGTGGGGCCCTACACAACTCCCACAGATTGTGTGGGGCCCTACACAACTCCCACAGGTTGTGTGGGGCCCTACACAACTCCCACAGGTTGTGTGGGGCCCTACACAACTCCCACAGATTGTGTGGGGCCCTACACAACTCCCACAGGTTGTGTGGGTTGCTACACAACTCCCACAGGTTGTGTGAGGCCCTACACAACTCCCAAATGACTCAGAGTTGTGAATTTATCATCACCCATATTTTATTTATTTATTTATTTATTTTTTATTTTTTATTTATTTATTTATTTGTGATTCACTTAATTATTTCATTATTTTTTATTTAATTATCTCTTTTTAATTTAATTAATTATTTTTATTTTTATTTTTTATTTATTTTTTTATTTTTTTATTTATTTTTTATTTATTTTTTTATTTATTTTTTATTTATTTTTTATTTATTTTTTATTTATTTTTTATTTATTTTTTATTTATTTATTTATTTTTTCATTTTTTTTCACAACTCATATGGGTTGTAAACCGCTTTTGATGCCCATTAGCAACCCCTGGGTTGCAAATTATACATTTCCATATTAAAATCAATTATAATATTTTGAAAAATGAAAAGTTTAGATTGAGTTATCATAAAATCTAGGAATCTGTAAGAATGGTGTAGTGTTGCCAGTGAGTTATCAAAAATAAGGCACCAAAAATCCAATTCTGCATTGGAACCCACTAAGTTCAAGCATTTGGATTGATGGAATCCACCTATTTTTAATTCAGAAACAAAAAAAGGAGGGAAAAGCATGAGTTTAATCATTGAAACCCAAGTAATGATTGTTCTTAGAAATCACTTCAAAATTGAACCTGAAACACTCAGTGTTTGCTTCCAAACTTGAATTTATGAAACCTAATTAAAAATATTCTAAACACTCAATTGCTAAAATCCAGCAAAATTCATCTTTGAAAATAATAGGATTTTTATTTTGAAACTTAATTCAATTATTTGATTGGTATTAACAACCTTTTCTATAATTCAAATCATAAACTATGATGTATGTGCCTGGTGTTCTCTAAACTGCTACTTCCCACTTGAAACCTCATTGGAGATATTTTTTTATCATCATCTTTGCATATCTACTTCCCAATTCTAATCTCATCAGAGATATCCATTTCTTTTCAATGTTCCATTGCTGCTTTCTGCTTCCAAAATAATAACTTCATTTCTCTCACCCATCAATCAAAACAGTCCTTAAATAAAACAAAACCAGAAATTAAACCAAGAATTCAAAACAAACCAAGAAAAACTTCACAAGGAAGTTGAAAAATGTCATGCTTCAAACTCAAGGTTTATTCTTTACCATCATTTTAAAATACCCCTTCTCCTCATTAATTTCTACCTAATTCTAATGGTGTGACAAAAAATCATGCTAAAAATTTAATGCAGTCTGCTCACTGGTTTTGGAATTAAACACAAGGGAACTTCTATTTCCAGAAAACAAGTCATCAACTGCAATTGCACTTGCACTTTGCAGTACCATCTAAAAATATTTCCAATTAACTCTGAAATTGGGTTTGCAACCTTGCACTTCTTTTTCTTTTCAGATATGTAATTTTGAAAAAACCAGCTATTAATCAAATCCATTTCCAGTCAACATTGAATAATCATTTTTCAACTTTTATAGAAAAATATGTCATAAATTTCCAAAAAAACAAGCCTTCCTATGCCCAGGATCTAGTCTGCTTACATTTGTTAATAAATTTGTGCCACCCACAACTAATCTTTGCCCCTTCAGTAAATGGGGTGGGTGTGTGAAATTAAATTAACTAAATAAAAAAAATAATTTAAAATTCCTTCCAAATCCTCATAGATAGTGTTCATTATAAATTTCACATAATTTCTTGACAAGGAACACTTCCCCTTCCACCTAAAATGAGAATATTGATAGGGTAGGGAGAGGAGATCAAGTGGCTCATGGTCTTGAAAACACTTAGATCCAGTTACTTCTTCTCATTCTACATCAGTGTATTATTTAATGATTCTTTGGATCCTGGGAATCCTTAAAAAGTTTTCAAGGACCATTTCAAGAATATTCAGGACTCCCCACACTATTCTAATAGCTCCCCAACCCAAGGTAGATCTACAGAATGTAGAGATACACATTCCAAAGTGGGAGCCAAAATTGTCCTGGCAACTTTGATTAAGGCTCTTAACAAAAATTCCTTGAATTCTGGTAGCAGAAGTTCAATCTTTTGAGCTCCTGGAATGAAACCTACAAATCACTTCATGGGAGAGCACCCTTATTAACTTTGTCAGCTTGCTACTATGTACAGAGCAACCTGTCATAGCAACACAAAACTATAAAAAATAAGAATATCTAAATTAACAAAAGAAGGAGTGAGGAATCCATTAATATTATTAAAGAAATGGATTCCTCACCCAAAATTAGGTAGGGTCACTCACTGACCCCACCCTTGAAATCCAAGTCCTTACATTTTTAAAATAATTAAAAAGAAAAGTACTAAAAACTACAACACCAGTATGGAACCTTTTTTTCAGTTTAACATTTCACACGTATTTTCACGTAAAGGGTTTACACCTAAAATTCACTCAGAATTGAGGTGTTGTGTATATTTTAGGAGTTACATGCGGAAATGTGTTATGTCACAATTGCCGGGCGCAGCCCCGCATCATTACATACCCCTACGTACTCATAGTAGCAGTTTCCTGCATACTAGAGACCCGCGCGCAGCTAATTCTGCCACGCATGCAGCGGATCCCACCCCGCGCGCATCTGAACTGACTGATCCCCGCATCTGGATCCGTTGTGACTAATCTGCAACCAGGTACCGCTCAGAAGAGCTACAACCTAATTAGGGTTGCCTGGCATATGTAAAAAGTTGACATATGCATTAGTAAAAATCTAAAAAGATCAAAAATTAATTAAAATTAATAAAAATTAAGTTTAGAAAATTTTTTAATAATAAATTAAAGATCAAGGATTACCACATAAATCATTGACTCTGATCTTTGAAGACCACAAAACACTACAAGGAGTGTTCATAAAAATTATTGAAAATTATCTACGTGATCAGCAGATGATGGAAAATTAGTAAACATCCACATTTGTTCACTTTAAAGCAATAATAATAGTAAAAATGAAGGATGAGTGCAGAATGATCAAATTCACGCCATAATAGATTAACAGATCCTGTGGCTAAAATAGTACAGAAATCCAGCAGATCTAAGATCAGCTGATTAACAGCACCAATTGGACGTGACAAGCTTGCTCTGACTGGCTTGCCAGCCTCAGCCCATGAGCAGAACTCTCTCTACGCGCCCTGAGAAGCTCAAAATCACCCCAAAAAGGTATTTATACAGACCTCTTTGGATCCATTATTCCATCATCAGTTTAACAGGAATTATTATTATCAATCAGACACTGTGTCATTGTTAGTCAAGTGCTTATGAAGAATCTAAGAAAGTGATTTATGACCAATTCTGTAGCATTATTATTTATTTCTTAAAACCAATCAACCCTTGAAGTTTAGTCAGGCAATCCACCCCATCTGCTCTGAAACTCTTCCTATTATTGCAGGATTTTTGTGGTAAAGTGCTCAGATTGAGTGTTTCCCTTCCTGTCTTGGCCATTGGTGCTTTTATGCCCGGCCATTAGTGGAATAAGCCCTTTCTAAGGCACCCATCTTCATTCCAAGGTTCTTAAACTGCCTAAGGAGGCCCCTTGAAGAGAGGTTGCTTTGTCTGTAAAGACCCCTAGTAGTATAATACTGTGGCCCCTCTTTTATATACATATTGAAAACCTTTTATTACTAAACCAATTAAACCTTGAAACTGCTCTTATTATATTATTTATTTGAGCCTCTGAGCGTTTATTTTTGGAATAATAATAATTATTATTATTCCAGTATTTTCATCACTCTTTGTAGCTAAAGGACTGCAAGGTTCCTGGTATCAGAGAGCTTACAGACTTGGATGTTATTCTCAATCCTGTAAACTTATATTCTATAATGACCCAGATAACTTCCAAAGCAACTGAAAAAAGTTAATGTATGTGTTTTTCTATTTGGATTTAGACCTTTGCAATGGTTCAATCACACCTCAAACTGCTAGAAACAAAATTCTGAGCTGCATCCTAAACAATTGGGACCAATAAAAATAGAATTTTTTTTAATTTATTTTGATATCTCAAAAAGCTCAAAATTTGGATTAAAACTTAAATAATTTATCAATGAATGATGGTAATTTGGAATCAGTTTATATTTCCAATTTTAGAGCCCTGCAGTCTTGCATAAAATGTCATTGAGGTTTCTCTCTCATTTCATTTCAAAAAATAGTTTCCAGTATTCCTAACAAAACAGCTTTCTGTCTCTGGAGAAAAGATCAAAACACTTCAGCAGCTCATTTATTGGTCAATTGAAGATGATAATGGCTTCCACAACAAGAACCATTTTCAAAGAAAAAATCATGTGTAATTGGAATCAAATTTAAAAAAAAAATTCTTCAAAGATAAAATCAAAGAACTAAACCAGAACAAAAAGAAATTGAATTCAAACTCCAGCTCCAACAAGGGAAAAGCCCCCAGGACTCAGATCTTCCTGGACAAAGAAACTAGGTTGCCTGAGAATGAGGAACAGGTAAGGAGGTAGAAGGATTTTTTTTATGTATTACAGAGGGAAAAATCATGTGAATAATTGGGCCAAATGCCTATTCCATGAAACACCTGCTGGTCAAAAAAAATACCTTGTAGTTTTCTTGAAAATATCAAAGAGGACTGCACATTATATAAATATCTGCAAGTAAATATTTGAACCTACAAGATAAGTCATACCCCAAGTTTTAGATTTTTCCTTTTCAATTCCAATAATATGCCTTACTGTGAAATTCTTGATTTGGGTGCTAAGATTTCTTTCATAAGCCTAGAATTTTCCCTTTCCAAAAATCTTACACATTTGAGATAGAAATGTTTTGTTTATATTTAGTAAATAATTAATCAAAGCCATCTCATTGAGTTACCCATAAGTCAAAATGAAATTTTTTATTTTTCAATTTCCCCAGCTTTGAATGGGATTTATTTTTCTTGCATACCCCTGGGATGGAAAAAATAATTCTAGGCCACAAATTTCCAGTGAATTTTAATCACAATGTTAATTGGAAAGATTGATTAATTGAATTTGAACCTGGAATCCCCAAAATGATCTTTCTTCAATCAAACAGGTGTTTAAAAGCCAAAATGAAACTGGCATTGATTTGGGTGACACATTTCTTCCAGTAAATTTACAATATCCAGAATTCAAGTCCAGAATTTTCTCTTCAGAACTTGGATTAATTTCTTAATTATTAAATTTACCTCTTTACTTCTTCTTTGAAGAAAAGAAAGCAACTAATGAAAGGTGTATTTTTGATCTTCTTAATCCTCTTGCATAAATCCAATACTTCAAACCCCATGCTCAAAGATTATGATAAGACTTAAGATTTAGAAATTATTCAAGAGTCTTTACTTGCAGTTAATCATGAATATGCTGATGTCATTTCAGATTTTAAGCCAATACACTTCCTCCATTTTTTCCCTATTATAATAATATCAAGGTTGATGGTAAATTCAAGACTCCCAGTTGTGTGGGAATCATGTACGGCCCTACACGGCCCAATGGACGCATGGGGGCCCATATGCGCTTCCAAAGTGTGTGTGGGGGCCCCTAAACGCATCTACATGCATCCAAAGTGTTGCTTCAAACATGCAAAACCCCCCTGGGGGCTTTATAACCCCCATAAACTGCATTTTTGGATTGTGTGAAACCGTACACAGCCATTTTTACGTGTGTTTGGGGGTTTACAACCCCCCAGGGGTTGTGCCAGAATTTTTGGGACACCCTGGACCACATTTGGGTTGCATAAATCCAAATTTGGGATCAACACATACTATGTGGGACTTTTAAAACCACACCTAGTGACCACAAAGTGAAACTAAAGTGAATCTAAATTGAAATAAAGTGAAACTGCAAACCAACTCATTGAAACTAAAGTGAAAATGCAAACAAACATCCCAAAAAATTTGATCTTTCTCAAATCAAAAGTGATAAAACTTTGTAGTTGTTCAATTGAAAGTTGGATTGAATACTGAAGTACCATTGAATTTTTTTTGCATTATGGGGAAAGTGGAAAGCCCTCCTTTTAATGACATGGCTGCATTGAAGGACTAAATTGATAGTGCCATTAAAAAAGCTGCAGAAAATAGGGATTTGGTTAATGAAACATTGGAAGCCCCAATTGCATCCTCCTGCAGGGTTAAAATTGAGGAACAAAATGTTTTACAAATTGACATGACCTCTGGTGATGAGTAACATTTTATGTTACTCTTGTCTTTGCCTTATTTATTTTGATTGAAACTGATGGAGTGCATGCCATCAATATAACAATGAAATTGTAACACAACTATTTAATTGGTGATAGATCCACTTTACCCACCTCCTGTGAGAGCTTTTCCTACTAGGGAAGAGGCACAAAACTATTGTCAAGCATGTGCAATGAAGCATGGTTATGCTTTGACTGTTTTAAACTCAAAGCATGATAAATATGTGGATTTAGCCTGTGATAGACATGGTCCCTACTCTGGGCAATTGCTCACCAAAAGGTAAAGGGAAACTGAAACAAGGAAGGTTGGGTGCAAGTTATAATTGGTGCAACTCACACAAAGGTAGACCCCTTGTGGAAAATCTCCTACAGACATGATTAACATAACCATCAACCATCTCCACACCCCTCAGTGCATCCTCACCTAAGGAGAATCTTTTGGGTGGCCTTAGTGAATTTAAAACCAGGAATGAATGATGGGATCAATACTATTCACCTGAAAAAAAATTGAGCAAGATTGATGGCAGCAAGTATGTTGATGACCAAAAAATCTATAACACTAAGTGTAAGGTGGCACTCACAAAACTTAAGGGAAAAATTGTTATGGAGGTCCTCTTTGAACAACTTGGTAATTCAGGTTGGGTTGATCAAGCAAAATTCAGTGGAGAGGATCACTTGGAGGCCCTATTCTTGGCCCACCCCAGGTAATTAAATCTTTTCAAACAATTCCATCCTATTGCTATGTTGGATTGTACTTCTAAAAAAATAAGTACAACATACCCCTATTGCATGTTGTAGGGATTATTGCCAACCAAAGAACTTTCACAAAAGCTTTTTATAACAAAAGAAATGTTTGAGTTCTACAGTTGGTCTGTAAATGCACTAAAGGAGCTGGATTATGATCCTGAGAGACTTCCCAAAGTCTTTGTGACAGACCATGAATAATCTCTGATTTGTGCTATAGAACATAGTTTCCCTGAGTCAACAAGACAGGGTTGTCAGTGGCACTTGTCTAATAAAATACAATCAAACTGTAAAATTTGCTTTAATAATGATGTTGAAGGGTTGAAAAGCTTTATTTGTCTGGGAGCTATGTATGGGGCCCTGAAAACCAAGGATGAGGAAGTGTTCAATGATTCCAAACTTAGAGTAAGTTTCAACTCACTGCCTCTGCTGTTAATCTTCCTAGTTTTGGGTTGCTTGCATTATGAATTGTATAAAGTGTTTCTTTACAGAATATGAGGATGTGATTGATTATATGTATCATAAAATCTTTTGTATCAAAGAGACCTTTGTAACAGTGTGGTGTCATTATATAGCCTTGGATTGGGAAATGCGTTGCGGCCTCCGTGCTCAGCATTTGGTAGGCCAGGCTCAGCAGTCAGGGTGCGCGCTTTCTCAGCAGTGGCCACTGCAGGCTTAGCAGAAGCAGCTGCAAGGCTCAGCAGTAGGTGCAGCGGGGCCAGCACATGGCTGCGGGTTGGGCCTGACTAGGGAGATGGGCCGCAACCCGCTTAGATATTTGACTTAGGAATGGAGCCGGCCCAACCATGTTCTTGGGCAGTTATTTTGGGGATGAAAGAGCGGGGCTATGTGCGTGGACAGCTGTGCGCAAGCACAAGCCGGTCATGGGACCAGGATATTCAGACGGCGCATTGGGCGGATACAGACAAGTGTGGTGAACTTTGAGTAGGGCACAGTGGAGGGCCGTGCCACAGAAGGACAAACCGGATGTGTGTAATGGCAGGCGGGCTGAAGGGATAGGGTGTTACAGGTGTAGGGGTTAGGATTGGATTAGGGTTCTGGGTCTAGGGTTTATTCTTTGATTATTGCCAGATTGTTCTTGTGCTTGTACCTAGGTTAGGGCTGAGGGAGAGGATGTAAAAGGCTGCCTCCCTCAGCGCAAGTTGGGGGGGGGGGGGGAAGGAGGAAGGAGGAAGGAGGAGGAAGAAAATCATCATCATCATCTCTCTATCTCTCTCTCACCCCTTCTTGCTCTCTGGAGGAAGCATCCTCAGACCTTACAGACGCTAGAATCATCAACTCCGCAACCAAGGGACAACTTTGTGAGGGTTAACCTCTAAAGTTTCCACATCTGGGGGTCTGTCCAGGAACTCTTGATCCATTCTCATTCTCTCAAAGATAACGTAGGATGCTGCCAACAAAACCTCCAGGATCCAATGTCCTCCCTCCCTATCCTCTGCACTCAAATCCCGTTTCTGCTACTCAACCCCCTCCACCGCCATCTGCCCATGTTCCTAGAGCTAGCGGTTTTTCTTCTCCTTTGGAGGGGTTGTTGGATGTGGCGGTGGAGGCCCCTTGTTGCATGTGGCTAAGACCAAGGGACTTTCCTCATCTTTGGTTCAGTACCTTGGACGTGGAACGGTTCCTTTCCAGGTTCAAAGGCATCGCGGATTTTGAGGGCGCAACAGGCGCAAAAAAGGTTTGGACTATTGTGCTCTTCATTACCAAGAAAGAGAAGCTGTGGGACGTGGAGGAAATGGTTGGTTAAAAAATGCAGGATTGGGGGAAGTTGAAAAGCGAGAAGCTGGCAAGGTGGGGAAAGTGCAAACCCTGTTTCTGAGAAAGCAACTTCAAACAAGCCCTGGAGGAAGCAAGCAAGTGTGGGGGGGTGCAATTGCGCAAAGGATTTGGGAATATATGTCAAAGTTTGAGTGTATCTACGTTTACTTGGCAAAGAACAAGGTTGTTGCAGGTCAAACGGGGGCTATGAAGGCAGCATTTTTGGGAGGTCTCGCACCTCAGCTCTGTTCTAGGGTACAGCGGTACCTGTATGATCATGGTTTGGTTAAGAGTTTGCTGGACGGGAGCGTTGCAATACTCCCCAATCTCTTGGTTATTTGTCAGGCAGTGGAGAGAAAAATCAACCTGGACAAGGTCATTGCGGACATGGCACAAATGTACCCAGCGGCCTCCAAGAAATTGGTTACAGTCTTGGCGCTGGCCCCTAACCAAACCTTAACCATGCGGCCCTTGACCCCCTCTCATGCCAGACCGTCCCCACAAGGGCTGGGACCAACGGTTGGCAAGATGACAGAGATTCTGCAGGAAATAAGGGTCTTCCTCAACCAGGCAGCAGCTCCTACAGCCTTGACTTCTCCAATGGCCCCGGCGGCCACTATGGCTCCAGTGGCTCCCAATCAACTGTGCACAACACTGCCTCATATGGCAGAAGGGTTCCAGCCTCCCAGAGGACCCTCCGGGCTGTTCAGGGTTTTCACCTGTACGTACTGCGGGGAAAAGGGGCACTGGAAGTTGATATGCAAAAACCTCACCCGGGACATGAATGAAGGACTGGTTTGCACATCTGGCATGATGTACATATTTCTGTTGGGCGAGTTGGTGGATTTGACTAGAGACCAGCCACTGCCAATGGTGCAAGTGTGGAAACCGGAAAAGGCTCAGGCCAAGACTGTTTGTGTATTGCTTGGAATTGTCACTGCGCCCGGTTCCTGGGAAGCGCCGAGGGTAGAGGCGGAAGTCAGAGCATTGGTGGTGAACAACCCAATTGCAATGGACGTTGATGCCAAGGAGCAGCCAACAGCCCTGAAGCAAACAATGCGCGTACCCGCAATGGATGGACCTTTGACTCATTCCGCGGGGAAGAAGAAGGCTCTGGATATTGTCCAAAGGGTGATAGGAAACAACTTACCAATACCCCTGACCCTACAAGAGTTGGCGGTGGTGTCCCTGGTGGTTGTCAATGAGATGGTCCAGGAATTGAAAGAGTGTGGTCAGAACTGAGTGCCAACAACAGTTCAATGGGTAAATGTGGTGGAGGGGGAGGTGGATTGCAAGTTGTGCTGGTCAAATTTGGTATCAGTCCCGCTTGCTTATGTGGCAATGACTATTGCAGGGCGGAAGGTATGGGCAATGGTGGATAGCAGTTCAATGGTAAACTTGCTTCCATCAAGGTTGGTGGACAATCTTGGCTTGGTGCGGAGGAAGTGTGCAATGGGTCTCTGGGTGTTGAATGGCGGCAAATGCCGCATGGACGGGGTGGTGGAGGCGGAGGAGGTTGAAGTTTCAAAGGTTTGTAAGCCCCTATTGTTTCTCTTGGTAGAATGTGGTGACATGATATTGGGTTGACCGTTCATGTTTGGGTTCCAAGCGCGAATGGATTTCAACACCAAGGAAGGAACAGAGGCTCTGACAGTCAAGGATTCATTTGGCGCGTGGTTTGAGAACACTATCTACAATCACAGGAGAGGAAAATGGGTGAAGCGGCCAGCGGCTGGCAATGACAAGGAGTCTGACGTGGGGGCTGACTGTAAGGGTCACCTCACAGAGGATTTTTCCTAGTTGGCTGCGGTTACCGCACGGAGCAGGCTCCGGCTTTGTGCGGGTGGCCAACAAGTAAGGAGCAAGTGGAGGAGGGCGCGCATAGGGCGCAGGCATCAGAAGTAAGTTCCATTCCTCAGTGTGAATTTCTGGAAGGTTCTACGCTTCAAAAACCCTATCATCCTTCCACAGTTGTGAGCAAAGGCAAAATCACAGGTTTGGTTATTACTAGGACTCACAAAAGCAAAGGCCGGGTCTGGATGGCGCAGTGCAACGTGGGAAAGTACAAACAGGTGGGGAAAAAGTTCCGGCCATGGTACAAGCCAATGCTGCAGGGGCGTAACAGACCCTTAAAACCAATTGCATGGTCCCAAGACCCGTGGGAGACCCCCCTTAAGAAGAGTGGATGGCTAACATGGTTGGTGAAAATCATGGATGAGCAGGTGGATGCCCTTAACTTTGGGCCAGCAGGTTGGTTGAGTGCGGAGGAGAGGGATCTATTGGTATTGGTGTTGGTATTAAGGGAGAAGGCTCTTGCTTTTGGACCGGGCAAGCGCGGGTTGTTGAAAGGCAAGATTGGGGACCCTTATGTGATTCCCACCATCCCTCATGAACCGTGGCAAATCAAGCCAATCCCAATCCCTTGTACGGTTTGAGAAGCTTTTCTGAAGCTGGTACGGGAGGGCGTGAGGACGGGGCTTTACAAGAAGCCCAGGTCAAGTTATTCTAGTCCTATTTGCGTGGTTGTTCAGCAGGAAAGAAAGTCACTAAGAGTTTTTCATGACCTTCAGAGGCTAAACTTGTTCACTATTTGCGACGCGGGGCTTCCTCCAGGTTGTAGAGACTCCTGTGGGATTGGGTAAAGTTTAGCAAATAGCTTTCTGGCAGTCACTTGAGGGGGAATTTAGTACTACAACCACTGATAAGATAGATGAATACTAAGGGTGGTTTTGAATTGCCTGCCCCTCTAAGTACTATAGTAGTCTCACAAAAATAAAAGAAAAGAGATTGGTGGCTGATTTTCAGATAGAGTTGCTACTATAGTAGTCTCTATCAGACCTAGGATCAATGTATTCAAGCTTGATGAGGAAGAAATGGTGGAAAAGATAGTTTACTGTGGCTATAGAAGCTGAGTAAGGGAAGAATCCTTTATCTAGTCTTATCCTTCATGTATTTTATCTTGTTTTATTTGTGACTGATGGATACTCCTTCAATGTTACAGGTGGTTGTTTGATAAATATAAGGTTTGATCATTGTTGGTCATGGTTGATATCCTTTATAAGGGTTCAATATCTTTTGTAAGGGGTGACCACCCCAGACTGGGGGCCTGGGGGGATGATGATGGGCCAGGTGGCCTGATATGAGATGAGGAGTGATGATAAAACTTGGATAGGGAAGAGAGGCCCTCCTTAAATAGAAAATCTGGTCCTCAGGGGATGCTCAGGGCCGCCCCTGAGGGTGCCCTGGGGCTTCCCCTGTTACAGTGGGATACAGGTACATGAGACATTTTAGCTGGTTGGAAAAAGACATGGAATGAAACTGAGGGAATTCTGCTGGTTGGACAAAAGACTCTGCATGAAACTGAGGAAATTCTGCTGGTTGGACAAAAGACACTGCATGAAACTGAGGCAATTCTGCTGGTTGGACAAGGCTTTTAAAGGTGTTTCCTGCATGCACAGCCCTGCATAAACCGCTGTGAAGTGCAGACAAAAATATACTCCTGTGCATTACTGGTGGTTGGTTTGGTGCTACTTGATACTTCCTACATGTGTTGCTGTGCATCCACTGGTGGTTTGTTTGGTGCTGCATGGTCTTGACTTCCTGCATGTATTGCTGGGTAGCCCTGTGGTACTTGTACTGGTGGGTTGTTTGGTATCACATGCTTCTTCCTACATAGATTGCTGTGAGGTGCTGAGTTTGTTTGGTACTGCATGGTTCTGGTTGAGACTGTATTCACTTCCTCCTGCCTATACTGTCCTGTATACTCCTGCATAGTCTTGTGTATGTGTATTTGCTTGCTTGTTTGGATCTGGTTGAGACTGGTTTTACTTCCTCCTGCCTATACTGTCCTGTCTAATTTCTGCATAGTCTTGTGTATGTGTATTTTCTTGTTTGTTTGGATATGATTGAGACTGGCTCCACTTCCTCCTTCCTATACTGTCCTGTATAATTCTGCATAGTCTTGTGTATGTGTATTTGCTTGTTTTTTTGGATCTGGTTGAGACTGGTTTCACTTCCTCCTGCCTATACTGTCCTGTATACTTCTTCATAGCCTTGTGTATGTGTATTTGAATGCATCCTGGGTGAGGTGACAGGAGCTGAACTAGTTGCACTGCCTCCTGTATCTGTATTGCTGTATTCTGGCTAAGGTGATAGGGTTGGTGTATGGTTCTGGTGTTGAGGGTAGGCTGTTACTAGTATGTACTTGAGGTTTTGAAAGGTATGTCTTTATGCCTTCCACAGAGCTGTGACACCTGGTTGGGTATGAGTTTGCCACAGTTGAAGGGTTCTTGGGCTGTATCTTCTAATCCATGAGAGATAGAGGGGTACTTTGGCTGAGCGACTATAGGTTACTTGTGATGTAGAATCCATTTCTGAGGTTGCTTTGAGGGTTAAAGCTTATTTTACAATAGAAAAGTGAGTCTGATGGCTATGGGACAGGTTTGGACTACCACATCCCCCCCAGACTTAATGCTGTCCACAGCATTCCTGTCCATAGACATCAGACTCCACATCCTATCTTTCTTCTTCTTCTTCTTTTGTTCTTTTTCTTCTTCTTCTTGGTATTGATCTTTAGAGACATAAATAATAAAAAAACTATTCATCACATATAGAATAAAACAAAGGTCCAGAGAATCCTAGTGATCCAGTTGGTCCTGTTGAAATCTTGATTGCTTATCTTGAGATCTTCTCCTCTTAATTATTTCTTGATTGTGCCCATGTAGCATGTAAAAGTATAATTAAATCCTGTCCATTCTTCTTGGTTGTTGAATTATACTAGGGTTCTTCTGGATAAAGACAGGTTTTGGCATTTTTCTCTGTTCCTTCTGATTTGACTTTAAATCTTCTTTTCCCTTCTCCATATAATATGGTACTTCATGGCCAAAGAAAGATTCTCCTCTCATCACCCCTTCCTAACTTTCAATCTTCTTTTCCCTTCTCCATATACAATGGTACTTCATGGCCAAAGACAGATCTTCCTCATTTTATTCCCTTTTTTTCCTCTGAATTTTTTCTCTAGTTTCAGGCCTTGACACCCTTTTTGCATCTATTCAAACCTGATAGATAACTTTTTTCCTTTGAAACCTACTATAATGTCTTCAATCAGACAGTCCTAGCTGAAGATTAATTGATCCCTTTTTCCTTGATCCCTTGACACATCTTGAAATTTTCATTGGGTCCAATTTTGAGTTAAGCCAATCTTGATGTCTTCAGTTCCTTCCTTCTTCCCAGTTTTCCATGTTCTCTTTGGGTTGAATTATTTTTGCAGTAATAATTTTCTTGATGAAAGTATTTATTTTATCTTATTCTTCTTTATCTCTATCTTTTTTTTTTATATTTTTATTTATTTTTTTTATATTTTTATTTATTTATTTTATATTTTTATTTATTTTTTATTTATTTATTTGCATTTTTTCTTTTTTTTTACTTATATATATATTTTTTATTTTCATTTTAGGCTCTTGCTCAGGAGCTTTTTGGTAGTTGATAATTTAGGTGGAAAAGGTTGATTGTTGATTAAACAGTTCAAGCTCCTGTTCAGGAGCCTGCTGATGCAGTCTTGTTTTATTTGTTTTCCCAACGTTATGTTGAAGCAGGTAAAGGTGGTGGATAGAACAGTTTAAACTCATGTCAAGGAGGCTTTTGGTGTAGTCGGTCTAACTCAAGTTGGTTGCGATCACTCGCACAATTGCTCAATCAATGGATAAGCATCGTGGGTGGAATCAATTGTTGAGCGGAGGCAAAGATCGAGTAAGCGCAATCAAGGGTTTGGGGTTTTTTTTATCTGCTTTGTCAAAGTTAACAAGGACGATAATGCAACCGGTTGATGAAATTTTGAATCAACCAATCAAAACTGTCGGCCAAGGCATTCGCGGGCGGGGAGCGAGAGGAATTGGTTGAGGAGTTGCAGGCAGTTTTCCGCTGTCGGTCGCGACCGATTGCGCAATTTCAGCCTAATCTCTGGGTGTTTTTTTTTTTTTAGGATGTTGCCAATCGCTTGATCTCATAGGCATACCCATGTCTACAAGCGTTTGGCCGATGTCCATTCAATGGCTTGTTTGTCAATGCTTTGCACCTTTTTTTATTTTGATGATTTGGACAACACGGTTTTTTTTCTTTATTTGCTTTGTTGAAGTTAACAAGGAGGGTCATGCAATTTGTGTGTTTTTTTTTTTTTGCTTCGTTGATGCTGACAAGGAGGAACATGCGATTGGTCGATGAGATCTTGAATTGACCAATCAAAAACTGTCGGCACAGGAAGCCGCGGGCGGGGAGCGGGAGAAATCGGTTAAAGAGCTGGGGGCGGTTTTTTTTCGCTGTCGGTCGCGACCGATTGCGCGATTGCAACGGCAAGTACAGAGAATTGAGCGGCAATTGTTTGATTGCATGACCAATCGATAACAGTTATGTATGTCACCAAATTGATTGATCTATCGGCCCCGAGGAAACCCATTGATTCAATTCAGACCAATCGGGATTGAATCGGTCCTGTTCTTTTTTTTGTCATTTTTTTTATCATTGGTCAGCGATTGCGATTGCTTGCGCATTGATTGAGCTGGTCTTGATGGGAGTATTTATAAGGTAGGGTTGATTGATCCATTGGTCACAATTGCGATTTTTTTATTTTATTTTGATGATTTGGACCACAAGGTTTTGTTTTTCATTTGGTTTGTTGAAGTTAATACAAGGACAATAATGCGTCCGGTAAATGAAAGTTTGAATCGACCCATCAAAACTATCGGCATAGGCGTTCGCGGGCGGGGAGCGGGAGGATATTGGCGAGGAGCGGGAGGCTGTTTTCCGCCGTCGGTCGCGACCAATTGCGCGATTTTGGGCTAATCCTGGGTGTTGTCGGTTATGTCACTGATTGCTTGATTTCATAGGCATGCGTGTACAGCCTTTGATTGAAGTTCATTCAATCGCTCAGTTCAGTTGATGCTCGTAGCGTAAGCCATGGATTGAGGTAATCAAGATCCGCTTCAAGCCTCCATCCTTGGGATCGTTGGGTCGCAGAGATAGAGTGGACGGTGAGGCAATTGATTATCAATGTTGGATCAATTGATGGTTGACGGATTGATGGATTGGTTAGGGGTGGAGTTGGGAGTCTGATGTGTATTATTGATGATTGCAGTTGAAACAAGGGTTTGGAGGGTGTTTGATATGAGTTTAGGGGCTGGATTGAGTGACCTTGACACCGGAGGAGAGCAATAGTAGGGTGGGGAGGATGATGGCGATGGATAGGAAGGTTCTGATGAAGGCGCCCTTATGATCGAAGAAACCATCTGGAGGGGGGTTCAATGAGTAAGGTAGGGTGAGTGACCGTGGTCATGGGTTATGGAATTGGTATAGGTTATTGGAGTGGGTATGGTTTATCGGAATTGATAGCGGTTATGAAGAGAGTATGGGTTATTGGAAAGGTAATGGATTTGGTAATATGAGTATGGGTTATGTGTATGTGTATGAAGCTGTAAGTTATGGGTATGGATATAGCTATGGGTTATTGGTTATGGGTTATGGTTTATGAGTTATGGGTTAAGCATTATGAGTTATAGGTTATGTGTTATGTGTTGTGTGTTGTAAGTTATGGGTTATGGGTTATGGGTTATGGTCATGGTCATGGTTGTGATTAGTATTCCTTTATCCATAGTTATATTGACTGGGTTTGTTGATTCTGATTCCATGATTGATTGATCCAAATTTAAAGACTCCTTCAGTTTACTGACTAGATCCTTGATCCTCTCCCTAGCAGTTGCTTCAAATCCTTGGTCTTGAGTGGTTCCTTTTATTTTCTTGCTTGTTAATGCTTGAGGTTATTGATCCAAAATGAAGATTATCGGCCACTGTTGGGACACCAATTGTAGAGACTCCTGTGGGATTGGGTAAAGTTTAGCAAATAGCTTGCTGGCAGTCACTTGAGGGGGAATTTAGTACTATAACTACTGATAAGATAGATGAATACTAAGGGTGGTTTTGAATTGCCTGCCCCTCTAAGTACTATAGTAGTCTCACAAAAATAAAAGAAAAGAGATTGGTGGCTGATTTTCAGATAGAGTTGCTACTATAGTAGTCTCTATCAGACCTAGGATCAATGTATTCAAGCTTGATGAGGAAGAAATGGTGGAACAGATAGTTTACTGTGGCTATAGAAGCTGAGTAAGGGAAGAATCCTTTATCTAGTCTTATCCTTCATGTATTTTATCTTGTTTTATTTGTGACTGATGGATACTCCTTCAATGTTACAGGTGGTTGTTTGATAAATATAAGGTTTGATCATTGTTGGTCATGGTTGATATCCTTTATAAGGGTTCAATATCTTTTGTAAGGGGTGACCACCCCAGGCTGGGGGCCTGGGGGGATGATGATGGGCCAGGTGGCCTGATATGGGATGAGGAGTGATGATAAAACTTGGATAGGGCAGAGAGGCCCTCCTTAAATAGACAATCTGGTCCTCAGGGGATGCTCAGGGCTGCCCCTGAGGGTGCCCTGGGGCTTCCCCTGTTACAGTGGGATACAGGTACATGAGACATTTTAGCTGGTTGGAAAAAGACATTGAATGAAACTGAGGGAATTCTGCTGGTTGGACAAAAGACTCTGCATGAAACTGAGGCAATTCTGCTGGTTGGAAAAAAGACACTGCATGAAACTGAGGCAATTCTGCTGGTTGGACAAGGCTTTTACAGGTGTTTCCTGCATGCACAGCCCTGCATAAACCGCTGTGAAGTGCAAAAAAAAATATACTCCTGTGCATTACTGGTGGTTGGTTTGGTGCTACTTGATACTTCCTACATGTGTTGCTGTGCATCCACTGGTGGTTTGTTTGGTGCTGCATGGTCTTGACTTCCTGCATGTGTTGCTGGGTAGCCCTGTGGTACTTGTACTGGTGGGTTGTTTGGTATCACATGCTTCTTCCTACATAGATTGCTGTGAGGTGCTGAGTTTGTTTGGTACTGCATGGTTCTGGTTGAGACTGTATTCACTTCCTCCTGCCTATACTGTCCTGTATACTCCTGCATAGTCTTGTGTATGTGTATTTGCTTGCTTGTTTGGATCTGGTTGAGACTGGTTTTACTTCCTCCTGCCTATACTGTCCTGTATAATTTCTGCATAGTCTTGTGTATGTGTATTTTCTTGTTTGTTTGGATCTGATTGAGACTGGCTCCACTTCCTCCTTCCTATACTGTCCTGTATAATTCTGCATAGTCTTGTGTATGTGTATTTGCTTGTTTGTTTGGATCTGGTTGAGACTGGTTTCACTTCCTCCTGCCTATACTGTCCTGTATACTTCTTCATAGCCTTGTGTATGTGTATTTGAATGCATCCTGGGTGAGGTGACAGGAGCTGAACTAGTTGCACTGCCTCCTGTATCTGTATTGCTGTATTCTGGCTAAGGTGATAGGGTTGGTGTATGGTTCTGGTGTTGAGGGTAGGCTGTTACTAGTATGTACTTGAGGTTTTGAAAGGTATGTCTTTATGCCTTCCACAGAGCTGTGACACCTGGTTGGGTATGAGTTTGCCACAGTTGAAGGGTTCTTGGGCTGTATCTTCTAATCCATGAGAGATAGAGGGGTACTTTGGCTGAGCGACTATAGGTTACTTGTGATGTAGAATCCATTTCTGAGGTTGCTTTGAGGGTTAAAGCTTATTTTACAATAGAAAAGTGAGTCTGATGGCTATGGGACAGGTTTGGACTACCACAACGTGTGTAAGAATTCCTAGACTCAATGGTCAGGCGCGCTTTTTATGGTCTGGTGGACGTAATGGGAGGATAAAATCAGCAAGAACTTCACCCGGACTTGCGGCCTTTGACGGCATTTGAAACCAGACTAGGAAGGATGCAACTGACGCGGCTGCCGCAAGGCGCAACCAACTCAGTGGTGGTGTACCAAGCCCAAATGACTTGGATACTACGCAAAAATCTTCTGGGAGGCGTACAGATCTTCATTGAAAATGCCGGTGTGGTGTCGTATTTATAACCCCGGATTGAGAGCTGCGTCGCAGGCTGTGCGCTCAGCAGTTGGGCAGGTTGGGCTCAGCATCTGGCGTGCGCGCGGTCTCAGCAGTGCCTGCTGTGGGCTCAGCAGCAGCCGCTGCGGGCTCAGCACCAGGTATGGGTTGGGCCTACCTTAGGCGGCCCCGGGCCGCGACCCGCCCAGAAGAAGCGGACCAAGTGATGGAGCCGGCCCGACCAAGCTTGCGGGTGGCTAGTCCAGAAGGCGAGGGCGGGGCAATCATGGGCTATACGCGCTGGGAAGGCCCGCGCGGGCATAAGTGTGGGCCAACCCGCGGATTGCGGGATCCGCAGACGGCGCGGACGGAAACACGGGGGGCTCCGAGTAGGGCGCGGCAGAGGGCCGCGCCATGAGAAGGACAAACCGGGCTACGTTAATACCGAAGGGCGCGGGTAATGGCGAGGGATGGAGGGATAGAGTTGGGCTAGGGTTCTGCGGCTTAGGGTTGTATTTCATCACTTGTTCTTGTTGTTTGTGGTTGTACTTAGGCTAGGGTTGAGGGGGAGGACTCAAGACCTCACCCTCAACTCTGGGTTGGGGAGGATCATCATCACTGAACGGAAGGAGAAGGAAGGAATTTCATATATCATCACTCTCTCTTCTTAAAAACTCATGGCGCCCAATCATCTTACAGGCGCTAGACCAATAACTTCAGGAACTCAGGACAACTTGTGAAGGTAACTCTTCTTAAGTTTCCACATCTGGGGGTCTGGCCGGGAAGTCACCTTTTGTCTCAGTCTCTCAAAGATAGCATACGCAATGTTGCCGACAACTACTCCAGGATCAACCAATCCGCCCCCATTTCCCCCCCGGGCAGGAGTTGGCGGACCAACACCTCCCCCACCTCCAACCACTTGGACCGGCGGCTTTGCCCCCCCTCGGTCGGAGCCTTCAGAGGTGGCCAAGGCCCCACGGCGGGTATGGCTTAGGCTGCAGAAATTTCCCCATCTTTGGTTTGACACTGCCGATATCGGGCGTTTTCTTGCAAGGTTTGAGGATATTGCGGACTCCAAAAACGCGAAAAGCAAGGACAAGGTCCACACCGTTGTTCTCTTCATCACGGACAAAAGTAAGCTGCGGGATGTGGAGGATATGGCCGGTTACAAAGCTCGGGACTGGATTAGGCTCCGGGGCGAGATGATGGCAAGGTGGGGAAAGCGAGAACCCCTCTTCCGGGAAACGGATTTCGAGGGGGCGGCGGCAGATGCGATCTCGCAAGGTGGGGTGCAGATGCGGAACAATTTGTCCGAGTACAAATCTCTGTTTGACCGTATCTATAGTTATTTAGCAAAGAACCAGGTGGTGGCGGGTTAGACGGGAGCGATGAAACGGGCGTTCTTGGGCGGGCTTGCGCCACAACTTTGCGCGCGGGTTCAGCGGCACCTCTTCGAGCACGGGATGGTATTGCGGTTGGTGGACCAGAGTGTCATCCTTCTCCCGGACCTGAGGGCAATCAACGGGGCGGGAGAGAGCAAGATTGATCTGGAGGAACTGATTGAGGACACGGCTAGGGCGTTCCCGTCAGCCTCGAAGAGACCAGCGGCTTCCTCAGCCCCGCCTCCAACGCAGGAACTAAATGCGGGCCCATCCACAACGAGTCGGCCGGGTACAATGGAGGTACCGGTGAATGAAATGACGGACATGTTGAAGGATCTGCGGATACTCCTCAATTGGGTAACGGCGCAGCCCGCGGCACAGCCCACGGCCCAGCCAACAATCCAGTCAACGGCTCCGCCCCCGCCTCCTCGGCGCAATGAGCCGCCCCACGTGGTGGGGGGTCCTCGGCCTGGTAGCAAACCCTTGGGAGGGTTCCCAGCACAAATCTGCACATATTGTGGCAACAGGAGACATTGGAGGTCGGGTTGCGCGGAGTTGACAAGGGATATGGACAAGGGATTGGTCCGCGCCTCCGGATTGACTTTCATATTTCCAACGGGTGAGCCGGTAAGTTTTGGGCCTGACCACCCGTCCCCATTGGACCAGGTCAGGGCGAGAGCGCAGTCTGCAGGGGCCGCTTGGGTGTCGCTTGGAATTGTCACCAGGCCCGGCACGTGGCAAGCTCCACGAGTGGAGGCGGAGGTTAGGGCGTTGGCGGCGGACAAGCGAATCTTGTCAGAGAAGATGGAGGTAGACGTGAAGGAGAGGCTGACAACTCAAGCCCCAAAGACTGGTGCGCAAGGACCGTTGGGCGACACGCCGTCGGCCGGCTCCGGAGGGAGAAGGAAGGCCGCGGAAGTGGTGCGGCGGGTGATGGGGAGCAAGATGCCGGTCCCTCTCACGCTACGGGAGCTGGCCGCGGTCTCTCCGGTGGTCGTCAAAGAGATGGTGCAGGCGTTAAGGGAGTACGGGCGCGGCAGGGTTCTGGCAATGGTGCAGCGCGTGAACACGGCGGAGGAAGGGGGGGAACGCAAGTTGTGCCCACCCAAGGCCATGTCGGTCCCGCTTGCCTACGTCTCAATGAAGATCACGGATTGGAAGGTGTGGGTGATGGTGGACAGCGGGTCAATGGTTAACTTGCTCCCATTGAGATTGGTGGACAAGTTGGGGTTGGTCCAGAGGAAGTGCGCCATGGGATTGCGGGCGCTCAACGGTGGAGAGTGTTGGGTGGATGGGGTGGTGGAAGGAGAGGAGGTGGAGGTTGCGAAGGTCCGGAAGCCGCTGTCATTCCTTTTGGTCGAGTGCTGCAACGTGATCTTGGGTCAACCGTTTATGTTTGGGTTCCGGGCCCGGATGGCGTTCAACGAGGAGGAAGGGACGGAGGCGCTGACGGTAGAGGACGCGTCCGGTGTGGTAGTCCAAACCTGTCCTATAGCCATCAGACTCAATTTTCTAGAGTAACAACAGCTCAAACCCTCAAATTAACCTCAGAAATGGATTCTACATCAAAAATAACCTATAGTCACTCAGCCAAAGTACCCCTCTATCTCTCATGGATTTGAAGATACAGCCCAAGAAACCTTCAACTGTGGCAAACTCATACCCACCCAGGTGTCACAGCTCTGTGGAAGGCATAAAGACATACCTTTCAAACCCTCAAGTACATACCAGTAACACTTTACCCTCAACACCAGAACCATATGCCAGATCCAGTCATTTCATCCAGAATACAGTATACAGATACAGGAGGCAGTGCAGCATGCCAGATCCAGTCACCTCATCCAGAATACAGCATACAGATACAGGAGGCAGTGCAGCATGCCAGATCCAGTCACCTCATCCAGAATACAGCATACAGATACAGGAGGCAGTGCAGCATGCCAGATCCAGTCACCTCATCTAGAATACAGCATACAGATACAGGAGGCAGTGCAGCATTCCAGATCCAGTCACCTCATCCAGAATAAAGCATACAGATACAGGAGGCAGTGCAGCATGCCAGATCCAGTCACCTCATCCAGCATACAGTATACAGATCCAGGAGGCAGTGCAACCAGTCCAGATCCAGTCACCTCAGCCAGAATACAGCAATACAGATACAGGAGGCAGTGCAGCATGTCAGATCTGGTCACATGAACCAAACAAACATGCAGCAAATACACATACAAGAGGCTGTGCAGAAGTATACAGGAGCAATATATGCAGGAGAAAGTGGAACCAGCCTTAACAAGAACCAAACAAACCAACAGTATTGCACAGCAATACATGTAGGTAGAAGCAAGAATCACTGAATAAACTACCAGTACAGCACAGCAATATACCTTATCTGAACTACACAGCAATCTATGAAAGGCTGTGCATGCATGAAACCCCTGTACAAGCTTTTCCCAACCAGCAGAAATGCCTCATGTAACTGTACAAACTTTTCCCAACCAGCAGAAATGCCTCATGTAACTGTATCTCACTGTTCCTCACCAGAACAGGGAGAAACCTCAGGGGCAGCCTTGAGCACCCCTGGGGGCAGGATTTGTCTATTTAAGGAGGGCCTCTCTGCCCTATCCAAGTTTTATACCTACTCACCTACTCATTACCACCCATCTCATCATCTATCCATCCACCCCATCAACCCATCCATCTGTGGTACCTACCCAGATACATATTAGTAGTGAACCAATTATAAAAAAAAAGGAAATCAGAAACCAATTTATTAACCATATTTAACCAGTTAAACCACCCAACAGGTGCTTGAATAAGGGTTCTTCTGTGACCTAAATATTCAGCACCAGATTAAAGAAAACCCACCCATTAATTAATAAATAACCCTTACAAAGAAAGAGAGCACAACAAAAAGAAACTACCAACCTTTCCTCTACCCAGCCCCCTGTGGGTAAACCCATCCTTGGGTCCTCTCCTGAACCATCCCTTTGATAAAACCCTTGAACCCTTTGATATTGGGATACTGGTTAAGATCACATATATCTGATCAATAATTAACCAATAATCCAATACATCTGGTCTATTCTTCAACAAACCCTACCAATAACAATTAATAACTAACCTAGGTATGATCTGAGACCTATTTTAAGTCTCAAAGAAACCAGCCATTAATTTAAATAAATTATTGTGCAGACTTACTATAGTACTAGAAGGGCAGGCAATTCAAAACCACTCTTAGTATATACTATTACTCCAAAGGAGTAGAAGCAATACTAAATTCCCCTTCAAGGACTGCCAGCAAGCTATTTGCTACTTTATTTTTATAATCCCACAGGAGTCTCTACAATTGGTGTCCCAACAGTGGCTGTTTCCTTCAGATTTGATTAGTTATTAAAAACCATAAAAAATATTGGTGGATTATTAGCCTCAAGAATTAAATCAACATTCAGCAGGCAGAAAGAAACCCATACCAGATAATTGGAGACCTCAAGGACCAACTCAGAGGGATTGAAGATAATAACCAAGAAGTACTATCTTCAATAATCAGGATGGAGAAAGAACTGCAAGAAAAAACCAAAATACCCAGTGGATCCCAAGAAAAGCCAGAGGAAGACCAGGAAAGAAGTCAGAATCAGCCAGGACCTGCAGAAGAAGCAATGGGGAAACTTGCCAACATTACCAAAGTCATAAACCAAATAGTTGAAGAAAGAACACCACAGGGAATTCCAGATACCCCATACACCCAACCAAGAACCAGATTTCAGACCCCAACCCCAAGATCAGCATATGGAAGAATCCCAGCAGAAACCATGGAAGAATCAACAAACCCCTCCATAAGCCCAGGAATAAATATATATCCCCAAGCTAGAGAAGAAGGAAGAAAAGCTCATAGGAGCCAATATACTGAAGGAACTCCAGCCAGAAGACCAGTCCAGGATAACCCAATAATCAATAATAATGAACAAAATGGAGTGTTTTTAGATGGAAAGAAAGTGAACCTTGAATTTGATGGAACAGAGGTGGAACAGTTTATTAAAAGAGTGGAGAAACTGGCCAGGATTCAGAAGGCAGGGGGAATAGATATAGCCCTACAATTACCTTTTCTAGTACAAGACAAGAAGATCAGGGAGTCTATTGAAGATATGGAGGGACATGAATATGCAGACTGGGACCTTTTGAAGAAGGAACTAAAAAGGAAATGGGGCACAGCTACCCCCCTTAGAAGGTTCAATGAGGAGTCCATACCAAGGCTTCTCAGACATACTCAAGAACAGGGAGGCATCAAGACCAAGCATGACTTTAAGAAGTTCATTGGGAGTTATGAAGAGATGGTTCTTTACTTCATCAGAATGGGTTATGACAACACCAACTGGGAGAGTGGAGAGAACCTCTGGAAAGCTTTGTCCACTGATCTCAGGAGGGAGGTGAACAGAGAATTGGCTCATGCAGGGAGGATCAAGGTTGCAAGAGATGGAAGGTACCTTCCCCCAGACCTGGAAACCTTGAAGGAATTTGTGGAAATGACCTTGGCCTTGTGGGATGTGGATGAAGAAGAAGCCCCTAAACCTATCATCAAAAACTTAGTGGAAACCAAGAAGGAAGTGAAGTTTCAGCAACTAGGAGTAGATGAGCTCTTGAAAATGAAGGAAGATATTGCAAAACTCACCATTGCTTTGAATCAGAAGCAGGCACCTCCCCACTTTGATAGGACCAACCAAGGGATGGCACCAACCTACAGAACCCCAGCTCCCAATGCAGGACCCAGATGGCCAATCAAATGTTACTATTGCAAGGATGAGCTCCATACTCAACTCACCTGCCCAGAGTTAGCAGAAGATATAAAGGCAAGGAGGGTCTTCAAGCAGGGACCCAACTACTACTTCCCAAACAGAGAACCCATACCTTATAACAACCAGGAAAGCTTCAGAGATCAGGTCAAGAAATTCTCAGAGGCTCAACAAGTCCCAAAATTGGAGGAACCTCAGAAGCAGGAAGAACCAACCAATGTTGCAGCATTTTTGAAGACTGGAAATTGGGAAGCTTGGACACCACCAGAGGTAAATATGAAGGAATCTCAAGTGCAATGGGGAATGAAAGATCACAAAGGTTGGCTGGAAAACCACCAGAGAAGGATAACACCCAGGAGGCACCAGTGGAAGACCAGGGACCTTCAGCACCAACTAAAGAAAAGGCCCCAGAACCAAGGAAGAGGAAGCCAAGCTATCCAGGAGCATGGGTGGAAATGGATCAAGATTCTGAGGATGAAGAAGAGCCCCCCAAAGCACCTGTCAAGGAACCAGTAACTGAACCTGTAAAGAAGAACCCAGTAAAGTCAGAACCAGTGGATACTCAGGAAGGAACCAAGATGGAAGAAATTTGAAGAAGAAGATATTAAAGCAGAACTTTAACCTTACCTTGGAGGAGCTCCTTTCAGTTGCACCAAATTTCTTCCAGCAGTTAAAAGATACGAATCCTGAAGGAACTTTGGACTTAAACAGGGCCACTAAAGAATCAACCATCAAGACCAACAGGAGGATCAATGGATGTCAACACCATTTTGAAGACTATTCAGATGATGAATACCCATGCTCCATAGGCAACAACCTCACCTATGCTTGTCCATTGGGATTTATTGACATATGGATTAAGGGAAAGAAGATCAAGGCTCTTGTGGATACTGGTGCTGAGTTAAATGTCATACCAGAACATTTGGCCATTCAGACAGGCTTGGTGTCCAGAGAACTATTCATGAAGGTTACAGGAATTGGAGGCCACTCTACCCCACTAATTGGATTGGCTGAAAGAACAGTATTTGAAATAACACCTGGGGAACCAAAGTCTGCCCACTTCTTCATAGCCAAAGGATCAATTCATACAGTACTTGGGAGAGTCCTAGTGGATCATAAAGTCAGGCTGGAATTATCAAAGCATAAAGGAGAAGTCTAAAGCTATGAGATAGCAGGAGGGGAAAGGTTATGCATCCCAATTTGTTCACCAGATCAAGCAGGATGGCAGGTCACACCACCTAGAAGACCCATGGGTATGAACAGTATTACAGCAAACTTAGAGGAAGAAGAAGCCTGGCACAGTGGACAGAACATACCAGAAATACACCTTGAAGACTTTCCAGACCCCTGGGAAAATAACATCATCACCCCTGAAGCACCAGCAGAAAGAGGATGGGAGGAAATACTGAAGAGACAAGAAGCTGAAGAGACCTTGGAGGTATTCCAACAAGTATTTGGGGGATTCTGGACCAACCTTGAAGACATGGAAGGAACCAATTGGGAAGAGCTACCTGGAGCAGGATTGGACAACTCAGAATTTATGGACTTACTCAACACTTACACTGGAAATACCCTCTTAATTCATGGGCAATGGCCATCCCATCATGGGAGGGTCCCATGGATTATCAGGTATTGTTTATATTATGGGGAGGACTGGGCTAAGTCCTGGATAAGCCATATGATCATGATGGATCAAGTTGTACCAGACCATGTTAGGTGGTCAGGATACTTGGAAGAATAATATCTCATTTTACCTTACTGATGCAGTAGTAGGCCTTCAGTTTTCTTTGAGGAGCTGAGGGAACGGGTGGGCATTTCTCTTTGTTTAAAAAAAAGAAGGGGTCTCCAATTCTTGCTATAAAATAAAAAAAAAAATAAGAAAATAATAAAAAAATAAAAAAAAACAAACAAAACGGAAAAGTTGTAATAATACAAAAAAAAAAAGAAAGAAAAAAAATAATTGTAATAACACACCAAAAAAAAAAAAAAAAAAAAAAAAAAAAAAAAAAAGAAGGAAAGAGAAGAAACTCACCAACAACGCATCAAATAGCCAACTTCCCGTTAACGGAACAAAAACAAACAAACAACGAGACGCCCCAGCAACTATCACATCCAGGCAGTAGGGGGGGGGGTAGGACGCAACCAGAACGGCCCAGGTGGCCCTACGGGAAGAATGGGGAGGGAGATCCGGTTTGAACGGGAAGGAGCGTCAGTTAGATATGTATTAAAAGAAGAAGGAAGGAGAAGGAAGGGACTTGCTAGTAGTAGCGAAGGGTGTTAAGCCACACTTGGATCTGATCCAACCGGGCTTTAATCCCTTCAACGGTCCTACGCAGGTGGGTTCCTTGGGGGAGGCTGATCATCAGACACCACACAGCGAAATGGACCAAATCAAAGTTTTCGGCAACCGCGTTAGGGAGCCAAGGAGGGGACAAAGGTGATGAAAGACCGGAGGAAGAGTCGTTGGAGGACCCAGAGCTGAAGCCGTGACCGGAGAGTGAGTCGGAAAGGGAGCAAGCGGTGGCGCACGCGTTGGCAGAAGAGGTGGTCAGGACAGGGATATCGACCAAGGCGAGGGACGGGGCGGCATCAAGATCAGTAGTGGGTAGCAACTTGGCTGCATTGCAAACGCCCGAAACGTCCAAGGAAGCCAGGCGCGGATCGATGGCGGGGAGGTTGCCTGGGGGATTACTGGTTGCAGGAGTATCAAGGCCCGCACCAACGGGGTCCTCCATCAAAGACAAAGGGGCACCCCTTGGCCTAGCTCAATGGGGACTCTTGGCTTTGCGCTTAGCTTGACGACCGGGACGGACAACGACGACCGAGACCTCGGAGCTGGCATCATCAAAATTGGCGGATTCCTGAGGCATCTAAAAGGGCGAAACGCGTGAAAGACCCAATTAGCCACCTGGGGTAAAACGGAAAATGAAACAACAACAAACCTTTGAATAAGTAAGGGGAGGACCAGCGGATGAGGAAACGTGAGAGACTCGTCAGGACGGGCCTCCTTAAATAGCTGAGGAACCCACCAAAACAAATGGGAGAGGGAGGGCGAGTGAAGTTCAAAAAAAGGGGGGAGACCTACGGGGTCCCCAGTATACCATGACCCAAGCCCATGAACAATCAATCAGAAGGGGCCGACCGGAGAACACAAAGAGGGCATCGCCACCAGGATTGCCGGGACCCCTAAAAAAAAAAAAAAGGGGGACGGGACCCCAGAGATAAGAGAAACCTTAAGTAAGATAGATTAAAAAATAAGAAAAAAAAAAGAAAAAAGAAGAGGAAAAGAGAAGGAGGAATGAATGGATCTGATGCAAGCGATTGACCCAATACGGAAAGGGGACGTAAAACTTACATCGAGTAGCTGGAACTACGCATTGGTACCTCGATTTCCACCTAAGAAGGGACCTAGCCAAGTAAAAGATTGGCCAACAGTACAAGAGAAGAGCGATAAGGAAGCGGACAGGGGGAGGCGTCAGCAATCTAGATAAATTAAATCTAACGTGACAGGTGGACTCACGTACCCGTGTACAGAAAGGATCGGCAAAGTTACTGGATTTTTTCTTGATGCAATAAGGGAAAGGACCGATCGAGATAGATGAGGGGGGGTCCACCCTACGGTATACCTGGAAGACCCAGGAGTAAAGAAAGTGGGGTTTGAGCGCGACAAGACATATTGAAGGAGATCCAGAGATCGGGTGTACAATAGAAGATAGAGAAGAAAGAAGAAGGCTTACCTGTACGCCTAATAATGTTGATCCCTCGAGCTGTATGCGTGTATGCATGTACGACGAAGTGGCAAGGAGGAAATGAGATTGGGGGAGGACACCGGTCCAGCGCAACTACCTTGAGCTGGCCTTGCGGAGCGCCTCGGGGGTTGCTGCACGCACCGCCGCACTGGGGCAGCCTTGGCGCTCGGAGCGCGCGAAGCGAACCTAGGGCACCACCAGCACAAATCTCCGCGGGTCGACGAGCGCTACCTGCAAGCAAAGCAACGGGGGGAGGAACGGCGTGGTCATGGGTCCCCTGCAAGACCAAAAACCTGCAGACATCAAAACTGGGGTCCCCTGTAAGACCTAAAACTGCAGAAAGGTGGAGATTATCAGCTGAACCAAAAAAAAAATAAATAAATAAAAATAAAAAAATAAGAATAAATATAAATATAAAATAAAAATAAATAAAAAAAAACATAAAATAATAAAAAAAATAATAAAAGAAGGAGGATGGAGTGCCCAAAAATCACAGCAGCCAAATACAAAACTGTGGATAAGAAGATAAAACCCATAAACCAGCCTATTCCCCAAGGCCTCAATCCACCCCTCCAAAGGCCACCCCTCTCTAGAGACCCTTACGTCACACCCTTAACACCTCATCCACCCCAGTTCTCACCAACCTCTAGGATCACACCAGAAAGATTGAAGCTGGTTAACTTTGGGCCTGACAACTGGCTTGGAACTGAACAAATAAATCTACTCCAGCATGTGATGGTCCTCAGAGAAAAGGCAATTGCTTTCACAGAAGAAGAAAGAGGACTCCTCAAGCAATCCTATGGGCTCCCTTACAAAATACCCACAGTACCCCATGAACCATGGCAGAAGAAACCTATACCCATTCCCCAAGCTATAAGGCCAGAGTTTACAGAACTAATAAGGAAGAGGATCAGAACAGGTCTTTATGAACAATCAACCTCCAGCTATTCCAGCCCTGTATTCCCTGTGGCTAAGGCCAATGGGAAGCTCAGAATAGTCCATGACCTCCAACCCCTCAACAAAGTCACTATCAAGGATGCAGGACTACCCCCAAAAATTGAAGAATTTGTAGAGTCCTTTGCTGGGAGGGCCTGCTATGGACTAGGAGACATCATGGGAGGATATGATGAGAGAGAATTGGATAGGACCTCAAGACCACTGACCACCTTTGAAACTACCCTGGGGAGGCTCCAGCTTACAAGGTTACCCCAGGGTGGCACCAACTCAGTAGCAGTCTACCAAGCCCAAATGACCTGGATACTTCAGGAGGAAATACCGGAACATGTGGGAATATTTATTGATGATGGAGGTATTAAAGGACCCAGAAGCAGGTACAATGAAGAAACACTTGAAGATAACCCACAAATAAGAAGATTTGTCTGGGAGTATGCCATGACCTTAGAAAGGATTTTATTTAGGATAGAAGAAGCTGGTTTGACTATCTCAGGAGAAAAATTTGCTTGATGTGTCCCTGCCCTTAACATAGTGGGGCATGTGGTATCTCAAGAGGGGAGGAAAGTAGCAGAACAGAAGCTGAATAAGATTCAAAGCTGGCCCCAGCTGAGAAACAAAAAGGAAGCTAGAGGATTCTTGGGGCTTTGCTCCTATGTCAGGATGTTCATCAACAACTACTCAGCACTCTCAGCACCAATCAGAAGGCTTACTTGGAAAGATGTAGAGTTTAAGTGGGACAGTAAAAGTGAAGAAGCCTTTCTGTTACTCAAGAAGATAGTAGGAGAAGATATAACCCTCAAAAGCATAGAATATGACAAGGATGCAGGAAGGATCATTTTAGCTGTGGATTCAAGTTACCTAGCAGCTGGTGCTGTCCTGATGCAAGAAGACAAAGAAGGAAGACCAAGGCCAGTCTACTATGAGTCAGTGGGTTTTTCAAAAACAGAAAAGAAGTATTCCCAGTCAAAATTGGAACTCTGTGGAGTAGCCAAGATACTCAAGAAACTCCAGACAACCCTGTGGGGACAGCACTTTGAGTTACAAGTAGATGCAAAAGCCCTCATTGAAATGATCAACACCCCCAGCCTACCTAGTGCTCCTATGACTAGATGGGTGGCATTCATTCAACTATTTTCCTTTGACTTGGTCCATAAGCCAGGGAAGACATTCACAATGCCTGACAGCCTATCAAGAAGGCCAGAGGACCCAGAAGACCCAGAAGACACCAATCAGGATTTTGATGAAGAAGAAGAATGGATCAGTCCACACCCTGGCCTTGGATTAAAAATTAACTCTATTGAAGACCAACAACCATCCACACCTCCAGCTGGGTTCTGGGGGAGAATGAAGGAATATTTATTGACCATGAAGAAGCCCATAGGGTGCTCTGAGAAGGAACTCCAGAAGATCAAGAGGAGGTCACCTAACTTCTATGTGGAGGAAGGAAAACTAAAAAGGAGGGGAATATGGGGCCCTCAGCTGGTGCTGACATCTAAAGAAGATATGGAAAGGGTCATGAAGAGCCTGCATGAGGAATTGGGGCACAGAGGGAAAGGGGAGACATACAGAAGGATCAAGCTTAGGTTCTTGTGGGAAGGAATGAAGAAGATGACTAGGAAATGGGTCCAAACCTGTGAACCATGTCAGAAGAGAAGCAAGCTCCAGCAGAAAGAAGAAGGAAAGGCAACTATTACCAAGACCCTGTTTCAGAAGGTAGCAATGGATGCAGTAAATGTCAAAGCAGGAAGATGGAAGTACCTAGTGGTAGCTAGGGATGACTTCTCAGGGTGGGCAGAGACAGTGGGCCTGACTAGTCTCACCTCAAGAAACATAGCCACTTGGTTCCTATCTGAATGGATCTATAGGTATGGGATCCCCAAGGAAGTAACAGTGGATGGAGGAGGAGAGTTTAAAAAGGAGCTCCAGGCAGCCATGAAGAAGGTTGGAACAAAACTCAGAATGGTCACCCCTTACTACCCAGAGGCTCAAGGAATGATTGAAAGGGGCCAAAAGGAAATAAAAGATGCACTAATAAAGCTATGTGGGGAGAATGGCAGCAAATGGAAGGAATACCTCTCTCTAGTCACCTTTGCAGATAGGATCTCTACAAAAAGAACAACAGGATTCTCCCCATTTGAACTACAGTTTGGACAACCAGCAGTCCTACCAATTGACCTAGAAATGGAGACATACCTAGGAGTTGACTGGGAGCAGGTGACTACCACTTCAGACCTCCTGAAAGCAAGAGCAGCACAATTGGCTCAGAAGGAAGAACAAATTCAGAAGGCAGCACAGAAAATGAAGGAAGCAAGAGAACTTTCAATCAAGTATTGGGACAGGAGATTGGCCCATAGGATAAGGAAACCACTCAAGCAGGGGGACCTGGTATTAGTCTACAATAGAACCCTGGAATCTCAATGGGGGCTACTCTTCAAGAATAGATGGAATGGACCTTATAAAGTGGTCAAAAAACTAAACAAGGGGCCCTATGTCCTAGAAGAATTGGATGGAACAGTACTTGGCAGAAGATTTGCAGCAAGCCAGATCAAGAAGTTTTACAACAGAGGAGCCCCAATAGATGAAGAAGAGGAAGGACCAGAACAAGATGAAGGAGAGGAAGGACCAGAACAAGAGGAAGAAGAAGAAGAGCCAGCAGGGGAAGGAGGACAGGGAGAAGAACAAAGCTCCTAAGCAAGAGCCTAAAACTGCATATGAACAAATATAAATAATAATAAAAACTAAAAAAAATATATAAAATAAAAACAAATAAAAAATAAAATAAAAATAAAATAAATAAATAAAAGTAAAATAAGTAAAGAAAAAAAAAAGACAAAATAATATAAAAGACGTACACAAATATAAATATACTTTTGTCAAGAAGATTATTACTGTAAAAAGAATTCAACCCAAGGAGGAAATGGAACACTGGGAAGAAGGAAGGACCTGAAGACATCAAGATTGGCTTAACTCAAAATTGGACACAATTAAATATTTCAAGATGTGTCAAGGTATCAAGTAATAAGGAATCAATTAATCTTCAGCTAGAACTGTCTGAATGAAGAAATTATAGTAGGTTTCAAAGGAAAAAGTTATCTATCAGGTTTGAATAGATGCAAACAGGGTGTCAAGGCTTAAAATTCAAGAAATGATTTAGAAGAAGATAGGAAAGATTTAGAGGAAAATAATCTGTCTTTGGCCATGAAGTACCACAGTATATGGAGAAGGGAAAAGAAGATTTAAATTCAGGGAAATCAGTTAAATTCAAAGAATCAGAAAAACAGAGGAAAATGCCAAAACCTGTCTTTATCCAGAAGAACCCTATTATAATTCAACAAACCAAGAAGAATGGAAGGGATTTAATTATACTTTTACTTGCTACATGGGCACAATCAAGAAATAATTGAGAAGAGAAGATCTAGGGAAAAACAATCAAGATTTCAACAGGACCAACTGGATCACTAGGATTCTCTGGACCTTTGTTTTTATTCTATATGTGATTATTAGTTTTTATGGCTCTCAAGATCAATACCAAGAAGAAGAAAAAAAAAAGAAGAAAGAGAAGAAGAAGAAGAAGAAAGATAGGATGTGGAGTCTGATGTCTATGGACAGGAATGCTGTGGACAGCATTAAGTCTGGGGGGGATGTGGTAGTCCAAACCTGTCCTATAGCCATCAGACTCACTTTTCTAGTGTAAAAACAGCTCAAACCCTCAAATTAACCTCAGAAATGGATTCTACATCAAAAATAACCTATAGTCACTCAGCCAAAGTACCCCTCTATCTCTCATGGATTTGAAGATACAGCCCAAGAAACCTTCAACTGTGGCAAACTCATACCCACCCAGGTGTCACAGCTCTGTGGAAGGCATAAAGACATACCTTTCAAACCCTCAAGTACATACCAGTAACACTTTACCCTCAACACCAGAACCATATGCCAGATCCAGTCATTTCATCCAGAATACAGTATACAGATACAGGAGGCAGTGCAGCATGCCAGATCCAGTCACCTCATCCAGAATACAGCATACAGATACAGGAGGCAGTGCAGCATGCCAGATCCAGTCACCTCATCCAGAATACAGCATACAGATACAGGAGGCAGTGCAGCATGCCAGATCCAGTCACCTCATCCAGAATACAGCATACAGATACAGGAGGCAGTGCAGCATGCCAGATCCAGTCACCTCATCTAGAATACAGCATACAGATACAGGAGGCAGTGCAGCATGCCAGATCCAGTCACCTCATCCAGAATACAGCATACAGATACAGGAGGCAGTGCAGCATGCCAGATCCAGTCACCTCATCCAGCATACAGTATACAGATCCAGGAGGCAGTGCAACCAGTCCAGATCCAGTCACCTCAGCCAGAATACAGCAATACAGATACAGGAGGCAGTGCAGCATGTCAGATCTGGTCACCTGAATCAAACAAACATGCAGCAAATACACATACAAGAGGCTGTGCAGAAGTATACAGGAGCAATATATGCAGGAGAAAGTGGAACCAGCCTTAACGAGAACCAAACAAACCAACAGTATTGCACAGCAATACATGTAGGTAGAAGCAAGAATCACTAAATAAACTACCAGTACAGCACAGCAATATACCTTATCTGAACTACACAGCAATCTATGCAAGGCTGCGCATGCATGAAACCCCTGTACAAGCTTTTCCCAACCAGCAGAAATGCCTCATGTAACTGTACAAACTTTTCCCAACCAGCAGAAATGCCTCATGTAACTGTATCTCACTGTTCCTCACCAGAACAGGGAGAAACCTCAGGGGCAGCCTTGAGCACCCCTGGGGGCAGGATTTGTCTATTTAAGGAGGGCCTCTCTGCCCTATCCAAGTTGTATACCTACTCACCTACTCATTACCACCCATCTCATCATCTATCCATCCACCCCATCAACCCATCCATCTGTGGTACCTACCCAGATACATATTAGTAGTGAACCAATTATAAAGAAACAGGAAATCAGAAACCAATTTATTAACCATATTTAACCAGTTAAACCACCCAACAGGTGCTTGAATAAGGGTTCTTCTGTGACCTAAATATTCAGCACCAGATTAAAGAAAACCCACCCATTAATTAACAAATAACCCTTACAAAGAAAGAGAGCACAACAAAAAGAAACTACCAACCTTTCCTCTACCCAGCCCCCTGTGGGTAAACCCATCCTTGGGTCCTCTCCTGAACCATCCCTTTGATAAAACCCTTGAACCCTTTGATATTGGGATACTGGTTAAGATCACATATATCTGATCAATAATTAACCAATAATCCAATACATCTGGTCTATTCTTCAACAAACCCTACCAATAACAATTAATAACTAACCTAGGTCTGATCTGAGACCTATTTTAAGTCTCAAAGAAACCAGCCATTAATTTAAATAAATTATTGTGCAGACTTACTATAGTACTAGAAGGGCAGGCAATTCAAAACCACTCTTAGTATATACTATTACTCCAAAGGAGTAGAAGCAATACTAAATTCCCCTTCAAGGACTGCCAGCAAGCTATTTGCTACTTTATTTATATAATCCCACAGGAGTCTCTACACCGGGGCCAAGTTTGAGAAGACAATCTCCGACAACGGGAAAGGGAAGTGGGTGCGGTTGGCGGCGGCTGGGGAGGAGACGGAATCCGACGGGGGGAACGGCTGCGAGGGCCGCCTCACGGGGGATTTTGCCTAGTCGACCACGGCAACCGCACGGGACAGGCTCCGGTCTCGCGCAGGCGGCGGACTAGGGAGGAGCAAGGGGGGGGAGGGAAGCGCGCGGAGGGCGCGGGCGGCAGAAGTAAGTTCTTTTCCTTGGTATGCGTCACCGGGAGGTACCGCGTTTCACAAACCCTACCATAGTGCCATGCTTGTGAGCAAAGGCGAGAGCCGCGGGTTGATTGTTGCCAGGATCCACGACGACAACGACAGACGCGTGCGGATGGTTAGGTGTAATGCGGGGAGGTATAAGCCTGTGGCGCGAAAGGTCCGGCCTCAGAACGAACCAATGCCGCAGGGGCTGAACGGGCCCCTGAGACCAATCATCTGGTCTTGGGATCCCTGGGTAAGTCCATTGAAGACGTTGGGGTGGGTAACCCAGTCAGCGCGGATCACGGATGAAAGGATCGAGGCGCTTAGCTTTGGGCCGGCGGGGTGGTTGAGTGCGGAGGAGAAGGATTTGCTGGCATCCGTATTGGTGCTTTGCAAGAAGGCCCTTGCCTTCGGGCTGGACGAGTGTGGATTGTTGAAAAGAGAGATTGGCGACCCCTACGTAATCCCCACGGTTCCGCACAAACCCTGGCAAATCAAGCCAATTCCGATCCCTCGGACCGTACGGGAGCCCTTTCTGGAGCTGGTCCGGGAGCGCGTTAGAACGGGTTTGTACAAGCAGTCCACATCAAGCTACTCTAGCCCAATCTTTGCGGTCGTTAAACAGGACAGGAAGTTGCTGAGGATTGTCCATGACCTGCAGCGGCTGAATTCATTCACCATACGGGACGCGGGATTGCCGCCGCGGGTGGATGAGTTCTTGGAATCGATGGCGGGGCGCGCGTGTTACGGACTGGTCAATGTGATGGGGGGGGGGTAAAATCAGCGGGAGCTCCACCCCGATTTGCGGCTGTTGACCGCGTTTGAAACAGGGCTGGGAAGAATGCAGTTGACGCGGCTGCCGCAGGGCGCGACAAACTTGGTGGCAGTTTACCAGGCTCAGATGACGTGGATACTACGGGACAACATCCCGGAGGGGGCTCTGATCTTCATTGACGATGCCGGGAACAAGGGGCCAAAGACGGACTACAGGGGCGCGGTGTTGGAGGAAGCCCCAAGGATTTGCCGCTTTGTCTGGGAATACGCAAGGACGTTGGAGCGGATCTTGTTCCGGATTGAGGAGGTGGGGCTTACGGTGTCGGGGAGTAAGTTGGCGGTTTGCGTTCTGGCGCTGGAGGTTCTGGGACATGTGGTGGGCGCCGACGGCCGGAGGATTGCGGATAAGAAACGGAACAAAGTCCTCAAATGGCCGACTCCACGGACGCCTTTGCATATCCTCCAGTTTTTGGGGCTGTGCAGCTACGTCCGCATGTTCATTGAGCGGTTCGCGGAGGTGGCGAGTCCGCTGCGGGCACTTACGCGTAAGGGTGCGGCATGGGAGTGGACGGCGGGGTGTGACGCTGCCTTCGCAAAGCTCAAGGAGATTGTGGGGCGCAACATTGTCCTCCGGGACCTCGACTATGATTTGGAAGGGATCTGCCTGGCCGTCGACTCTAGCAAACTTGGCGCGGGAGGCGTTCTGACGCAGGAGGAGGATGGTAAGGATAGGCCGGTTCTTTATGAATCCGTAACCTTCACCGCAACGGAGAGTCGGTATTTGCAACCAAAGTTGGAACTGTGCGGGGTCACCAAGATTGTGCGGAGGCTGCAGCATTTGCTTTGGGGGGTGAATTTTGAACTCTTGGTGGACGCGGAGGCTCTGGCGCGGATGATCAATTTGCCGACGCTGCCAAACGCCCCTATGACTAGGTGGGTTGTGTTCCTTCAGCTCTTGGCCTTTAGTGTGGTTCATGTTCCAGGGAAGGCGTTCACAATGCCCGACGCGCTGTCGCGGTACCCGCGCAAGGATCCGTTTGAAGGAGCGGAACACTTGGACGTGGAATCTCCGGTTATCCGGGTGGGCATGATGGAGATGGAGGTTGCCCTTCCGCTGCAGCAGTCCGGGCGTTACGCAACGTTGTGCTTTTTTCTGCAGGGTCTCCGATTTCCAGAAGGTACGTTGGAAACGGTAATTTGGTGGGCAAAACAGCGGACGACCAACTTCTATTTGCAGGAGGGGCAACTGTGGCGGCAGTGCACCCCCGTGCCCCTGGTGGTCGCAACATCGAGGAGGGACCAGGAGGTGATTCTGTGGTGTCTTCACGACAACCTTGGGCATCGGGGCGAGATCAAAACGCAGCGGCGGGTGAAAGCAAGGTTCTGGTGGCCGGGGGTGGTACGCGCGGTGCGTGAGTGGGTGAAGTGATGCGGGGCTTTTCATAGGCGGAGTTCTAGGCTCCTGAGGGAGGTGGGTCACCCTACGGGGGAGGACCCCTTGTTTGGACGGGTCTTCCTCGACGTGGTTCACATCAAAGCGGGGAAGTTTGCGTACCTGCTGGTCGCGCGGGACAATTTGTTGGGTTGGGTTGAGGCGCGTCCGCTGGTCAAGCTTTTGGCAGAAAGGGTTGCCCAGTTTTTGGAGGAGGATTGGTTCGCTCCAACTGGTCACCGTCGACGGGGGCGCGGAGTTCCAAGGCCGCTTGATGGGGTTGGTTCAGAGCTGCGGGGCTAAGTTTGGGCGGGTCACGGAGTACTACCCCAAGGGTGCCAGGATGATTGAACGCTGTCACCAGCCAATCAAGGACGTGCTGGTGAAGATGTGTGGCGAGGACGGGAAGCGGTGGCAGGAGACCCTTCCGGTGGTCCTCTTTGCGGACAGGATATTGGTCAAGCGCTCAACGGGCAACTCGCCTTATGAACTCCTCTACGGGCAGCGCCCGGTCCTTCCGGTGGACATTGAGCTGGAGACTTTCTTGGGCATCAATTGGTGGAAGGTGAAGACCTCCGTGGAGCTTGTGGAGGCGCGCGCCAAACAGCTTCTCCGGCAGGACAAGACCCTGGCAAAGGCCGCGGATAGGTTGCAAAAGACCAGGACGGCGTCGGTCCGCTACTGGGACAAGCGCTGTTCCCATTGTCTCCGGGATCCGTTGCGGAAGGGGGACTTAGTGTTGCTGTACAACCGTAGTTTGGAGTCTCAGTGGGGTAAGCTCTTCACCAACTGATGGAACGGCCCCTTCTGCGTGGCATCCAAGTTCAAAGGCGGGAGTTATCAACTCAAGGAATTGGATGGGGCGCCGCTCAAACGGAAGGCCGCGGCTTTGCACATGAAGCGCTTCTTCGCACGCGGCTCCACCTCCTTCGACAAGACGTCTGGCGATGGCGCGGACGCGCGGGACAAAGCCAAGGGTCCGGAATCGATGGGCGGGTTGGGTTCGTCGGTTGAGGAGGAGCCCGCCCTTGACGCGCCTCCCCGGAGGAGTAAAAGGCTACGAGTCGCTGGGGACAGTCTTCAAGTCGGGGGGGGGGGGCGCAAGTAGGGCAAAAACCTGATTTGGTGAGGGGGTGTTCTAGCCGGTTCACAGCTGGGATGACTAGACACCCCAGAATGTCCGTTTTCCTATTTCTTGTATAAATTGGTTTCGCAAATTGGTACTGGTGTCGGCTATGTTTGGTTTTTAGGGACGCGGGAGCAGCGCAAGCCGGGTCCGTAAACCCGAGGACAAGCCCCGCGGATGGGCACGCGGGACAAGGAGCGGAGGCCCCATCATGAAAAAAAAAAAAAATAATAATAAAATATATAGTGATCTTTTTCTTTAAGGTTTGGATCTTTTTCTCTGTTTTTCTCTCAACCTGTTGTCTTTTGTATGGAGTAATGGGTGCGGATTATTGGTGGAACACGCGCAGGACGAGTCTGATTTGGTAAGGGGGTGTTCTAGCCGGTTCACAGCCGGAACAGCTAGACACCCCAGAGTGTTTGTCTCCCTTATGTCCTCTTTCTCTCTGTTGGATAACTGTGTGCACGCGCTGGTTTAGGGTTGTTTTGTTTATTGCAGGGTGGGTACGGGGAACTGTGTGGCAGTTTGGCTGGGGCGGACCAGGTACCTTCCGGAAAACTTTGTTGGCTCAGTGCACGGGCGGGGCGCGGATCTCAATTTCGTCTCATTCTCAACCTCGCTCTCATTCTCAATCTCACTCTCACTCATAACGCGCGTACGCAGAATTCTCTCAAGGCTCTCACAAGATGGCGCGGCAAAAGTCTTTCTTTGAAAAACGGTGCGGAATAGGAACTATGAAAAAAAAAAAAAAAATAAAGGAAAAGGGGGGGCGATCCGTCTAAGTCAAGCGGGTCCTCATCATATCCTCCGCGTCCGCGCAAGCCGCTGCGACCAGGGTTTGGAAGGCCGCCAAGAGTTCCCGACAGTCATCAGTGGTGTGGGCTCAAGGGACCGCCAGGAATTGCCGGAGTAGCCCATCCACGTTGTCCGCCATTGCATTGAACCTTGCAAGCGGGAGAGCCGGGAGGACAGGAATGTCCCAAATCTTGGGCGGGTTGGGGGGAGGCGGGACCGGGGATGAGGCAGCCTCCGGGGGACCATCTGGACCGCTCGGACTGACAGGAGGCGACGAAGGGATAATGATGGGTGACACGGGCAGTTGAGGGGTGCCTCGCGGGGTTGGGGGCCTCTCGTCCGAGTCCGACAAGTGGTGGGAGGCCGGAGGAGGGGTCGGGCTTGGATCCGGGGCTGGAGGAGCCGGAGCCGGAGGAGGACCAGGGGCACGATGCTGGAGAATCTCATCAAGGCGCGGGTCCCTCGCGCCTTGCGTCACTCAAACCCGGTCCGCCCAGAATTGCATGGCCACCCGGTACGCCGCAAAGTTTGGGTAATTCTCCTTGCGGGGAGGTCCAGCGCAACGGTATGGAGAGGTGGAGTCGCGGTCCAAGCTTGGGGAGGGACAGCCAGGGGGCAATCCAGGAGGAGTCCACGAGTGCTCCGAGACCAAGTCATTGTCCAAAACCACAAACAAGTCCGGACGGGCCCTCTTGCGCGGCCAGGGACCAGAGCCGGATGCGGGTGGAGGGCGTGGCATACCCTCCCCCAGCAAGCAGCGGCGGTGACTGCGACGGCAGGAACCGCAGGCACGTCAACCAGGGGCAATCGTGCAAACTAGCCCGTTCTGGGCACAGAAATGGCAGAGGATCATGGCAAAGGCGGGGAGCGGAGGAGGAGCGCGGCTAAGACGGCTAGGGGTGGACTGGGGGTGGGGGTGGAAGTGGTTTGGTAGGTGCGGCAGGGGCGAGGTGATGATGGAAGGACCTCTGGGGACAGAACTCAACTTGGGGGGGGATGTGGTGTCGTATTTATAACCCCAGATCAAGAGCTGCGTCGCAGGCTGCGCGCTCAGCAGTTGGGTAGGTCGGGCTCAGCATCTGGCATGCGCGCGGTCTCAGCAGTGCCTGCTGCGGGCTCAGCAGCAGCCGCTGCGGGCTCAGCAGTAGGGGCTGGGGGGCTCAGCACCAGGTATGGGTTGGGCCTACCTTAGGCCGCGCCGGGCTGCGACCCGCCCAGAAGAAGCGGAACAAGTGATGGAGCCAGCCCAACCAAGCTTGCGGGTGGCTAGTCTGGAAGGCGAGGGCGGGGCGATCATGGGCTATACGCGCTGGGAAGGCCCGCGCGGGCATAAGCGTGAGCCGACCCGCGGATTGCGGGATCCGCAGATGGCGCGGACGGAAACACGGGGGGCTCCGAGTAGGGCGCGGCGGAGGGCCGCGCCATGAGAAGGACAAACCGGGCTACGTTAATACCAAAGGGCGCGGGTAATGGCGAGGGATGGAGGGATAGGGTTGGGCTAGGGTTCTGCGGCTTAGGGTTGTATTTCATCACTTGTTCTTGTTGTTTGTGGTTGTACTTAGGCTAGGGTTGAGGGGGAGGACTCAAGACCTCACCCTCAACTCCGGGTTGGGGAGGATCATCATCACCGAACGGAAGGAGAAGGAAGGAATTTCATATATCATCACTCTCTCTTCTTAAAAACTCATTGCGCCCAATCATCTTACAGGCGCTAGACCAATAACTCCCAGAACTCAGGACAACTTGCAAAGGTAACTCTTCTTAAGTTTCCACACCGGTACCAAAGGCCCTGGAACAGACTATGAAGGTGCGGTTTTGACGGACGCTCCCGCAATCCATTGGTTTGTTTGGGAATATGTGGTGATCCAGAAGCGGATCTTGTTCCGGATTGAGGAGGGGGGCCTTACTGTGTCAGGAAAGAAGTTAGCGGTCTGGGTTCCAAAGCTCAAGGTGCTGGGACACATTGTAGCTTTTGATGGTAGGCGGATAGGGGAGAAGAAGCGGAAAAAGGTTCTTGAATGGCCAACTCCCCAGACGGTGTTGCATATTCTTCAGTTCCTGGGGTTGTGCAGTATGTCCGTATGTTCATCAAGGGGTCCGCAGAAGTAGCAAGCCCTATGCGGGCACTAACGCAGAAGGGTATGGAGTGGACTTGGACCGCGGCGTGTGACGTTGCATTTGCAATGCTCAAGGAGATTGTGGGGCGTGAAGTTGTTCTTTGGGATCTTGGCTACAAAGCTGGGGGGATACACTTGGTGGTTAACTCTAGCAAATCTGGTGCCAGGGGGGGTCTTGATGCAGGAGGAGGATGGGAAAGATAGGCCGGTGCTCTACAAGTTGGTCACCTTTACCGCAACCAAGGGCTGCTATTCTCAGCCAAAGCTGGAGTTTTGCGGTGTCACCAAGATTGTGCAGAGGCTGCAGCACCTTTTGTGGGGCGTGCATTTTGAGCTCTTGGTGGATGCAGAGGCTTTAGGGCAAATGATTAACTCACCAAAGTTGCCAAACGCACCCATGACCAGGTGGGTGGCTTTCCTTCAGTCATTCTCTTTTAATGTGGTGCACGTACCAGGGAAGGCGTCTAAAATGCAAGATGTGCTTTTGTGGTACCCTTGGGAGGACCCATACAAAGGAGAGGAACCTCTGGACGTGGAATCTCCGGTTGTTTGAGTGGGAGTGGTGGAGGTAGAGTTTTGTCTTCTGTCACATCAGTCAGGGCATTATGCAGTCTTTTGCTCTTATTTGCTGGATCTCCGGTACCCCAAGGGAATGGAAGGCTTGGTTGTCCGGTGGGTGAAGCAGCATGTAGTAAAATTCTACCTTCAGGATGGCCAGTTGTGGCGGCAAAGCGTTCCCGTGCCTCTTGTAATTGCAAATTCTAGGGCGGACCAAGAAGTGATCCTGAGAGGTCTGCACAACAACCTTGGTCACTGGGGCAAGATTGAGACGTGTAGGAGGGTAAAAGCAAGGTTTTGGTGGTCCGGGATTGTACACATGGTACTTGATTGGGTAAAATTGTCCAAGGCCTGTCAGTGGCAGAGCTCAAGATTGCCCAAGGAAGTTGGTCACCCCACGGACAAAGATGCGCTGTTTGGGCGCATTTTTCTGGATGTATTACACATTGAGGCAGGGAAGTTTGCATACTTGCTGGTTGCATGCAATGATCTGTCAGGATGGGTAGAAGCGCAGCCCCTGGTGAAATAATTGGCAGAAAAGGTTTCTCAGTTCCTGGAAGAAGACTGGTTTGCGCGCTACAGATTGCTTTGCTTGGTCACGGTCAATGGGGGCGCGGAGTTTTGGGGCCACCTGATGATGCTGGTGCGGAGTTGTGGGGTGAAGTTTGGGTGTGTAACAGAATATTACCTGGAGGGTGCTGGAGCAATCAAAAGGGGACATCAGCCCATCAAGGAGGCCCTGGTGAAGATGTGCAGAGAGGATGGTAAGAAGTGGCAGGAGGTGCTCCTGGCGGTTCTTTTTGCCAATTGGATCTCTGTAAAGCGTTTGATGGGTTACTTGCCTTACAAGCTGCTATACAGGCAGTGGCCTGTGCTTCTGGTGGATTTTGAGTTGGACACGTTCTTGGGCATAGACTAGTGGAAGGTCAAGACCCCTGCCAATCTTGTCAAGGCGCGGGCCAAACAACTTCTTAGACGCAAAGAGACTTTGGCAAAGGCCGCGGAACGGCTAAAGAAAATCAGGACGGCTTCCGTCTGCTAATGGGACAAGCGCTGTTCCCATTGGCTCTGTGACCTGCTACGGAAGGGGGACTTTGTGCTACTGTATAACCCTAGTCTGGAATCCCAGTGGGGTTGGCTATTTGCAAACCGGTGGAACGGTCCATATTGGGTGGCTTCCAAGTTCTTGGGCGGCAGTTACCAGCTTGAAGAATTGGATGGGACGCCGCTTAAGAAGAAAGAAGTGGCCTTGCACGTGAAAAATTCTTTGTGCGCGGTTCCACTTCATTCAATGAATTGGCAAGTGATGGCACAGGATCTGGGGACAAGGAGGAGGGTCCAGGATTGGTCAGCAAGGCGGACTTTTTGGACAACAAGGAACCAGTGCCCAATGCACAGCCCCGGAGGAGTGGGAGGTTTCAGACTTCTGGGGACAGCTGTCAAGTTGGGGGGACGCTAGGTGAAAGCTTGATTTGGTGAGGGGGTGTTCTAGCCGTTTCACAGCCGGAATAACTAGACACCCTAGAATGTTCATTTTCTTATTTCTTGGTTTGTGGTTTGGACTTGGCTTTGGTTGGTACTGGATATGGTTTACTTGTTGCAGGAATGCAGGCGCGGCATAATGCCAAGTCCATTCATGCAAGGACAAGCCCCGCGGACAGGAGGGTGGACAAAGAGCTCTGAAAAAAAAAACAATAATAGAATTTCTTTCTTTGCTTTTGATCAGGGCCGTTTTCCTTTTTATGTGTTTCTTTCTCTACAGACGGGTGTGATGGTTCATGGATGGTTATACGGTCGGTGTGGTTGCAGGAAAAGCCTGATTGGGTAGGGGGTGCCCTAGCCGGTTCACAGCCAGAAAAACTAGGCACCCCAGAATGTTTGTTTTCCCATTGCTTCTCTCTCTCTCCATTTGTGCGCACGCGCTGTTGGCTTGGGGTTTGTTTGTTTTGTAGCATGGGTTTGGGGAACTGTGTGGCAGTTTGTCTGGGGCGGTCCAGGTACCTTTTGGATGACCGGTTACTTATGAAGGCAAAGCAAATAGGCAGGACTTGCAGTCACACAATCCCGCGCAAGGAGGATTGGATCTCAGTTCTCTCTCTCTCTCTCACTTAGGGCTGCTCTCACAAGACTTAGTAATAGGACGCGCGCGCAAACATGTATTTATTTCTTTTTGGAGTAAGGTTAAAGGCACGGTACAAAAAGAGAGAAAAGAAAAAAGGGGGGTTGATGATCAGTTCCATAACCTTTACCATTTCCAACCGCACTGCGTTCATAAGTCCTCAGAAGGCTGCCAAGAGCTTGTGTTGGGATTTGGCTCCATGGGCGCCTGGAGCCAAAAGGAACTTCCAGAGAAGTTTGTCCAATCTAGCCGCAAAGTCCTTGAAGCGCGCTTCCCTTAGCACTAGCCCAGTGGGGATGTCCGGAATTTTGGGAGTAGTTGGGCAAGGGGGTTCTGGAGTTGGAGCGGGGCTTGATCCAAATGAACGTGGAGGCAAGGAGGGGGTCCCAGGGGTATTGATTGGGGGGCTTGGTCCAGCTGAAGGCAATGATGGGATCAGGATTGGGGATGGAGGAGGAGCGGCCTCTGGGGTTGTAGGCCTCTTTTCCGGGACTGGTGATGGCCTTGCGTTTGGAGTTGGAGCCAGAGGAGGAGCTGCGCGCCATCTGAGCATTTCCTTGACCCGCAGGTCCCTTGATTGTTGATTGACTTGAGCTTGGTTGGCCCAGTGAAGGACAGCGGCTTGGTAGGCTGCAAAGGTCAAATAATCCTCCTTGAGGGGAGGCCCGGCACGGCGGAAAGGCAAAGCTGAGTTGCGACTCTCACTTGGAGGAGGGCGGCAAAGTGGTGAACCCGGTGGAGTCCACAATTCCTCCAAGATTTTATCATCATCCAAGACCACAAACGGGTCAGGACAAGCCCTCTTGCGCAGCCTTGGGCAAGTACTGGATTGGGTAGGGACCCAGGGCGTACCCTTACTGAGAGAGCAGCAACAATGGCCGCAAAGGCAGCTGGTGCAGGCGCAACATCCCGGAATTAGGAAGCACTGCAACCCGTTTTGGGTGCAGAACTTGCAGGGTATCATGGTGGTGAGTGGAAGGGGTTGCAAGGAGTGGAGGAGCGGGCGCAAAGAGGAGGGTGGTTTGTAGGGGAAAGGGTGTGAAGGCATTTGAGGTAGTGATGGGAAGACCTCCCGGGACAGAACTCAAGTTGGGGGGGGATGTGGTGTCATTATATAGCCTTGGATTGGGAAATGCATTGCGGCCTGCGCTCTCAGCCTTTGGTAGGCCAGGCTCAGCAGTTGGGGTGCGCGCTTTCTCAGCAGTAGCTGCTGCGGGCTTAGCAGCAGAAGCTACGAGGCTCAGAAGTAGGCGCAGTGGGGCCAGCACGCAGCTCCGGGTTGGGCCTGACTAGGGAGAAAGGCTGCGACCTGCTTAGATATTTGACTTAGGAATGGAGCCGGCCTGACCATTTTCTCGGGAGGTTAGTTTGGGGAGGAAAGAGCGGGGCAATTCCAGGGCTATGTGCGTGGATGGCTGCATGCAAGCGCAAGCCGGTCACGGGAACAGGATATTCAGATGGTGCCTTGGGCGGATATGGACAAGCGCGGTAAACTTTGAGTAGCGCACAGCAGAGGGCTGTGCCATGGAAGGACAAACCACATGTGTGTAATGGAAGGCGGGCTGAAGGGATAGGGTGTTACAGGTGTAGGGGTTAGGATTGGATTAGGTTTCTGGGTCTAGGGTTTCTTCTTTGATTGTTGCCAGATTGTTCTTGTGCTTGTACCTAGGTTAGGGCTGAGGGAGAGGATGCAAAAGGCCGCCTCCCTCAGCTCAAGTTGGGGGGGGGGGAGAAGGAGGAAGGAGGGAGGAGGAGGAAGAAAATCATCATCATCATCTATCTATCTCTCTCTCACCCCTTCTCACTCTCTGGAGGAAGCATCCTCAGACCTTACAGATGCTAGAATCATTGAATCTGCAACCAAGGGACAACTTTGTGAGTGTTAACCTCTAAAGTTTCCACAAAGGCTTGGACTTGCAAAAATCCTGACTTTGGGAATCAAACCACATCTTGGGTGGAAGGGGCCCATGCTAATCTAAAATTATTCCTTGCAAATTTGTTGAGAAACATTTTGGATTTTTGGAGGAACCTAGAAGGAACAGTTCCCAATCAAATTAAATCAGTTCAGGATTCCCTTTACAACTCAAAAATTAGGATAGGAATAGTTCTTCCCACTGAACTTTTACCATTGGGATACAAGTTATTGTTAGAGGAAATTAAACTTCTGTTTAACAATTAGATTAGTTAAAGCGGAACCATGATGGGGAAGTGTACACCAAGTCATACTACAAGACTATGGGTTTTCCCTGTTCCCACCAGATAGGTGACCTACTAGCGTCAAGAGGATCCTTGGTGGCTGAGCATTTTCATCCTCAGTGGAGGTTGGATTATGGCCCTTGCAGCTCTAGTTATGTAAGTTGGTTTAATGGGATTAATGCTTTTTGAATGATGATTCCTAATTTACTAATATTTGATCCTTTTGAATTTTGAAAGTTTGATGTTGATGAAATGCTCAACAATTCTCAGTTACATGAGAAGCTGAATGAAATTATCTTGGGATATCCTGAATAAAATCATTGGGGGCTGTTGAAGTGCTTGATTCAGAAGATGACAAAATATTGATGAAAGCCAAGAATTTAACCTAAAGTCTTGCAATCAAGCAGAGGCCGGCCAAAATTGAAAGATACCCAGAGAGATCCTTCTTGATTCAAAATTTTTGAGAAGGAAATTAAGCAGGAAAAGAGAATTAGAAGGGCACAATATAAGAAAAGACAAAAGATTTCCAGTCTTTCATTATGAGAAATGTTCATTTTTTTGGTTTAAAGAACTGATGGGAAAATTATTTCTGTAACGCAAGGAAGGCTTGTCATCCAAATTTCATATTTCATTGGAAGATACTGAAAGTTCATTAGGGTCCCTTCTGTTGGAATCAGATCCTTTTTTGAAGGAGGAAGATGAAGAAATGGAGGAGTCAAACAGAAGCTCATCTTTGTTGAGTTTTGTTTCCTTTAATGAGATTAGAATTTTGGCTAACTAATTTTTGATTTTAGCAAGTGAATTACCTCAATCAAATACCCAAGAACTTACATAAGTTCTTGGGGAGTTTTGGGATCCAGTTGGTGATGGAAATTGTGGATTTAGATTCATTGCTAAATAACTTGGGTATGATGAGCATGGATGGTTTCAAGTGCAAAAAGAAATACTTGAAACATTGAGCAAAGATAAGACAAGCTATTCTAAGATCCTTCGTGGTAGTAAAGACATTGAAAAGATAGAAAAAAGACTTGATGTTAATTACATCAATGAAAATATTCCATTTTCAAAATGGCTTTCAAAGTTGGATATGGGTCAAATAATAGCTGATACTTATGGAAGACCAATATGTTTCATTTCATTGGATTCATGCTTTACTTATACTCCTGTGATAATTGGTGTAAAAGAAGCATCAGACCCAATATTCATTTCATTTGTTAATAATAACCATTGGGTCCAGCTTGTACTTATGGGAGATGTGATTCCAATCACACCCATAGTTTCCAAACCACATTCCATTATTTCTAAAAAAGCCTCTTGTGGGTTTGATCACCTCAAAGATCAACTTTATTTGTATTCCAATTTATATAAATAATATTAATTTCATCATTTGGGTTTGGGTTCTCATGCTGATCTTGTAATTCTATTAACATAAAGGGTTATCACATTTTGAATTTCATTATGTTGAGTGTTTCGAGTTAACATCATTATGCTGAGTGTTTTGAATGAGATTTTATTGGTAATTCAGTTCAACTTGTGTTAGGCTGATCCCATCAAAATGTGTATTTATACTTCTTGTAATGAGATAAGCTTAACAAAAGTTGAACTTGTTTCTTTTTTTTTTTAATTTAGGGCTTGTCAAGTTGAACATATTTTTTGGCACTTTAACTTTAGGGCTAGTCAAGTTGAACTTAAATTTTTTGGCACTCATACTTTAGGGCTGCTCCATGGAATATTTCATTGTTTATTTAATTTTTTGTTTTTTGGTTGTGTTCAGTTTTTTTTTTTTTTTTTTTTTTTTTTTTTTTTTTTTTTAATTTTAATTTTTTTTAAAACCAAAAAATGAATATTTTTTGATATTTTGGTTTATTTCTGTTTTTTTTGTATTTTCATTTAGTTTTTTTTTAGTTTTTTATTTTTTTTATTTTATTTTGTTTTGTTTTGCCCACAACACTTGTAGTTGGGTGTTGTGCCACACAACCCTGGCCGTTGTGTGGGGGCCGCATGACTACACTTGAGTTGTGTGGAGGATAAAAAACTCAAGTTTAGTTGTGTAGTGTTCCACACAACCCAAATGAGTTTTGGAGACATTTCCTTTGAGTTTTGAAGTTATCATCACCCTAATATCAAACCTAATATGCCTCCACTGGCTCCAGGTCCAATTTACTGTCTCTCAAATCAGGAATTGAATTTGCTTCAAGAATAAATTTTCTAAAATTTGTTGGAGGTATTTCTTTGAACAAGCAAGTGAAAAAACAGTTTCAAAATCCATTTTGTCCCAAAGAACAATGGAATCCTTCATCTCTGTGTTGATTATATTAAAATGAATCAGGTAAACTGGGAGAATGACTATAAAATACCAACTATGTTGCATCTCCTCACTCTCTTCCACAGACCTACTCATTTCAAAAATCTAGACCTTCAAGCAGCCTATAAATTGATTTGAACAGATGAAGGCCATGAATATTTAAATTCTATGAAAACCAGGTTTGGAATTTATCAGCATACTGTTATTCCATTTGGAACTTGTAATGCTCCTTCTATTTTCCAACATTTGTTAATGAAATTTTCTGAGGTATTTTAGAGAAGTACTTTGTTGAATGAATTGATGATATGGTATTCTACTCAAAGAAAATCAAAGATCATATCACATATTTTTTTAAAGTTTCAGACCAACTTGAAAATAACAATCTCTTTTCTAAACTTTCTAAGTGCAATTTTCACACAAGCACTCTCCAGTTTCTTGGTTTAGTAATTTTGAAAAAGGATATTTCCATGGACCCAGCCAAGTTTCATTTCATCTTTAACTGGCCCACACAAAATTCCATTCATAATTTACAAATTTTCCTTGGTTTTGGTAACTTTTCATTGAAATTTATCAGCAACTATTCCAAGAAAATTTTTAATTTAACTAATTTGCACCAAAAAGATACTACATTTGTTTTTAAAAAAAGGGTACTTTAAAAATCTATCTTGCACTATTTTTGAAACAGACAAAATCAATTATTCCATTGCTGGAATAATTTGAAATTTCTCAGATTTAAAATCTTTCCCATTCTTTAGCTTTTTAATCTTTCAATTTTCAGTCTGCTGATCTTAGCTAAAATATTGATGATAAGGAAATTTGTTCAGTTGTATATTGCTTGAGAAGATGGTGTTCATGACATTTGTGTCTCTGAAAAACGTTTGAGGTCTTAGCTGACCACAATTCTCTTGAATATTTCATTAGAAAAAAAAATCTAATATGTAGACAGGAATTAAGGAAACAACAAATCTCCAAATTGAAATTTAAAATTACCTATTTCCCTGGAAAAAAAGTGGTATTCCCTGATGCATTATCACATTGGGACAGTTCTCATCCCAGGGGGGGGGGGGGAGCACCATTACCAAAAAACATCCAGAAAAATTTCAACAACTCTTCTCAAATCAGTCCTCTAAACTAATTTTAATAATTTCAAATCTTCAATAGAAATTATCCAAAATTCAAAAACCACAATTGAACAATCCTTGCTGTATAAAAATATGAAAGAAAGAAAATTTGGACTAAGAGTTCTGAATCAATGAAAATGGCTATTAATTTCATAAAGACTGTAAAGTAGTACATGAAACTCCTAGTTTTAAATTAGTGATATTCAAATATTGGCGTGAATGTTTGCTTTCTGTTCATTATGTTCACAATAAATCCTACCAGTTGATTTCAAAAGAGTTCTACTTGCCTGGTATGACCAGAAAAGTACAAGGCTATTTTAGCAAATGCTCTCATTAAAAATTTAACACTTCCTCAAATCACCAAAATTATTGGCTTCTCCAGCCACTTCCATTCCCACTTATTTTTTTGGCATTCATTTTCCATATATCTCATTAATTAAAAAATACTGGTGGAAATGATCCTATCCTGGTGATAGTAGATTGCTTCTCAAAGATGGATTTATTTCTTCAAAGCAGGATTAATTCCTATTCAGAAGACCTGGATAATTTTTTTTTATAAAATTTCTTCTCAAAGCATGGTCTCCCTGATAATATTTTCAGCAATTTTGGAAACCTGTTTGTATCTATATTTTGGATGTCTTTGTTCCAGCACTTGAAGATCACTTGCAATCTATCAATGACTTATTACCCTGAATTGGATGGTCAAACCAAGAAATTTAACCAAATTCTCAAACAATATCTTCAAATTTATGTTGGATACCAACATTTAAACTGTTCAAGAAGGCTTCCATTGTCCAAATGAGCATAAAATAAATTCATGGATTCATCCACAAAACATTTTCATTTCCAAAATATTAACAGAAGGAATCCAAATTTAGACTCTATTCATGTAGAGACTTCTCAACCTGCTACCAAATAACTCACCCTCATTCAATCCATTTAAAATCAACTTTGAGAAAATCTGAAAGCTTTTAATCAGTGCTAACAGGAGCAAGCTGGAAAAATTCCAACTTCAGTGCAAAACTTTGCAGAGGGAGACTCATTATGAATTGATGCTTGAAATATTTGCACAACTTGGCCTACTTGCAAACTCTCCAAAAGGAATCTTTTTCCTTTCAAGATTGAATCATTTATTTCTTTGAAAACCTTCCAATTATATTTGCATTAAAAATGGAAAGCTATCCATCTGGTATGACCATGAAAAAAACAATGATCACTTTATTACAATTGACATAACATGGCACAAAGGGACCCTTTGTCCTCAGGTATGTCACTTGTAATCAAGTGATTATTGTTTTTTCATGGTGTATATCATGAATCTATCTTAGATCTAGCTTGAGTCCTATACCCATGCAAGACTCATCTTCCTTTAGAAACCATAAATATTAAAGATCATCTAGAATTGGAATTAAGCCATTTCCTTGATTCAAGGGTGCACAAAGGACAGTTTAATTAAATTTTTAAATGGAATGGATACCAGTCTGATGAATATTTCTCCTCTTTGGGACCTGCTCAGCATCTTTAAAAAATAATCCAACTTAGTTTGGGATTTCCATTCAAAATATCCTTGAAACAAGTTTCAATATTAATTTAAAATCCAATCCCATATCATATCATCATCTACCATCTGGCTTTAATTATTGACTTATCATTTCTATCCCTTATTTTGAATTTTATATATTTTTTTTTTAAAAATCAATTTATAATAAAAAAAAACTGTTTCACAATACAAAATAAATAAACAAGAAAATTAATATCTTTTTATTATATTTATTGTTTCTTCTAATAACCCCTTTAAAAACTCTCATTTAATTATTTTATGATTCTTTCAAATTATTCAAAATCTTTTTAATATATTAAATTAATTTTTTTCTCATTATTTTTAGTTTCTCTAAGAACCCATCCCCAAAGATAGCCTTGCACTTTGCAGTTTGGGCTAATTTTGATTTCAATTCCCATCCACCTCTTTACATCTCTACCTCATTGTTAAATTTAATTCAAAGCTTAATTAAAGATCCTTTTCCAATTTATCCATTCAAAATCCTTGCATTGGTTTACTTGGTGCAACAAACTTGGAATTTTTTTGGCTCCCCTCTTCTTGTATTCCAACTTCAATCCATTCCAATAACTTCCCTAAATTCTAAAATATTGTTCTACCCTCCATTTTGTTCCTCTGATTTAAATTTTCTTTTTTTCTTTATCTCCTGTCTCCTTCTGTGCTTCCTTCTATTTATTTTGCCTTGGCTCCTTCACTTGGCTCTTCTCTTGCATTTTAAGTAACTCCACATTAACCTTACTTGTCAATACAATTAATCATTCAATTTCTCTGGGGACCAATGTATGGGGGTGATGGTGAAGGGGTGGCAATTGAATATCTGCAACACCTAGGCAATACAAGAAGAACATTATATTAGTCACATTTATTTTCTCTTTTATCTACTTATTGTCACTTACTAGAATTACACTCTCCAATGAATTCAATCTTGGGAGTGTGAAGTTGTTTATAATTCACACAAGGAATATTTCAAAAAACTCAAGAAAAACCGGTAAAAGAAAACAGAACTTTGGTCTCTCTTTTTATTTTCTCCAATGAGGTAAAATTTCATGCCAACCTGCATACTCTGCACTGCTTGCACTTGAAATGGTTACCATTGGCTGCAGTACTGGGAATAAAGCAATAATCCATCTTGAAATAGTTATTGCATTCATGTGTAGGAATATAAACAATAGGGTGTATCAGAGTTAAAATTTTCAAAAAATTAAATGTCTGATTTCAGGCCTATCAATTTTTTTTTCAAAATTTTATTTTTTTCAGTTAAAACTATTGATTCATTGCTTATTTTGAAAAAGAAATAATTTTTGAAAAATTGATATTTTTCCTGAAATGAGCTTTTTAGATTTTTGGAAATTTTAACTCTGATACGCCCTAATAGGTAGAGAAATGGTATAAAATTTTATGGGTTATATAAAGGTATATGCCATAATACTAAGCAGAAAATTGAGGAAATTGAGAAATGAAAAATCTTACCAGAGGATTTCTTGAAATCTTAAAGGGCTATTTTTGACCATCATTTTGATATATTCCATCTCCTCATTATTTTCTACCTCAGCATAATAGAATGAAACAAAATCATTCTGAAAATTAAATGCATTCTTCTCACTAATGTCAGCATTGAAAAAAAGGGACCTCCTATCTCTGGTGACTCATTCATTAATTGAAATTGCACTTGAACTTTGAAGTAACATTCAAAAATATTTAAAATTAAATCTTTGATTGATTTTTCAAACTTTCACTTCTATTTATTTTCAGCTATGAAATTTTGAAAAACCTTGTTAAAAATCAAATCCATTTTCAGTAAACATCAAACAATAATTTTTCACCTTGTATATCCACCTCTCTTATTACTTTCCAACAGAACAAAGCCTTCCAAATCCCAGGAACCAGGCTTCTTTTGAAATCTAAACTAAATTTGTTACTCTTCCATTTGCATTTCATTGTCTCTTTATTGTTTCTTCATTGTATCCTTAAATTTTCATTTATTCTTTGCCAGATTTCAACTTGTAACTAGATGAAATCACTTATTTTAGTCTTTCATTTCTTCAGATTAATATCAGACTTGCTATTACTAGCTAGAGAATAAATGTATCAGTTAATATCTAGTAACCAAAATCACAATGTAGCTTACCTCCAAAAGCAAAGTCACTCAAATGCAAATTTTTTCCTCAGTTAGTTAATTCAATATTTTGTCACATTATTTCTGAGAATAATTCATTAGATTGAGCTTTTCCTCAGGATCCTCTTTGAAAAATTTCCTTTGCAACATACACCTCAATTTAAAAATAAACTTTCAAATTCAAAGGATAGCCTTAATAACTTCAAGATTTATTTCAGAGTTTTTCATTCTAATTTGTGAAAAACCCACCTAATATTTCCCCCTTAATTATATGGTGTGGGTGTGTGAAAACAACAGACAATCATCCTCTTTATTTTTTACAATCATGCTTGCTATAATTTTTCAGGCCTCAAATATATAAATTTTTTTTGCTTGGTTTTTCATTTTTTTTTACTTCAATTGGATTGCATAATTAAGGATTTTTATTCGTTTCTGAAAAAGAAAAGATAATTTTCTTGATATATTGATTGAAAAAAGTCCTTGTTCTTCATAAACTTGTTTCAAAAAGCTCCCCAAATCTTATTTTCATCATGGATGGTAATGTAGAATTAAAGCTGAAAAAAAAATCAATTTTAAAGCGGGTAAACAAAAATGATGGGACTGATTGACCTCAAAAATCCAATTTATTAGGGAGGATCAGAGTTAAGAAAACCCACTATTTTTTAATGGCGGGTTTCAAACCAAATCCGCCATTTCAAACCCACCATGAAAATCTAAAAAAACCCACTTATTCCACATCAATTCCACATCAGACATGTCAGAGTTACCTGGAAATAAGTGGGTTTTTTCAAAAAAATTATTTAAAGGCTTCCAACACCTGTCCACGTCATCCACCCCTGGCTTACCACCTCTTTCTAACTCTGAACTCATTGGAAAAAAAAATTGATTCATTGCTCTTCATCTTTTCATCACTATCCTCATCACTTTATCACTTTCATCACATCCAGCTAAATCTCATTGGATCACTGTCCTGATCAGTTCATCAATCTCATCTGTTTATTGCTTTCATCACATCCAGCTAACTCTCATTGGATCACTATCCTTATCACTTCATTTCTCTCATCCTTTCATCAGTTTTGTCAAATCCTAGCTCTCATTTCTTTATCCCTCTTGTCACTTCATCACTCTCATCTCTTCCTATTCTCTTTGCTTCATCAATCTCATCCTCTTATCACTTCATCACTCTCACCAATTAAACACTCTAATAGCCCTTCATCCCTTCATCCCTCTTACTATTTTTAAATGGCCCCTCAGAAATCCTCCCCCAGCAAGTCCACTAAACAATCCAATGGACCAAAGCAAACATCTCCCAGGAACTCAACGTCCAACAATTCTCCCCCATCAGCTTCCAAAGGCTCAACTCAGCTCAAGAGAGCTGATCACATCATCCTGGTAAACTGGCTCAAAATTCCGTCCAACTAAAATTCTTGCTTTGAATAAAACAATGAAACATGCATTGGCCGGCCTCCATTCTCTAAGGTCCATGATTATCTCCAGATGGCCAATGAACTCAAGAATAAAACAAAAGGTAGGCTGGATCTGTCATCCAAACAGATGAGGGAGCAATTCAAGAATTATTGGCCAACTACAAAAGGCTCACTCCATTTCAATCTCCACAGGCTTTGGTATTGCCAACTCTGACAAATCCAAGGGAATCAACCAAGTGGTTGATAAGTTGGACTCCATTTTTCCTTTTTATATTAAAATGGATGAAATCTTTGTAAAGAAGGCCAACATCACCCCCCTAGCTGCTTTTGATGCCCAACAATCCAATTCAGTTGACACTGAGGACTTTTCTGGGGATGCTCAGCCTAGCAATGGTGATCCTGAAGAAACCTATGAGTTGCCCCCATCCAATGCCAAGGAGGATATTCAAACACAATCAGCTCAAATCACATCTACTTCCGGCTTGATTGAGGAGTCAAAAACAACATTGGAACCCTCCCCTCCTTCTTTTGATTTCTCTCTTCCTGGGGTGGAAGAAATGGAGAACTTGCCCAATGAGGAGGATGTCATTACCGTAACACCATTGCCATCAAAATCTGCTCAAGTAAAGAACCAAGTTCTTTTCTCTTCTTTCCACTTAATCCTGACTGATTGAGATTAAAAAGAAACATGCTCATCCATTCCTGAATGGCCAAAATCTCAGACCAATAGGGCCTCCAACATCCCCTTAAAATGAGAGCAATGATGTTCCCACACAAACCTCCTCTGCAAAGGGAAAGCAAAAGGCCTCCAATTCCATCAACATCAACCCCAATAGCATTCAAAAGAGGGAAACATGTCAAATTGTTTGGTCTTTGAGGAGATAATGGAGAAGCAAGATTCAAGTAAGCCCATTGTATTCTCCTTACTTTCAAAATCAAGCTCATTCCTATTCCCCTCTGAAAAACAGTGAAGTTGCAAATTGAATCTGAAAAATTTCAGTTTGAAAAGGAGAAGTGGGATCGTCAACTGGCTATTGATTTTCAAAAGCAGAAAGCCCAGAGTTTGGCTTATCAGAAAAAATGGGATGCTGAGTGGAAGTTGAAACAGGCTGAGCTAGAATTTCAAAAGAGGAAAAGGAGAAGGATTGACATCAAGCGCAACTGCAAATGGAGAGGGAACAACTGGCAACAGAAAAAAAAGGATAAGTGCTCAATGGATGCAGCATAAATTGATAGCAGCAGAACAGTAGATGAATTAAAGCTTATTACTCAAATGCTGGGCTTGTAAATATATTTGCTTTGATGAAAAACTTAAAAATAGTCTTAAGCATTGTTGTACTCAATAATGATTTTTTTCTTTTTTTTATTTGTGGGGTTTAAAATAGTCTTAAGCATTGTTTTAATCAATAATGATTTTTTTTCTTTTTAACCCCAAAAATAAAAAAATATTTTTTCTTTTTATTTATATTTTTTCCCTGGAGTATATTTTCCCACTCCCCAAGTCCCTGAAAGTGTTTTTAGTTGTTTTGTTGATTTGCATTGAAATTGCCATTCTTGTATGAGTGGCCGTCTCTACAGCAGGAAAAGTAAAGTGCTTTTATGTATTGGCTGTCCAAACCATTTTGACCACACCTTTTTCCATGAAGTCATTTCAAAAGCCCAGGTCAGGAAAAACAAATTGGCCATCAGATAATTGATATTCATTGGTGCTTTCAATAAGTTGTCCATTTTATTTCCTGGTTGGAACTGCAATTAAAAAGGAATACTCAGAGATGTCACCTTTTTCAATGTGAGGTGATTTTTAAAAAGAGTTGGATGTGAAGGTGACATGTGGAGAGCAGTCAAAGGGAGTAGGCCAAGATCCAAATTTGAGTGATGAGAAGGAGGGGATGCCATTGTCCTTCATTATTTCACAGTTTGATTCAAAGGGAAGCCTGGCCAAATCGAAAAACATTTTTCCTAAAATTTGAGAGACTTTGTCTTCCTTAAGATTGAGAAAAGAATAATCTTGAAGGGAAGGATGAATAGGTGATTTCTTCACATAGCATCCAAATAACTCAAAGGGGTCCATCAATTTTTGCCATCCAATTGCCCATATTTTTCCACCCCAAGCTCTTGAAGGACCAACTGGGTTGACAATTTTTTTTAATGGTGAAGGAAAGTGGTGATAAAGTTGATTTCCTTCTTATCTTGATCTGAGAGTTCATCCAAGGGCACAAATTTAATTATTGCAACCAGGGCTTGGTGATCAGATCAATCAAGGACAATTACTTTTCCACGGTGGAAGAAATGGAAGTATTTGATTTTTTTTTTTTTGGCTTTTTCAAACTCTTCCTGGGTGGGTTTTTGACTATTCTTTTTCTTTTCCACAACAATGGAAGGGTACGGATCCATAGGACGTGGTTTTTGACCAGACCAGACAATCTTTTCATTAAAAACTTCCTCAGCAACTTACAAAGACATTTCTGAATCCAAAGATTGAAGCCTCTTTCAGCAAGCAGCCCTACTCTTCCCACCTCTATGTATGTTTTTCAAGCCATCTCCTTCCATCTTGTTCCCTACCAATCCTATAATTAGATTGGGGTGAGGAGAAAGACAGGATTTGATTGTTTGTGTAACATTTTGAGGGGGGTGGGAGAAGAATTGGAAATTCACCAAAAGCAGTTGGGGGATTGAAAAAAAAAACATTAATTCAAATGGAAATTGGTGAAACAAGAGTGGATCAAAAAAAATGAAACCAAACCTGGACTTGATCCCAAGTTCACCAGAAACGTGATCACCAAAAAAAAAAAAAGCTGTACCAAAAAAAAAACATTACATCAGCACCAAAAAAAAAAAGAAAAAAAAAATACAGGGGTGTGAGGGAATTGGGCCGGGCCTTTGGGTTGGGCCTGGGGCCTGGTAGGAAGGGCCCGGGAACCAGGGAGGGGGGAGAGGTTGGTCGGCCGGGCAGGCAGGCAGGGGGGGCATCTGAGGGGAGGGGGCGGGGCCAACACAAAGGGAGGGGGGGGGGGGGGCTGGGGCCATGGCGCTGGCGGGCAAGCAAGGAGGGTGAGGGCGGTGGTTCCGGCGGGCAAGGAGGGGACTGAGGTGGGGCTGGTGGGCCAGCAAGGAAAGGGGGTGCCGGCAGGCAAGCAAGGAGGGGGGGGGACAAGGTAAGGCCAGTGGGCAAGTGAGGAAAGGAGGGGCCAAGGTGGGGCTGGCGGGCAAGCAAGGAGGGGGGGGCAAGGTGGGGCTGGCGGGCAAGCAAGGAAAGGGGGGGTGGTGAAGGAGCAAGCAAGTGAGCAAGGTGGTTAGCTTCTGATGATAGGGAGGATGAGGAGGAGGATGAGGAGAGCTTACCCATGCCAAAGGTGGTGGGTGAGGAGGAGGTGAGGTGGTGGGTGAGGAGGAGGTGAGGTGGTGGGTGAGGAGGAGAGTGGACTGGTGGTTTGGTGGGGTGAGGTGGGTGGTGTGGTGGGGCAAGGTGTTGGGTCAGATTTGTCTAAGAAAAAAAAAAGAAAAAAAAACGGAGTGAGTCAGCCTAGGATTCTTGGTTGAGCAACCAAAACAAAAAAAAAATTAACTATTTCAAAACAAAATCTTACTCATCAAAGTGGGAAAGGGTGAGGGGTAAAATCCGCTCTCTCATAGAAGAATATGAAGGAAAAGATGATACAGGGATGAATTGAGGTGGATCAGGAATATTTTCTTCAAATATTTTGTCCCATTCATCTTTGATGTTGGCCAAAACATTGTGAAGGATTAAAAAAGTGATAATCCAGTGGATGAGGAACTTCATGTCTTTGGGATTTTGAAGATTGTTTCACATTTCCCTTAAGCTGGCCCATCTTCCATGCAGGACTCCTATGGCATGCTCAATCCAAACTTGTGATTGGGAAAGATGATAGTTAAAATTGGTTTTTCCTTGATTGTTGGAAAAAACATTGTGGTACGCTGGAACCACATGTTTCCAACTAGCATAAGCTGAATTGGCCAGAAAGTATTGATCTTTTTCAAATTAGTTCTCTGGTAGTTGGGAAATCCAAATTCAATTGAAAACGTATGAATCATGACAAAAACCTGGAAGGCCAGCATGGAAGGATATGAAATTCTTGTTTTTATCACAAAAAAGTTGTAGTGCCACAGAGTATCTAAAAAAACATAAAAAAACTTATTTGTTCAGTGTGTGATCAAAGGTGTTATCAAAGTCATTGGAAAGCAAATGAATTGGTTGCCTTTTTTTGAAATCAAAATAGTAGTTGCCATCTAGCTTGGGTTTTTGACTCAAGGGGATGGTGGTTCCTTCAACAAACCCAATGCAACCAGGAAAGCCTTCAGTCTCCATTACTTGAGATATCTCCTTGCGTTCTTCTTTGGTTGGCCATGAAAGGACTGAGCCCCAGAAAGATAGGATAGCAATCATGACTCTTTTGGTGTATGAGTCAATGGTTCCATAACAAAATGAGAATAGATTTTCTAATTGATGAATTGCTGCTCCATTTCCATTTGATCCCAATCTACAAAGAGCAAAAGCCAGTTGGATAGCTGGATTGCGTTGAGGATTCCAAGAATTGTTCTGGAAGATGTGGTTGTCTTCAATCATCTCCAAACTTTTTATGAATGAAGGCAATAGATTTAGGAAAAGTTTCTGGAAGCTAAAGTTGGGGAGGAGATGAAGCTTTTGCCTTTCATACATAGGGTTGTGGAGAGTTTTTCTTCTTGGAACCATGTATTTCTTTTGTAATAGAGCATTCAAAGCCAACAAAGTTGATTCAAAATCAGAGTCTGAATTGGAGTCAAATACTAACAAAAGTTCAGTCAGCTTTTTTGAATTTTCAACTTGCTGGTGGGAAGTTTGATTGGAAATTCTGAGAAAGATGGTGATTTGATGTTGGGTGATGAGATGATGATGGGGTTTGTGTGAAGATGGAGATGTGAAGCAATAGTGATGAGAAGCAATGGAGATGTGAATCAATAGAGATGTGAAGCTGTGGAGATGTGAAGCAATGGAGATGAGATGTGCCTGAAGCAATGGAGATGGGATTGGTATGGATATGCTGATGTGGATGGGTGTTTTAGATGTGATGCATGGTGGATGGATGATGGTGCATGAATGGCGGGTTTAATGGGGGGTTTGATTTTTGAAATCCGCCATTTTGAAATACACCAGTTAGGGGGTATGTGTATTTCAGAAACCCGCCATTAAAAATTGCAGGTTTGGTCAAAAAAAATGGTGTGTTTCTAATGGTGGGTTTGCTAACTCTGATACGCCCTATTTTCAGGCATGTGTTTCAAGCTAAATCTATTGTTCAAAAAAAGGTATTTATTTAAATTTATTCATGGGATTAGATATTTTAAAATCTGTACTTTGATTATACAAAAAATGAAATTTTGAAAGATATCAAAGGGCAATTTTCAATTTGCAACCCAGGGGTTGCAAACAGGCTTGAAAAGCTGTTCACAACTCAAAAGGTTTCAAACAAAAATGAAAGATAAAATAAATGAATAATTAAATTAAAAATAAATAAATTAATTAATGAATAAATAAATCAATAAATAGATAGATAATTAGATAAAATCAAGAAATAAATAAATAAAACATGAAAATATAACAAAATACAAATTTAACATTGCCCATAAATAAAGAAATTAAATTAAAAATTTAAATATAAATAAATAAAGGCAAATGTTAAATTTGTGACCTTGCAACCTCCTGGCAGCCAATGTTAAATTTGAAATCTTGTCACCCCCTGGCACAAACCAAAAAGGGTTGCATGGTGCGACTTGCAACCCAGTTAGGGTTGCCAGCAGCTGCTTGCCACCTGTTGCAGTTGTGAATGTCTGCTTGCAACCTGGCTTGATTACAAGCAGCCGCTCAAAACCCAATTTGGAGTTGTGAGCTGCCGTTTGCAACCATTTGCAGTTGTGAGGGGCCATTCACAACCCATTTGCAAAAAAAAAAGTTAAAAGAAAAAATAAAAAAAAAAAGATATATAGAAAAAGAAGATGAGACATTGAAAAAAAATTGAATAAAGGAATAAAAATCAATAAATATGAATAGTAATAAGACCTAAATAAAAATTTATAAATATGAATAAAAATAAGGCCAAAAATAAATAAAAATGAATTAAAAATAAATCAATAAAGGGCATTATTTTTCACATGCATCTAACCCTTTATTTCACTCATTTTCATGTTGGCATGCGGTCGCGCCCCTTTGGTATTTCACGCAAAAATACTTTATTTCACGCAACTTTCAAGAATTAATTTTTTTGAGTTATGACTTTGCAGCCCCATAGCAGGGGCTCTTAAACCCCTAACCAAAATCTTTCCTAATTTTGGAGCCATTAAAACCCCTTCAAAAATGCAATCAAAAAATGAAAAAATTTTGTAAAAACAAATTTTTGCATGGGTTTTTGGATTATCATTTTGGCTATTTTAATGTGTTTTTTTTTGTTTTTTTCAGCTTCCATAAATTTTTGAAAAAAAATTAAAGAGTATTGTGATATTTTTTTGGATGTATCCTTTCACCTCAAAAAATTCCTTCAAAAAACACAAAAAATCGCAAAAAATCAAATTTCTATTGGACATTTGAATCCTTTTATTTTCCTTTTTATTTCATTTTTTTGGGTAATTAAAGTTTTCAAAAGTTCAAAAAACATTTAAAGAGCATTGAAATATATTTTTCAGTTTTTTTGGATGTATTTGTAAAAATTTAAGAAAAGGAGCTTGATTGCTAGTAATCACAAACCAACACCAATCGACACCAGAGAGAGCTAGAATTTGATGAACAAGACTAGAGTAAGTTGTAGTTGGTTGAAAGTTGGCCTTAAGATGAGAGTTGAAAACAGATGAAGAGATTGTTGAATGAGTCAAGATAGAATCTGAGATAGATAGAATTAGAGATAAAGAAAAAGATATAGGGTGATCTTCTCACCAGATGAAGAGACAATACAACTTAGTATTTAATATGAGAGGTTGGTCGGAAAGGAAGTTGAGGAGAGATAGAAGGAAGAGAGTATGGAGATAATGAGAATAGAAATGGAATCGATCGGAGCAAGGATGGAGCGAGGAAGGAAATTGAAAGATGAGCAAAGATAGGAGTTAGGATAGGAAGAAATGATGAGCAAGGATAGGAAAGTAATGGAGAGCAATGAGGAAGAAGAAGAAAAGGGATAAGGTGAAGTGAGAGATGGTCAAGAGAAGTAACAAGAGATGAGAGAAAGTGTTGAGTCAAGGAGTGATGTGAGATACTTGAGTGATATCAAAGTGATATTGAAGAAGGTCGCAACATTAATTATTCTTTATTTTCAACACCCCCCTTCATCTGATGAGAAGGGAACTTAAGAAAACAGACTTCAGAATAGTCTAGATGTCAACAGCTCCAGAGATTTTTGAGGAGCCGCTTTGGTGAGAGAGTTGGCAAGCATTTTGTAATTAGTGATCAGTTTGACCTTGATTTCATTATTGGAGTACATGGTTTGAAGATATTTGATCTTGATGTCCAGATGCTTTGTTTTGGAGTTGGAGCCAAAATTTTTTAGCTTGTCGAGTAGTCCCTTGTTATCAACGTGAGACACAGTGGACAATAGTGGTTTGCCCCAGAGTTCCAAGATCAAATGTGAAAGCCAAAGATTCTCTAGCACTCCATCTGATAATGCTGAAAATTCTGATTCAGTTGAGGACATTGTAATGTTACGTTGTTTATTGCTATTCCAGGATACAAGATAATTTAATCAAAAAGCTAAGTTTCCACTTTGTGATATTTGAGTTATTGGATGGTCTGCCCATGTTACATTGGTGTAGAATTCAATTGATTCATTGTTTGTTTTTGTGGGAGCAAGAGAAAGTGAATAGGATCTTGTTCCCTTCAAATATTTCCAGCAATGAATTACTTCTCTCCAGTGATTAATACCGGTGTGGTAAACCAAACCTGTCCTATAGCCATCAGACTCAATTTTTATTGTTCTTTTTATCAAATTAGCCTCACAAATTAATTCCAAACCTCTCATAAACTGCACCCTGAACTAAAACCAACCTCAAAGCCCAAATACATCACTAGATAACCCCCTTCAACCATATCAAACACCTGTCACAAACAACCCAACACCTTGCAAAGGCTGGATGATGTCACAAGGATTACTAAATGAAAGATTCATTGAATATATAATGGCAAAATATTATGATTAAAATAACCACACAACAAAACAACAGACCCATACCAGCAGGACTTAAACCATACCAGTACCAATGTTACACTACAACCAGTACTATGACACCAAGTTAAACTACCTTCCTGGATCATTCAGTACAATTCAGTGCCTCTGAACCGTCCTCTGAAGCACTCTGACACTCAGTTTGCCACCAATCTAACCATACAACACTCATACATGCACCAACAGAAGTAGGGGCTCATGCAGCCAAGTATGTCTCAATTCTCACCAACCAGCAATAACACCTCAGTACAAATGACCTTTCTGGAACTTTCACCACCAGATAAGGCCTCTGAACCGTCCTCTGAAGCACTCTGAAACTCAGTTTGCCACCAATCCAACCATACAACACTCATACATGCACCAACAGAAGTAGGGGCTCATGCAGCCAAGTACATCTCAATTCACACCAACCAGCAATAAAACCTCAGTACACATGACCTTTCTGGAACTTCCACCACCAGATAAGGCCTCTGAACCGTCCTCTGAAGCACTCTGATACTCAGTTTGCCACTATATCAACCATAAAACACCTGCAAGCCACACTCTCAAGTCACCCAAGGGAGGATGTGGTAAAACAAAATACCTCATATCTCTACAGCTAATTCCATTAAAAAAGCATGCAGTCAGTTCCTGCAACATTTTATACATGATAAGGCCTCAGAAGCGTCCTGAGAAACACCCAACAAAGCAGTGTTCCACAAATTAAACGATACAAGTTATACAACATTAGTTACCAAAGAGGGCTTGCAGCTGCCAAGCATGTTTCATGCTTTTCCCAACCAGCAAAATTCACTCAAGCTGCAGGGAACTTCTGCATCATTTTTTATACAAGATAAGCTCCCAGAAGCGTCCATAACTCACCAATCTTAGCCTGTTCCTCATACTTTTGCCTGTCTATCAAAATTTATACTGAAAAATACAGCTATCTCTTGGCTTGTTTCACATGTTTTCTCACCAGCATTATTCCCTCATGTAACTGTACCCTCCTGTGCTTCAACAGTGCAGAGAGAGGCTCAGAACCGCACTCAGGGGAGCCCTGAGAATCCCCTGAGGAAGTATTTGTCTATTTAAGGGGCCTCTTTTGCCCTATCCAAGTTGTCTAGCATGGCTTCTGCCTGGGGTGTGAATTATGGCCTCTGCCTGACCAGTTACTTACATAGTACCCAGTTATAAGTGAACCAGAATCAAGTGAAAAGGAAATAAAGGATCAATCACGAAATTATCATTGACCATTTGACCCAAATCCAGGTGTTCTTGAAGTAGGTTTCTTGAGAAAAGGCCTGTTATTCAGCACCTATTTTTTTTAAGAGGGAAAACCCCTTATTTTTGATTAGTAAATTCGTAAAAGAGGAAGAGCACATCAGAACAACCAACCAAGCTTTTTTTCCGCCCAGCTCCCTGTGGGCAAGCCCATTCTTGGGTCCTCCAACTGGTTAAACACCTTTTAGTCAACCCTTAGTCCTTTGATTGGAACTTGGAAAAAATAGTCAGAAAAGTCGAAAATTCTTGATTATTAATTGGTGGAAGCTTGCCAATAATCCAATCCAACCTGGAATAGTCTTGCAATTCCTAAAAATCTCTATTAATAATTAATCTAGGTCTGATAAGAGACCTATTTTAAGTCTCAAAGAAAACCAGCCATTAATTAAAAAAAATTATTGTGCAGACTTATTATAGTTCAGAAGGGCAGGCAATTCAAAACCATCTTAGGTTACCTCTATCTCTTCAAGATAAGTAGTAAACTAAATTCCCCTTCTAGTGACTGCCAGCAAGCAATTTGCTAAATAATCCCATTATCCCTTGGAGTCTCTACACCGGGTTCGTGATTGTAGCAAGAAATTAAGGATACTGCAGGGGAGAGATCAGGTCTAGTCCTTCAGGCCAAATAATTGAGGATTCCTGTGAACGTTCTGTAATTGACATTCAGCTTTTTGAACTCTTCTTGTTCTAAATCAGTAGCCGGTTCTAAATGAGGATTAGGTGTTAAAGGAGTAGCAACACTTTTGCAGTCTCCAAGATTGAGTAAAAAAAGACCCTTGTCAATCAGGGCGCATTGATTTAAACTGGCTGTACTTCTGGTTATTTTTACGTCCATACCCAGTAAAGTGTCCGGATTGTGAGCTGAAGAATCAGGAAATCTAAGAAGAAAATATTTCTCAAAGGCTTCAATTTTTCCAACTACTATCAAATCATCAATATGAAAGAAAATGAAGGAATCGTGATCTTTATGTATGAAGACACAGGCATCAGCGGTGGATTGATAATAACCAAGATCTGTGAATCAAGAGGTAAGTGTATGATACCATTTGGCTGGCGCTTGCTTAAGTCCGTACAGCAATTTGGTCAACTTAAGAAATGGAGCCGTTTGTTTTGATTCCTTTGGTGTTTTAATATAGATGTCTTCTTCCAAAGGTGCAAAAAGGAAGGCACTCTTTACATCAAATTTTCTGATAGATATTCCTTTGTCAAGACTGAGAATTAGAAGTAGAAGAAGAGATGGGAATTTACCTGTGAGGGCAAAAGTGTCAGAATATTTGAGTCCAGGAAGTTGGTTAAAACCTTGCACACACAGACAAGCCTTGACCTTCTCTTTTGAGGACAGGTTGTCTGGTTTCAGTCTTGTGGCCCAAGTTGTATGCAAGAAGTGATTAGGAGTTTTGAAACAATCTTCCCAAACTTCATGAGCTTCTATATTTTCAAGTTCAGCAATTTTGGCTTCTTTGACCAGAGAAGGATCTAGAGAAGTGGAGTGATAAGAATATTTATCAGGCTTAACTTTCATTGTTTGAGGTCTGAGTGATTGAGTAACAGAAATTGAGGATTCTGCCGGAGTTGACGCCTTGGTAGGGAGGATCAAGGGTTCCATGGTAGATTTGCCGTCATAGGTACCAATAGAGGACTGATTGTTCTTGATTGGGGATTCTTCTGGCAAAGTCAATTCAGCAGACTCTAGCAATTCGGCAGAATTCTTCTTGAATTCAATCCCTTTGGGAAACCAATCTTTGGAATTGGAGAGAATGTTATTTTTCTTTGGTTTGAATGACAGGAACTGGACATTTTTTGTCTTGAAAATTGTGTTGGATAATGTGAGTATTTGGTAAGAGAGTAATGAAGGAGTGTATCCAATTAAGGTGCCTAGTCCTCCGGGAGGTAATAATTTTGATCTGGATTGCTTTGGTAACAGGATATAGGATACTGGATTTCCAATGGGATTGAAATAAGATAGTGGAAGAGAATGGTTTTTAAAAAGTTCATAAGGAGACTTCTTGCTCTTATGAGTGGGAATTTGATTTAGTGTAAGAGTGACTGCTGACAGAATTTTGCTCCACAAGTTTTTAGGTAAGTTAGAGTCAAAGAGAATTGTTTGCAGTGATTCAAGGATAGTCCTATTAAACCTTTCAGCCAGCCCATTCTGTTGAGGAGTGTAAGGATCTGAGAAGGTTTGATTAATAAGATTTTTTTTGCAGAATTCACTTAGAATCGTGTTCTTGAATTTGGTTCCCTGATCAGAGTGAATAATGGTTGGGTAGTATCCGAATCTTTTTGCTTTGACATCTACCAAATTTCTAAGTGTAGTTGAGATGGTGTCCTTGCTGATGATTGGAATTGCAGCGCAGAATTTGGTATTACCATCCACAATAGTGAGAATATACCAATGTCCCCATCTGGAAAGTGGTAGCGGTCCAATGGTATCTAAATGAATCTTGGAGAACGGCTTGTCAGCACTAGAGGTTTGCGTTTTGAAGGAAGCTTGTGTGATTTTAGAAACGGCGCAAGCATGACAGTCGATTTCCTTTTTCACTGGTAGTTGAAGTTTATGTCTTAGTCTATGGTGACTGATGTGTCCCAATGATTTGTGAAGAAGCTCAGAAGTCAATAAAAATGAATTGACAGACGGTTAGGAGAATTGAATGCATGGAATGTTCTTATAATAATGACCCTTTATTGCAAGCTGATCATTGATGTTGATCTTAATGAAATTTAAATTAAAGTCTACAGTGAAATCATTGAGAAGGAGCTGGCAAAGAGATAAAAGATTGACAGACAATTTGGGAACATACAGCACCCTTTTTAGGGTCAGTTTACCGTCCTTGTGATGTAAAACAACAGGTCCTTCTCCCTTGATTTCCAAGGTTCCCAATCCGCAACTAGTGTTGATTAACCCTCCTTCTTTTGATCCTTTGATATTTGCAAATAGGGATTGATTAGCTGTCATATGTTCTGAACAACCTGAGTCAAGGATGAAAAGGAGAGAATCAGAGCGAAAGCACAAAGGAGTGCTAACATATGCAATAGGTCTTGGATTGATTTTAGGACTTAGATGTGGGTATAGCATCCAGAATCAATGTTCTGGGTGATTGGCCAGAGTGTTGTGCTTTCTCGGTTTGCATTTCCCGGAAGAATCAGTAAGAAGAGTAGTAACAACAGGTCCTGAGGAAGATCCTTCTTTGTTGGAGGGATTAAGTTTCTGTTTGTTAAGGTGAATGCAAAGATGATCTAACAAAGCTTTGGGAGTAACTTCATTAGCATTCCAAGAGTGAGTTACCTGCTGTTTTATAACCTTGAACGTATTGGGCGACTTTTGCAAAATCATGTACGCCAGAACGTTGTGGTGTCATTATATAGCCTCGGGTCGGGGACTGCGTCGCGGCCTGCGCGCTCAGCATCTGGTAGGTTAGGCTCAGCAGTGGGGGTGCGCCGGTCCTCAGCAGTAGCCGCTGCGGGCTCAGCAGTAGCCGCTGCGGGTTCAGCAGTAGCCGCTGCGGGCTCAGCAGTGGGTGCGGCGGGATCGGGCACGCGACTGCGGGCCGGGCCTGACTAAGGGAGGCGGGCCGCGACCCGCTTGGATGTCCGACTCATGGATGGAGCTGGGCCGACCAGGTTCTCGGAACGGCTAGTCGGGGGAGGAAAAAGCGGGGCGACAGCGGGGCTATATGCGTGGGCAGCCGCGCGCAAGCGCGGGCCGGCCATGGGACGGGAAAATCCACGACGGCGCGTCGGGTGGATGCGCGCAAGCGCGGTGAACCTTGGGTATTGCGCGGCGGAGGGCCGCGCCACAAAAAGACGAACCGGATGCGCGTAATGACAGGCGAGCTGGCGGGGATAGGGTATGGGTATGGGTTTAGGGATGGGTCAGGGTTCTGGGTCTAGGGTTCCTTCTTCATGGTTGCCAGTCTGTCTTTGTGCTTGTGCTTAGGTTAGGGTTGAGGGGGAGGGCTCAAATACCCTTCCCCTCGACTCCGGGTTGTAGGGGGGATCTCATCATCCATCGGACTATCTCTCTCTCACTCTCTCTCTCTCTCTCGGAGTAAAGAAAAGGAAGCATTCTCGGTCTTACAGACGCTAGGACCATCAATCCCATAACTAGGGACAACTTCGTGAGGGATAACCTCTAAAGTTTCCACATCTGGGGGTCTGGCCGGGAACTTTCGATCCGTTCTCAGTCTCTTGAAGATTACGCAGAATGCTACCGACAACCACTCCGGGATCCAATGCTCCCCTTCCCTACCCTCCACGCCCGACTCCCGTCTCTTCTGCTCAACCCCCTCCGCCGCCGTCCGCTCATGCTCCTAGAGTTAGCGGGTTCGCTCCTCCCTCGGAGGGATCGTTGGACATGGCGGCAGAGGCCCCTTGCCGCGTTTGGTTGAGGCCGAGGGATTTCCCTCATCTTCGGTTCAGTACTTTGGATGTCGAGCGGTTCCTTTCTAGGTTCGAAGGGATCGCGGACTCGGAGGGCGCGTCGGGCGCAGATAAGGTTCGGACTATTGTGCTGTTCATTACCGAGGAGGAGAAGCTGCGGGACGTGGAAGAAATGGTTGGATACGAGAGGCAAGACTGGGGGAAGTTGAAAAGCGAGATGTTGGCAAGGTGGGGAAAGCGTGAACCTTGGTTTCGGGAAAGCGACTTCGATTGAGCTGCAGAGGAGGCAATTGAGAATGGCGGGGTGCGATCGCGCAAAGGATTAGTGGAATATATGTCAATGTTCGAGCAAATCTACGGGTACCTTGCAAAGAACGAGGTCATCGCGGGTCAGACGGGTGCCATGAAGCGGGCTTTCCTGGGGGGTCTCGCGCCCCAGCTCCGTTCCAGAGTGCAACAATACCTGTACGACCACGGCCTGGTTAAGAGGTCGCTGGATGGGAGCGTTGCGATTCTCCGCGATCTTTTGGTTATCTGTCAAGCCGTGGAAAGCGAAATTGATTTGGACGAGCTCATTGCGGATACGGCACGAACGTACCTGTCTTCCTCCAAGAAATCGGTCACAATCTTGGCGCCGGCCCCCAACCAAACTTTGGCCGCGCGGCCGCCGACGCCCTCTCATGCCGGACTTTCCCAGCAGCCTCCGGGACCATCAGTCGGGGAGATAACGGAGATTCTGCGGGACATAAGGGTTTTCCTCAACCGGACACCGGCTCCTACAGCTCCGGCAGCCGCACCATTTCCGGCGGCTCCTTCTCAACCGCCCGCGGTGCCGCCTCACATGGCGGAGGGGTTCCAGCCCCCTAGCGGATCATCCGGATCGTACGGGTCGCCGCGATGTTCATATTGCGGGGTGAGAGGGCACTGGAAGTCAGTTTGTGAGTATCTCACTCGGGACATGGACGAAGGGCTTGTTCGCGCATCCGGGATGACGTACATATTTCTGACGGGTGAATCGGTGGACCTGACTAAGGACAAGCCGCCACCAATGGTGCAAGTGCGGGAAAGAGCGAAGGCTAAGACCGAGACTGCTTGGGTCTCGCTCGGGATTGTCACCGCGCCCGGAACCTGGGTAGCGCCGAGAGTGGAGGCTGAAGTCAGGGCATTGGCGGTGAATGAGCGTATTGCGATGGATGTCGACGAGCGACCAACGGCCTCGAAGCCAGTTGCGCGAGTACCGATTTCGGACGGGCCGTCCTCTAATTCCGCGGGAAAGAAGAAGGCCGCGGACATCGTCCGAAGGGTAATGGGAAACAACTCGCCAATACCCCTGACCCTACGAGAGCTAGCGGCGGTGTCCCCTGCGGTCGTCAACGAGATGGTCCAGGCTTTAAAAGATTGCGGTCAGGGTCGGGTGCCCACAACGGTTCAGCGGGTTAACGTGGCGGAGGGAGAGGTGGATCCCGAGCCGTGCTGGTCGAAGTCGGTATCCGTCCCGCTTGCTTATGTCGCAATGACCATCGCCGGGCGGAAGGTGTGGGCGATGGTGGATAGCGGGTTGATGGTCAACCTGCTCCCATCAAGGTTGGTGGACAAGCTCGGTCTGGTGCGGAGGAAGTGTGCAATGGGTCTTCGGGCGTTAAATGGCGGGGAATGCCGCGTGGATGGAGTAGTAGAGGCGGAGGAGGTGGAAGTCGCCAAGGTCTGTAAGCCCCTGTCATTTCTCTCAGTGGAATGCGGAGATGTGATTCTAGGACGGCCATTCATGTTTGGTTTCCGAGCCCAAATGGCCTTCAACGCCGAGGAAGGGACGGAGGCACTGACCGTTGAAGACTTGCTCGGAGCACGGTACGAGACGACGATCTGTGATCACGGGAGAGGGAAATGGATACAGGACCCAATGTCTGGCGGCAACGAAGAGTCCGGCGCGGGGGTCGACCGTAAGGGTTACCCTGCGGAGGATTTTTTCTAGTCGGCCGCGGGAACCGTGCGGAGCAGGCTCTGGCTCAGCACGGGCGGCCGACAGGTGAGGAGCAAGCGGGGGAGGGCGCGCGTGGGGCGCAGGTGCCAGAAGTAAGTCCCATTCCTCAGTATGCACCGCCGGAAGGCGCTACGCTTCGAAAACCCTATCATTGTGCCACAGTCGTGAGCAAAGGCGAAAGCCCCGGTCTGGTCATTACTAGGACTTACGACAGCAACGATTGGGTCTGGATGGCGCGGTGTAACGCGGGCAAGTACAAACCGGTAGCGCGGAAAGTCCGGCCGCGGAACGAGCCAATGCCTCAGGGGCTCAACGGACCCTTACGACCGATTGCGTGGTCCCGCGACCCGTGGGAGACGCCCCTTAGGAAGAATGGATGGGTAACGCGGTCGGCGCGAATCACGGACAAGCGGGTGGACGCCCTCAACTTCGGACCGACGGGATGGCTGAGTGCGGAGGAGATGGATCTGCTGGTGTCGGTATTGGTGATGAGGGAGAAGGCACTCGCTTTTGGACCGGACGAGCTTGGGTTGTTGAGAGGTGAGATCGTGGACCCTTACGTTATTCCCACTGTCCCTCACAAACCGTGGCAAATCAAGCCGATTCCGATCCCCCGTACCGTTCGGGAACCCTTTCTGGAGCTGGTACGGGAACGCGTGAGGACGGGGCTTTACAAGCAATCCACGTCAAGCTACTCGAGTCCTATCTTCGCGGTCGTTAAGCAGGACGGGAAGTCGCTAAGGATTGTTCACGACCTTCAGAGGCTAAATTCGTTCACTATTTGCGACGCGGGGCTTCCCCCGCGCGTTGAAGAATTTCTGGAGTCGATGGCCGGGCGCGCTTGCTACGGGCTGGTGGACGTGATGGGGGGATATGACCAGCGAGAACTCCACCCTGACTCGCGGCCACTGACGGCGTTTGAAACCGGGCTCTGGAGGATGCAGCTGACGCGGCTACCGCAAGGTGCGACCAACTCAGTGGCGGTATACCAAGCCCAAATGACCTGGATACTACGCAACGACCTTCCGGAAGGCGTGCAGATCTTCATTGACAACGCTGGCATCAAAGGCCCCAGAACGGACTACGAGGGCGCGGTCCTAGAGGATGCACCCGCGATCCAGCAATTCATCTGGGAATACGCGGAGACTCTGGAACGAGTCCTCTTCCGAATTGAGGAGGCAGGCCTTACCGTGTCCGGGAAGAAATTGGCGGTCTGCGTTCCGGCGCTCAAAGTACTGGGGCATGTCGTGGCCTACGACGGGAGGCAAATAGCAGAGAAGAAGCGGAATAAGGTTCTTGAATGGCCAACCCCTCGGACAGTGTCGCACGTCCTGCAGTTTCTGGGGTTGTGCAGCTACGTCCGCATGTTCATCGAGCGGTTCGCGGAAGTAGCAAGCCCGATGCAGGCATTGACGCGTAAGGGGGCGGAGTGGAAGTGGACCGAGGGATGCGACGCCGCTTTCGCGAAACTCAAGGAAATCGTGGGGCGCGACATCGTCCTTCGGGACCTCGATTACGACGCCGGAGGGATACGCCTGGCGGTCGACTCTAGCGAGTTTGGCGCCGGGGGGGTCTTGACACAGGAGGAGGACGGAAAAGATAGGCCGGTGCTCTACGAATCGGTCACCTTTACCGCAACAGAGAGTTGGTATTCGCAGCCGAAGCTGGAGCTGTGCGGTGTCACCAAGATCGTACGGCGGTTGCAGCACCTTTTGTGGGGCGTGCACTTCGAGCTCCTGGTTGATGCGGAGGCCTTGGCGCGAATGATTAACTCACCAACGCTGCCGAACGCGCCCATGACCAGGTGGGTAGCGTTCCTCCAGTTATTCTCCTTTAACGTGGTGCACATCCCAGGAAAGGCGTTCACGATGCCGGACGCGCTGTTGCGGTACCCGCGGGACGACCCATACAAGGGGGCGGAACCCTTGGATGTGGAAGCTCCGGTTGTTCGGGTAGGGAAGACGGAGGCGGCGGTTTGTCTTCCATTGCGTCAGTTGGGACGTTACGCGGTCTTGTGCTCTTATTTGCAGGATCTCCGGTTCCCCGAGGGCACGACGGAAACGGTCACCCGATGGGTGAGGCGAAACGTTCTGAACTTCTTCTTACAGGACGGTCAGTTATGGCGGCGGAGCGGTTCCGTGCCTCTTGTTGTCGCGACTTCTAGGGCCGACCAGGAGGTAATTCTAGGAAGTCTGCACGACAACCTTGGTCATCGGGGTGAGGTCAAAACGCAGAGGAGGGTGAAAGCGAGGTTCTGGTGGCCGGGGGTCGTTCGCGCGGTGCGCGACTGGGTGAAGTCGTGCGAGGCCTGCCAACGGCAAAGCTCGAGGCTGCCCAAGGAGGTCGGCCGCCCCACGGGCGAGGACGCGCTGTTTGGGCGCGTTTCGCTGGATGTGGTCCACATCAAGGCGGGTAAGTTTGCGTATTTGCTGGTTGCGCGCGACGATCTGTCTGGGTGGGTGGAAGCGAGGCCCCTAGCAAAACTATCGGCGGAAAAGGTGGCTCAGTTTCTGGAAGAAGACTGGTTCGCGCGCTACGGGTCGCTTCGCTTGGTCACCGTCGACGGAGGGGCGGAGTTTTGGGGACGCCTGATGACGCTGGTGCAGAGTTGTGGAGCGAAATTCGGCCGCGTGACGGAATACTAACCAGAGGGCGCGGGGATGATCGAGCGGGGGCATCAACCAATCAAGGATGCCCTGGTGAAAATGTGCGGCAAAGACAGAAAAAGGTGGCAGGTGGCACTCCCCGCGGTCCTTTTTGCCGATCGGATCTCCGTGAAGCGGTCAACGGGGTATTTGCCTTACGAGCTACTCTACGGGCAGCGGCCCGTGCTTCCCGTGGACATCGAGCTGAACACGTTTTTGGGCGTGGATTGGTGGAAGGTTAAGACGTCCGCGGATCTGATCGAGGCGCGGGCTGAACAGCTCCTTAGGCGTGAGGAGACCTTGGGAAAGGCCACGGAGCGGTTGAAGAAAACCCGGACGGCGTCAGTCCGCTATTGGGACGAGCGCTGTTCCCATTGCCTCCGGGATCCGCTGCGGAAGGGGGACCTTGTTCTGCTGTATAATCAGAGTCTGGAATCCCAGTGGGGCCGGCTTTTCGCCAACCGGTGGAACGGGCCGTACCGCGTGGCCTCTAAGTTCTTGGGCGGCAGCTACGGACTTGAGGAATTGGACGGGACGCCACTCAAGCGGAAGGCCGCGGCTTCGCACGTGAAACGCTTCTTCGCGCGCGGTTCCACTTCCTTCAACGAGACGGCGAGCGATGATTTGGGGCCCGGGGGCGAATCGGTTCCAGAGTCCGACGACGGCGCGGATCGTTCGGACAGCGAAGTAGCGGCGCGCAACGCGCGGCCCCGGAGAAGTAGGAGGTTGCAGACGGCTGGGGACAGCTGCCAAGCTGGGGGGGGGGTGCTAGGTGGTTAAGCTTTACTTGGTAAGGGGGTGCTCTAGCCGGTTCACAGCCGGGACAACTAGACACCCCAGAATGTTCGTTTCCTTATGTTTTGGTTTGGGCTTGGCTTTGGATTGGTACTGGCTATGGTTTATTTATTGCAGGTACGCGGGCGCGGCGTGGCTTCGGGCCCGCAAACGCGAGGACGAGCCCCACGCACGGATGGCGGGACGAAGAGCTCTGCAAAAAAAAAAAAAAAAAAAAAAAAAAAAAAAAATGAAAATGAAAATGAATGGAATAATAAATATAGGATATTTTCTTTCTCTTCTTTGGATTTGGGCTGTTTTCTTTCCTTTTTTTCCTATTTCTCTCCTGTTTCTTTCTTCAACGGACGGGCGCGACGGGCAGGGATGGTATGGACGCGGATTAAAGCTTAGCTTGGTAAGGGGGTGCTCTAGCCGGTTCACAGCCGGAACGACTAGACACCCCAGAATGTTCCTTCCCATCGCTTCTCCCTTATACTCCCGGTTGTGAGCGCGCGCTGTCGGCGCGGTGTTTGTTTTGTTTTGTAGTACGGGTACGGGGAACTGTGTGGCAGTCCGTCTGGGGCGGTCCAGGTACCTCTTTTCTTGGAATAACTGGTCACTTATGGTTTCTCACGGAGGGAGCGCGCGGACGTGGATCTCAACCTCAGCCTCACTCATACTCACTTCTCACGCGGATGCGGATCTCGGCACTCACACTCACTTCTCACGCGGACGCGGATCTCGGCACTCACACTCACTTTCCACCCGGACGCGCGGACGCGGCTCTTTCTTTTCCTCGCGCAGCAAGATGTATTTCTCCAAGGATCGCGGTACAACAATAGGACAAGAAAGTAAGCGGGAAAGGAGAGAAGGAAGGGGGTGGGGGCGTCTAAGCCATTCGCATCATTTCCTCCATGTCCGCCCTCGATGATGCCAGAAGGGCCCGGTAAGACGCCAAGAACTCGCGCCGGGATTTGGAGGATTGGGCTCCGGGGGTCGCCAGGAAGTTGCGGAGCATCGCGGTCAAACGTTCTGCGAAAGCCTCAAAGCCAGCCGCTGGGAGTGCCATCACGACCGGGATCTCCGGGATCTCGGGGGAGTTGGAGGAAGGCGGTGCCGGTGCTGGGACAGGGCTTGATCCGAGCGGGCGAGGAGGTGATGAGGGGGTCCCTGGGGCATTGCGCGGAGGGCTCGGTCCATCTGGGGGCGAGGACGGAACAATGATTGGGGACGGCGGAGGAGGGACCTTGGGGGTAGTAGGCCTCCCATCCGAGACCACTGGTGACGCGGGCGGCGGTGGAGTACCTTGTGGAGCCGGGGCGGAAGGAGCCGGTGTAGGTGCCGGAGGGGGAACCGGGGCTGCAGCAGCGTGACGCCGGAGAATCTCATCGAGTCGCGGGTCCCTTGCGCCTGCCCTCATCCGAACGCGGTCCGACCAGAATCGTACGGCCCTCTGATAGTCGTCAACGGACAAGAAATCCTCCTTCCGCGGCGGTCCCGCGCGGCGAAAGGGGGAAGCCAAGTTGCGATCCTTGCTCGGCGGAGGGCGGCGGGAAGGGGAGCCCGGCGTAGTCCACGAGTCCTCCGAGATGGTGTCGTCGTCCGAAACCACGAATGGGTTGGGACGAGCCCTTTTGCGCGGCCTGGGGCGGGAGCCAAAGTTGGGGGGAGCTCGGGGCATGCCATCTCTAAGCGAGCAACGGCAATGGCCGCGACGGCAAGCGACACAGGCGCGTCGACCAGGAGCGATTGAGCACGCCTGCCCGGTCCGGGCGCAGAATTCGCAGGGGAGCATGACGGCGATGAGCGTGGAAGGGGAGTTGGTGGAGTGTGAAAAGAGGAGTGGGTAGAGAGGAGCGGGGTGCGGGTAGTCGAGGTGGCGATGGGAAGGGACCTCTGGGGACAGAACTCAAGTTGGGGGGGGATGTGGTGTCATTATATAGCCTCGGGTCGGGGACTGCGTCGCGGCCTGCGCGCTCAGCATCTGGTAGGTTAGGCTCAGCAGTGGGGGTGCGCCGGTCCTCAGCAGTAGCCGCTGCGGGCTCAGCAGTAGCCGCTGCGGGTTCAGCAGTAGCCGCTGCGGGCTCAGCAGTGGGCGCGGCGGGATTGGGCACGCAACTGCGGGCCGGGCCTGACTAAGGGAGGCGGGCCGCGACCCGCTTGGATGTCCGACTCATGGATGGAGCTGGGCCGACCAGGTTCTTGGAACGGCTAGTCGGGGGAGGAAAAAGCGGGGCAACAGCGGGGCTATATGCGTGGGCAGCCGCGCGCAAGCGCGGGCCGGCCACGGGACGGGAAAATCCACGACGGCGCGTCGGGTGGATGCGCGCAAGCGCGGTGAACCTTGGGTATCGCGCGGCGGAGGGCCGCGCCACGAAAAGACGAACCGGATGCGCGTAATGACAGGCGAGCTGGCGGGGATAGGGTATGGGTATGGGTTTAGGGATGGGTCAGGGTTCTGGGTCTAGGGTTCCTTCTTCATGGTTGCCAGTCTGTCTTTGTGCTTGTGCTTAGGTTAGGGTTGAGGGGGAGGGCTCAAATACCCTTCCCCTCGACTCCGGGTTGTAGGGGGGATCTCATCATCCATCGGACTATCTCTCTCTCACTCTCTCTCTCTCTCTCGGAGTAAAGAAAAGGAAGCATTCTTGGTCTTACAGACACTAGGACCATCAATCCCATAACTAGGGACAACTTCGTGAGGGATAACCTCTAAAGTTTCCACAACGTCTTGAGGCAGAAGAATTCTGATCTCTTGCATTCAATTAATAGCAGATCTTATCTCCAGTATAAAAGATTGAATTTCATTTTTGTTGAAGATTATATTTTTGAAGGAGCTTTACACCCTTGCTTTATTTGCTGGTTGAGATGAGACAAAGTGTTTGAGAATGTTGTTCCAAATGAGGTTGGCATTATCTTCATTAGTCATATTAATGATTGAGGTGTGAACAGAGGCGGATAGCTTCAAAATTATAATAGATGACAGTATTGTATTTTCTTCAGAATTGAGTTGATTGTTTTCAGAGGACATAATGTCCTTGAGTTTGGCCAAATTGAGTAGAGCGTTCATTCTAGTCTTCCAGATAGTGAAGTTGTCATTGTTAAGTAAGGGAATGGCTTCAATTTTAGTTTTTAGAATGGTTGGGTTGATGTCGTCCATATTGGTAGTTGGTTTGTGAAGATATATGACTGGTAAGCGCGGTTTCAACTGTTAATTGAGTAAAAATTTAAGAAAAGGAGCTTGATTGCTAGTAATCACAAACCAACACCAATTGACACCAGAGAGACCTAGAATTTTATGAACAAGACTAGAGTAAGTTGTAGTTGGTTGAAAGTTGGCCTTAAGATGAGAGTTGACAAAAGATGAAGAGATTGTTGAATGAGTCAAGATAGAATCTGAGATAGATAGAATTAGAGATAAAGAAAAAGATATAGGGTGATCTTCTCACCAGATGAAGAGAAAATGCAACTAAGTATTTAATATGAGAGTTTGGTCAGAAAGGAAGTTGAGGAGAGATGGAAGGAAGAGAGTATGGAGATAATGAGAATAGAAATGGATTTATCGGAGCGAGGATGGAGCAAGGAAGGAAATTGAAAGATGAGAAAAGATAGGAGTGAGGATAGGAAGGAATGATGAGAGAGGATAGGAAAGTAATGGAGAGCAATGAGGAAGAAGAAGAAAAGGGATAAGGTGAGGTGAGAGATGGTCAAGAGAAGTAACAAGAGATGAGAGCAAGTGTTGAGTCAAGGAGTGATGTGTGATACTTGAGTGATATCAAAGTGATATTGAAGAAGGTTGCAACATTAATTATTCTTTATTTTCAACAGTATTATTTTACCTTAAAAAATTCCTTCAAAAAAGCCACAAATTCAAATAACTAATTTTCTCATTTGACTTTTGGATCCTTATGTTTGCCATTTTGATTTTATTTTTTTGGTGTTTCAAGCTTTGATAATTGTAAAACGACTATTCAAGAGCTTTTCAAAATATTTTTAGGATTTTTGGATGTCATTTTTGACCTTTAAAAATTCCATTAAAAAACCAAAAAATTTGAAAAATGCACCTTTCTCACTGAATTATTGAATTCTTTTGTTTGCTTATAAAATTGTTTTTTTGGGTGATTCAAGCTTTCAGAATGTTGAATGTTAAAAAATAAAAAAAAACAGTTCATTAATACTTTTTGAAGGTCATCTTCATTCTTTCGTACAACTTACAAGCTTCATTCAAAAAATTTAAAATAAAGAACAAATATGGATAGAAATATTAAAATTTATTCAACTATGATTGATTTTATATTTCTACTTGATTTTTGTGGCGGGAACAAAACCTCATTACCAAGATCCAAATTTCTCTGAACAATGTTTTTCCAAGATTTGGAATCATAAATACTCAAAGATTTTTTCAAAAGCTCTTGAAAATTTGTTTCAAAATTCTGAAAGCTTGAAACACCACAAAAAAATAAGTCAAAATGGCAAACATAAGGATCCAAAAGTCAAATGAGAAAATTGAATTTTTGAATTTTTTGCTTTTTGAAGGAGTTTTTAAAGGCAAAATAATAAATCCAAAAAATCTGAAAAAATATTTTAATGCTCTTTAAAAGGTTTTTCAACTGTTTGATAGCTTGAATTCTCCAAAAAAATGAAATAAAAAGTAAAATAAAAGGATTGAAATGTCCAAAGAGAAATTTGATTTTTTTTGATTTTTTGTGTTTTTTGAAGGAATTTTTTAAGGTGAAAGGATAAATCCAAAAAATTTGAAAAAAATATTAGAAGACTCTTTGAATTCTTTTAAATATTTATGGAAGCTGAAAAAACCAAAAAAAAGAAAAAACAAAAAAATAGCCAAAATGATGATCCAAAAACCCATGCAAAAATTGTTTTTAAGGATTTTTTCATTTTTTGATTGCATTTTTGAAGGGGTTTAATGGCTCCAAAATTACCAAAGATTTTGGTTAGAGTTTAAGAACTCCTGCTACGGGGCTGCGCAGTCAGAATTCAAAAAAAAAGAATTCTTGAAAGTTGAGTGAAATAAAGTATTTTTGCGTGAAATACCAAAGGGGCGCGACCACATGCCAACGTCAAAATGTGTGAAATAAAGGGTTGGATGGGTGAGAAAAATAATTCCATAAATAAAAATGAAAATAAAGAAAAAGAAAAATAAAGAGTCTATGGAGCAGCCCTAAAGTAAAATTGCCAAAAAATACAAGTTCAACTTGACAGGCCCTAAAGTAACAACACCAAAAAAAAGACAAGCAACTTGAAAAGTCCTAAAGTAAAAACACCACAAAAAAAGACAAGTCAATTGAAAAGGGCTAAAGTAAAAAAAAAAAAATAAAGACAAGTAACTTGACCATCCCTAAAGTAAAAGCACAAAAGAAAATTCAACTTTTGTTAATCTGATCTCATCACAAGAATTAAAAATACTCCTTATGATGGATCAGCCCAACACAACTTGAACAGAATATTAAATAAGATCTCATTCAAAACACCCATCATAATTATGTTAAATCAAAACACTCATCATAATTATGTTAAATAAAAAAACTCAACATAATGGTATTCAAAATGTGATAACCCTTTATATCAATAGAATGCAAGATCAGCATCAGAACCCAAACCCAAGTGAAACTAATCTATAAGTTAGAATACAACTTCAGTTGATCTTTGAGGTGATCAAACCAATGAGATGCTATTTTAGATATCATGGAATTTGGTTTGGAAACTATGGGTGGGATTTGAATCATACCTCCCTTAAGTACAAGCTGGATCTAATGGTTATTGTTAAAAAAGAAAATGAACATAGGATCTGATTGCTCTTTTACACCCATTTTCATAGGAGTAAAAGTAAAACATGAATCCAATGAAATGAAAAATATTTGTCTTCCATAAGTATTGGCTATTATTTGATCCATTTCAAGATTTGAAAGCCATTTTTAAGACAAAATCCTTTCATTGATCTTATTAACATCAAGTCTTCTTTTGATCTTTTTGATGTCTTTACTGCTGCCCAGGATATTAGTATAGCACCCCTTATTTTTCCCCAATGTTTCAAGCATTTCTTTTCAAACTTTAAACCATCCATTCTCAGCATAACCAAATGATTTAGCAATGACTCTAAATCCACAATTTCCATCACCAGCCAGATACCAAACCTCACCCAAGAAATTATTTAAGTTGTCAGGTATTTTATTGAGGTAATTCACTTCCTAAAATAAAAAATTGGTTAACCACAATTCTAATCGCATTGAAGGAATCACCACTCAGCAAAGATGAGCTTCTTTTTGACTCCTTCATTGCGCCTGCTTCATCCTTTGAAAAGGAATCTGATTCAAACAGCACCAAACCCAATAAACTTTCAGTCTGTTCTACTGAACTATGAAATTCAGATGAAGATCTGTCTTTGAACTACAGCAATAGTTAACCCATTAGTTCCTTAAAACATAAAAATGAACATTTCTCAAAATCAAAGACTTACTATCTTTGGTCTTTCTGATACACTTTTAACTGTTTCTTCAGTCTCATCATCTGAACTATGAGATTCCGATGAAGAGCCATCTTTTCACTACAGAAATCAATTTCCCATCAGCTCATTAAAACTTAAAAATGGACATTTCTCACTCAAAATAAAAGACTTACTGTCTTTGGCTTCTTGGGTCCCCTTTTAACCCTTTCCCTCCTCTTAATTTCTCTTTTGAAATGCTTGAATTTTAAATGCTCACAATGGGTTAATTTCAATTTTGGTTGACCATGGCTTGAATTTCACACCTTTGGTTCAAGCCTTGGCTTGGCAATCAAAGCAGCTCTATTTTTGAGTGTTGACCTTGGAATCTCCACTGTCAGGGATTTAACCTCTATTGCTATACCTAGCCGTGGTTAAACCTGCAAAAGAATAAAGACAAACCAATATTTAAATTAGTTTTGACTTATATATTCCAAACAGCAACTTTAAAAGTTTACAGACTTGAATAATACCAAGGTATTATGAGTAAATAGCCACACCTTAAACCTTTATAATAGGTAAGGGGCCTTAGTCTTAAAGGAGTAAGACCAAAAGGAGATTTGCTTATAAATAAGCTCACACCCTTTAAAGAGTAACACACAGGGGTTACTTATTCAAGTGAGACCTTCCACTCGAAATTGGTGTTGCCAGATAGGTTATTGATTGAATTTAATACCAAAGTTTATAGCCCCAGTCAATCTTCTTCTTGAGATTAAGGTTAATGGGCTTGTTAACTCTTGCTTGTATTCTTGTTCAAATAATAATATATAATGGATGATGAAAGGGCTATAGGGTAAAGACCCTGCTCTTTTAAGGTAACAGGAGCCCTCAGGGGACTCTAGTAATCACCAGGGGAGTGTCAGGCTCTCCTTGGTTTCGTCCTCAAAGGCCCAAGACATCATTACATCATTCTCAATGGGTAATGAAGAACTAGTACCCATTGGGAAGGATTTTCAAGGTAAAGTTTTCATTTTACTTACTAAAAGGTTACTTACTGGGTCTTAGGACTTATACATCACTCAGATGAACGGTATAGAAGCCTTAGATTCCATCATAATGATTATTTATATTGATTTAATGTAGCTTAATACCTTGGCAAATAATTTAATTTTAATTATAAGTATCTTAGCTCATACTATACACATAGAGTATGTATACTCTTTGCACTTTTTATTAAAAGGTTTACAGCCTACAGATGAACTCTGAGCCCTCTTAGTGGACGCACTCAAGGCTCAGTGAAGTATATTAAAGCATTATTACATCCAAAAGGGGATAGTATTAAATAAGTAATTAATTTATAATTATACTATACCTATAAGGGGTATATACTCTTGGCAGTGCTACTAGAAGGTTCATAGCTTACAATTAAGTTCTAAAGCCTCTGAGTGAACGCTCTCAAGGCTCAGTAAGGTTTATTAAGTGTACAGAGGGAGTATTAATTATAATTACATCCCAAAGAAGGATAATGTGTAATTAATTTATACAGTATAGAGAGTATGGGTTAATATAATTACTGTAACTCCTTCCCAAAGAGAGGAAACACTTTGGGAACTTCTATATCAATAATTGGGACGCATCTGAGTCCTCATAACTTAATTTAAAGTTATATTGGATCCCCTTCTTGATAATATAAATTATCAAGGTTTTAATTCCATAATCCATACTCATAAAAACATACTTATAAAACATTATATAATATTATTAAGATTTACTATATAATTACAAAACTATTCAACATTTTCATTATTGTCTCCATTGTGGTTTGAACCAGTGACCTTGGTATCAGATACTGGGGAGTGAGCCTAGTACTTAGCCACTATTCCAGCAGGACATATGAGTTTCCAGACATTTGGACAAGTCTAACTGTCTCGTGGCTGACACTCCCTACCACCAAAAGAAAATTACTCTTCAGAGGAATTTTTAGCTCTCTTAGATGCTGTATATCTCCTCAATACAATATCAGAGTTTTTAATTTCTTTAGCTTCCAACCATAAGTCACTATCAGCTAATTTGTTCTTAAACCTGACTAGATAAACTCTTACATCTTTACTGTCCTTTCTAATAATCTTATGGTTCAATATCTTGTGAGGTAATCCATCTTCAACATCCTGTAGAGGTGGGACCACAACCACAGGTACCTTCCTTAGTGGGAACTTTGCAGTGGGTTCTAAGAACTTCTTAACCAGACTGATTGGGAAAGTTGGATGTTTCCTGTCAAACTCCTTGCTCAGAATCACCTCTACTGCATTCTTACCATGTAAGGCTTTTACCACAAATGGCCCAACAAATGAGTCTTTGAGTTTTCTATGCCCTGCTATATTAGAAAAATTCACTGTCGAAACTAAAACCATGTCTCCAACTTTGATGTCATGATCCTTGTGTGTTCTATCCCATCTAACCTTATTGTACTCTACTGCTTCTTGAACACATTTGCTAGCAAAATTTTCAGCTTTAACCATCATATTTTTAAAGCAATCTGCAGTGGGATGCAGTACAATACTTTTGCTGAGGAGCATATCCTTGGGCATGCGCGGGATCCAACCTCTCTCTAATTCAAAAGGTGACATGTTAGTGGTGGAATGCTTACTAGAGTTGTAGGCAAATTCTAAGGCAGGTAACAATGATACCCAATCATGAGTATAACCATCATTGTCTTTGAAATCAATCCCATAGGCACAATACCTTCTTATCATGTCTTCCAAAGTCTGTATCATTCTTTCTGCCAATCCATCAGTCTGTGGGTGATAGGCTGTGGAGAAAGATAATTTGGTTCCTAAAAAATCAAAAAAACTCTTCCAAAATTCAGAAGTAAATTTAGGGTCTCTATCACTAATTATGTTTTGTGGGCAACCTACATCACTCACAATACTATTCCAAAACAATAATGCTACATCCATGGCAGAGCTATCCTTATAGCATGGCAGGAACCTAGCTCTTTTGGAGAACCTATCAACTATTACTAGTACACAATTGTGGTTATCCTTTCCTCCCGGTGGTAATCCAGATACAAAGTCCATATTAATAGTGGACCATTTATCCTTAGGTTCTTCTATTGACTGAAGCAAACCATATTTCTTTCCTGTGGATCTGTTAGCTTTCTGGCATCTCTCACACGAATCACAGTAGTCTGAGACAGTGTTTCTCCAACCAGGCCACCAAGCTATCATTTTTATCCTATCTGTTGTCCTCTCCTTAGACAAATGTCCTGAACAGATATTATCATGGCATTTGTTCATCAACAACTGTATGTGCTCGTCCTTCACTAATACTACTGAACAGCAGTGGGCTGACTTATGATATAATAACCCATCTAACAGGACTAGCCTGCCATCAATTAGTTCCTTCTTCCATTGTTCATCCAGTCCCTCAATCAGGTCTTGTCTATTGACTTTAGATTGCATAATTTCTACTAGTAGTGAAGTATTCTTTTCTCCTGAATAAGAGTCATACACAGAATCCCAAAAACTCTGTGCTAGACTACTCATTGAAATGGCCATGATAGGTAATGTATCTACAGTATCTTCTGGGTCATAAGCAGGATTATTGATGTCATTAGGTAGTGCCCATCGTGACAACCCATCTGCATTCTTATGTACCAGGCCTTCCCTGTGGACTATAGTCATAGAGCCTCTCCACTCCTGGATAGCAATCTGCCATCTCAACATATGCCTATTGGGTGTCTTCATGTTCAGAAGAGACTTCAAGGCTGTACAGTCAGTAATGACTTCAAACTGACAACCATCCAAATAGTAATACAATTTTTCTAAGGCCCACACCAAGCACAAGCATTCTAATTGTGAGGCACCATATCTCTTCTCACTATCCTTCAATTGTCTGGATATGAAGCAAATTGGCCCCTCAACTGGTTTATCATTTACAATCTGTATTTGGTGTAATGCAGCTCCAAGACCTTCCATACATGCATCCACATACAGTTTGAATGGTTTTTTAGGGTCTGGGTGAAATAGCAAGGGTGCACTTGTTAACTTTTCCTTAAGTACCTCATAGGCCTTCAACCTTTCTGTAGTCATTTCAAATGAAACATTTGGACTACATATCTTATACAGGCTAGAAGCTATTATTCCAAAATCCTTAATATGTAGCCTGTAATATCCTGCAAAACCTAGAAAACTCTGCATTTCTTTAATGTTACTAGGCGTGGGCTTCAGCAATACAGCTGCTACCCTTGCCTGATCTATCCCAAGGGACAGACCACTCACAACATGACCTAAAGCCATCAATTCATTGAATCCAAATGAACACTTTGTCAAAGATATTTTCATATTCATCCTGATCACCTTCTTGAGTAAAATGGAAATCCTCTCCTTATGTTCATCCCATGTTTCTGAAAATACAATTATGTCATCTATGTAGACTATCAACCAGTTTTGCATTAATTCCTCATGAAATTCTGAGTCCATCATCCTCTGAAAATGGGATGGGGCATTCTTGATACCAAAAGGCATTCTCAAATACTCAAACACCCCTAGGTGGCATACTATCCTCAGGAATTTCCTGCTGTCATTTTCTACAACATTCTGATGAAAACCTTTCAGAACATCCATACAAGAAATATACTTAGCGTGGTGCAATTTGCTCAAAGACTCAACAATCTTCGGCATAGGATACCTATCAGGGGTTGTGTACGAATTCAGTGCTCTGAAATCCCCAACCATTCTGGACTTCCCATTATGCCAAGCTATGATTACAGGTGTAGTGATGTCCACGTCCTCATTAGCTCCTACTTTTCTGATCACATTCAACCTCAATAATGTATCTATATGCTCTTTCAATGCCTCCTTGCTTCTAGGGCTAGCAGGGAAAGGATGTTTCCTCAAAGCTGGGGGATATGGCCGGTCTATTGTTAAAGTAATCTTGACCTCATGACCCCTGATGGACCCAAAAGGCTGATCTACTGTTGCAAAAGCTGCTTGATGCCTAAACAACAAGGAAAATAGTTCTTCCTTTTCCTCTGCTTTCAAGGAAGAACTGATTTTTGAGTCTCTAAAGAGCTCTTGGCCAAAATCTTTTTCTGAAACATTGTTCACCATATCCATGCCAAAATTATTGAAGTAAAACCTTTCACTGTTTCCAATGGTAAAGGATGAAGAACTTTGCCCATGGAATAAACTAAAACAATACTTTTTCATATAGTCACTTCCAATGATGAAGTATTCAATCATTGTATTATCAATTATTACAAACTTGATCACCAGAGCCAAATCTTTCAGGAACAATCTGATCTTTACCATTCCTAAAGGTTCCAGTGCACCAGAACAGCTTTGTAAATTTAACTTGGGTGAGTCTAATAAGTGCTCTTTCCATTGAGGATAGAACTTCTCCAGATATCCCCTTCCTACTATGGACTTGCAAGCACCTGAGTCCAGAAGCACCTTGCAAGGCTTTCCGCAGAATGACATTTGTACCAAGTCATTTGCTGATTCTATTGAATTTATGCATCCTATGATTAAGTGGTTATCATCCTCCTCACTATGGTCATCACAAGAATCATAAGCAATCTCCACTTGTTCTTCTTTGTTAGTTTCTATGTTATTTACTTTGCTTGCCTTCTGAGGACAAGTCCTAGAAGTATGTCCTGCCTTCCCACATGTATAACAAGAGACTTCTGTGCCCTGCAGGTTCAATTTTGGTTGAGTTTTGCCTTTGGATTTCTCCATAGGAACTTCTTTGGGAGGATATGATTTCCTCCTACCTAGAGATGTGTCTTCTACTATTTCTTCCAGTATATTAATCAAGTTTGAGCAATCATCCGTAGTTTTCATACTAGTTTTTACTGCAAATGAAACTTCACCATCCATCAAGGATAGTAACTTGAAATTAATACTATCTTGATCCAGGTATGGATCACAGGCTCTAAGCCTCTTCCTCTGTCTGGTTACCCATGTTGCTGGTGGTGTAACACCTGGTAGGAATCTGTCTTTGTTAAAAGCATTCAAACACTTCCTCTTCCAATTTGCTGTACCAAATTTTGAACTTATTTCTTTTTTCCAAAATTCCCAGTCTTGCACACCTACTGAATTCCTTCTGTCTCTGTACCAGTCTGAGGCTATACCTTTAAACAAGATACTTAACCTGCTAGTGATCAAAGTATCAGGTAATCCTGTGTCCTCTTTCAATGTGTCAATCCATGAAATGAATTCAGTGTGGTCATATTCACCTTCTCCGGAGAAATCAGGCCATTCACTGATCTTAGGCAATCCCTGCAGTATCTGTTTGAGAAATTCATTCTTACTAGAATCTTGTACTGAATCAATTTTCTCCTCTATCTTCTTATCCATTGTATGACCTCTGTCATGGTTGGTGGTTTCCATGGCATGACTGAGGTTGCTTGGGGACAAGGAGAGCAATCTACGGACAAGCTTGTCATGGTTCTGCTCTAATTGTTGATGTACCTTATCAATCTTTGTACTCAAACTTTCTAAACCTTGTTTTGACACAACCTGAAATTTCAATATTTCTTCTCTGACAGAATTCATATTTTGGTCAAATTTATGTTCCAGCAGCTCCAAGGAATGAATTATTTGTAACATCATGGATGTCAATGAATGGACATCCTTCCTTACTGCTACAGATTCTTCTGCAGAATCTTTCAATGATTCACTAATACTTGTTACTTTGTCATCTAAATTACTTAAATCACTATTCTGGACCTTGATAAGGTCCAGTTCAATGGTCTTATTAGTCAAATCTTCTATATCTTTTGCAGAATTCTCTAAAATAGATTTAAGGGCAATGCTATCAGATACTATACAGCTGTACTTCTTGTCCATGGCTGCAAAGCCTTCAACACAATATTGGTTTGTGTGCACTACTGCCTTCTTAATGTGAAGGGTCTCTTTGAATACAACATCACAAAATTTTTCTAACAAAATTTCTGATTCAAGGGATAATCTTAACCCCTCTTTGCCCTCTTGGCTCTTTCCTCCTCTAAATATTGAAATCCCCCTTGGAGAGATCTCGCCATCCTCATCATTTCTCCATAACTTGAATTCCTGTAATCCCTTCTTTTCCTCATCCTTCCTCCCTGGTTGTGAGGAGGAGAGGGATCTCTGTTCCTCAAAGGAAACTGGGAACCAGAGGCTACTGGTTGTGGGGTTATCCCCCCTGATATTTTCTTCTTTGCCTTTGGTTTGGGAGCCACTGGCTTCTTGATCTGAGTTGGATCCCAGCACTCGGTCTCCTTCATCAACCTCTCCCTTCCTATTAATTTTATGAGGGCCCTGTACGTCGCCAGGGCCTGAGTCAAGAACTTGGACTGGTTCTCGACGTTGTTTGCAGCTACCGCATCCAGGTAGCTTATCTTGTTCTGACTGTGGCAGGTCAGAAGGCTTGCTGTTCCTGGAGGTAGGTCTCTTTGTTCTCTGACTAAATTCGCCGGGGGGCACAAGCTCAGCCCCCTTGCTTCTGGTGTTCATCGCCATGTACGCAGTTAGAAACAATAATCAATAGGAAAATCAATACGTTGTACGCCAGGCAAAGGACAACGGAAGACTCACGGTGAGTCACGATATCCGTCATTGGCAATCTCGCCCTTTCCGTAGGTTCGATGCTACGGATACTTGGTCCCCTTGCTTCGCTCCGCGGGACTGAGCTCGTTTCCAATACAAAACTAGGCAACCTTCCTTGGTTAGACGGAAGGAAGGAGGCGATAGAAAGTTGTCTCAACACTATGTCGTGTCAAGAGATAACTTAGGTACGTTTATATTATCCTTTTTTTTTTTGTTTTATTTTTTTTTTAAAAAAAAGAAATTATACTAACTTGTTCCTCTAACCAAAAATGGTATTGGTCACGATATCAATCCTCTGTTTGGGCAACGGTAGGTTGCTGGCACCGCTAATCAATAAACGGTCAGTCGTTCTCTGCTCTGGCGCGAAATCACACGGAGATACGTTAGCCGGAATTACGGGGCAGTTGCTTTTTGTCAAACTCCGAGTTGACAGAGAGCAAGATTGTCGAACACACCCTTGGACAATAGACAACAACTTCTTTTTAGGATGCTGTGAAAAAAAAAAACTTGGTTTTTTTTTTTTTTTGACGGTTTTTCCTAATCAAATCTTGTTTGTTTTTTTTTTTTTTTATTTTTTATTTTTATTTAAAACAAAAAAAACAAAACCGGGTCAAAACCAAGCACACTAGATTAAGATTGCTTAATCTTAGTGAAATAATATCTGTAAAAAGGCTAACTGCTTTAAAAGCAGTTTTCGAAAATGGTCCTTTTTTTTGTTTTATTTTGTATTTTCTATAATTTTCCTATAAAAAAATTAATAATCAGCACAAAACTTTGTTCAAAATTGGTCAAAAGTGCGCACAAAATATGCTTCAACACTTAAAACAGAAGGACTTTAAAGCTCAAAGCAAAAAAATCCCAGAATTTTCGAAAATTTGCTGTTTTTTTCTTTTTATATATTTACTGATTTTAATCAGAAAATTTATAAATCAGCAAAAACTTTTGCCTAAAATATCACAAAATTGCTTACTTTAAGCAGACAAAACAATCTCAAAGGTACTGAAACCAGATGAGGCCCCCAATTGTCAGGGATTTAACCTCTATTGCTATACCTAGCCGTGGTTAAACCTGCAAAAGAATAAAGACAAACCAATATTTAAATTAGTTTTGACTTATATATTCCAAACAGCAACTTTAAAAGTTTACAGACTTGAATAATACCAAGGTATTATGAGTAAATAGCCACACCTTAAACCTTTATAATAGGTAAGGGGCCTTAGTCTTAAAGGAGTAAGACCAAAAGGAGATTTGCTTATAAATAAGCTCACACCCTTTAAAGAGTAACACACAGGGGTTACTTATTCAAGTGAGACCTTCCACTCGAAATTGGTGTTGCCAGATAGGTTATTGATTGAATTTAATACCAAAGTTTATAGCCCCAGTCAATCTTCTTCTTGAGATTAAGGTTAATGGGCTTGTTAACTCTTGCTTGTATTCTTGTTCAAATAATAATATATAATGGATGATGAAAGGGCTATAGGGTAAAGACCCTGCTCTTTTAAGGTAACAGGAGCCCTCAGGGGACTCTAGTAATCACCAGGGGAGTGTCAGGCTCTCCTTGGTTTCGTCCTCAAAGGCCCAAGACATCATTACATCATTCTCAATGGGTAATGAAGAACTAGTACCCATTGGGAAGGATTTTCAAGGTAAAGTTTTCATTTTACTTACTAAAAGGTTACTTACTGGGTCTTAGGACTTATACATCACTCAGATGAACGGTATAGAAGCCTTAGATTCCATCATAATGATTATTTATATTGATTTAATGTAGCTTAATACCTTGGCAAATAATTTAATTTTAATTATAAGTATCTTAGCTCATACTATACACATAGAGTATGTATACTCTTTGCACTTTTTATTAAAAGGTTTACAGCCTACAGATGAACTCTGAGCCCTCTTAGTGGACGCACTCAAGGCTCAGTGAAGTATATTAAAGCATTATTACATCCAAAAGGGGATAGTATTAAATAAGTAATTAATTTATAATTATACTATACCTATAAGGGGTATATACTCTTGGCAGTGCTACTAGAAGGTTCATAGCTTACAATTAAGTTCTAAAGCCTCTGAGTGAACGCTCTCAAGGCTCAGTAAGGTTTATTAAGTGTACAGAGGGAGTATTAATTATAATTACATCCCAAAGAAGGATAATGTGTAATTAATTTATACAGTATAGAGAGTATGGGTTAATATAATTACTGTAACTCCTTCCCAAAGAGAGGAAACACTTTGGGAACTTCTATATCAATAATTGGGACGCATCTGAGTCCTCATAACTTAATTTAAAGTTATATTGGATCCCCTTCTTGATAATATAAATTATCAAGGTTTTAATTCCATAATCCATACTCATAAAAACATACTTATAAAACATTATATAATATTATTAAGATTTACTATATAATTACAAAACTATTCAACATTTTCATTATTGTCTCCATTGTGGTTTGAACCAGTTACCTTGGTATCAGATACTGGGGAGTGAGCCTAGTACTTAGCCACTATTCCAGCAGGACATATGAGTTTCCAGACATTTGGACAAGTCTAACTGTCTCGTGGCTGACATCCACCCTAACTTATTTGGGTTGTTCCATATACATTGAATTCCACTTGTTCAAAATTTGAGATTCTTCATCAAGCCCTGGATCTGTTTCAAACTGTCAAAACCAAAAGAACTATCAATTTTTTAATCCAATGATTAATCTGTCAATCCAATAATTGGTACCCTTCAAAAAAACCCCACTTCCTTCATTGGAAGGGTAATAGTTTAACTGCCACTGAGGATGAAAATCCTCAGACAAAATGGATCCTCTTGATCCTAGTATTTCACCTACAATGTGGGAAAATGGCAAGCCCATTTTTTCTGAATATGACTTGGAGCACACCTCACCATCACGGTTGTGCTTCAATCTCTTGAATTGTTCCCCAATGAGTTTAATTTCCTCAATTGAAAATTTGTAACCCAAAGGCAATAGTTCTCTTGGAAGACCTGTTCCCAAATTCATTCAAGAGTTTTAAGTGCTGCATGGACTGATTGGATTTGAATTTCAATATTTCCTTCAAGGTTTTTCCACACATCCAAAATGTTCCTCAAAGATACCACAAGTAATTGTTTTAAAGTAGAATGGGCCCCTCCTACCCAAGACTTTGTTTTGTTTCCAAAGTCTGAGTAGACACAAGTCCAAGCCATTAAAAACATCTCTTTGATAGGGAAAATATTCTTTTCCATATACTTGAGTACATCCTTGCTGTCTTTCAAGAAACACTTTATACAAGTTTCAAAGTAAGCACTCCCAACAGAGATCAATAGAAGAAGAAATAAATTGGAATACTCTGAGTTCTGCATCAATTGCTTATGCCTCCACCTTGATTTTGGAGGCCCCATACTTGCCCCAAAGAGTCATAAAATTTTTCCATCCTTCATTTTCATTACTGAAGTGCACTTTACAGTTTGATTGAATTTTTTTAGAAAAGTGAAACATACAGCACTATCTGGATGACTGAGCAAAACTGTGTTTGCTAGCACAAATAAGAGCTTTTTCACAGTCCATCACAAAGAATTTTGGAAGCCTCTTGGGATCATAAGCAAACTACTTTAATGCATTCAACACCCAACTTTAAAACTCATACATTTTTTTTTATAAAAAAAAGCCTTTCTAAAAGTCTTTTTTTGGCAGTTATTCCTACAACATGCTAGAGGTATGTTTTAACTATTTGTTTTATAAGCAAAATACAACAATGCAATATGATGGAATTTTTTGAAAAATTTTAAAGACTTGGGATGAGCCAAGAAAAGGGCCTCTAAGTGACCCTCTCCACCAAATTTGGACCTGGAAACCCACTGGGATTCCTGGAGAATTTCCAATAGAACTTCCATAAAGGCTTTCCTATCCAGTTCTGCTTGCTTTACCTCCTGCTTAGTGTTATAGATTGTTCTATTTTCAATTTATTCTCCACTATCAATCTTTCTCAATTTCCTTTCAAGTTGAACCTTATTTAGACCATATTTTATGCCTTCCCTAAGTAAATCTAATGCTTGACCTGATATTCTCATCAGTTGAGGATGCACTGAAGGACTTTATGATGGTTGATGATTGTGTAGGCAATTTCTAATGGAGAGATGCCATGTGGGATCTGCTACTTTCCTACTTGTACAGGTCATGAATTGACACCCAACCTGCCTAGTGTGAGTTTGCCTTTGATGTTTGGTGAGACATGGCCTTTCATATACCCCAAATCTGTCACAAGCTAGATCAAAATATTTGTCTCTCCTAAAATTCAAATTTTTCAATGCATAGCCATGCATTGCTGCAAATTTCTAACAATAAATCTTGGCTTCTTTCATAGTAGAAAAGGCTCTCACAGGAGGAGGTTCAAGCAGGTCTGGAACCCCTTATTTAAATTAGTAATTGTCAAGCCAAATCCTTCTCAGTCAAATTACATATGAAATGTGAACCCACCCTCTTTAGTCAATTCAACCCATGACAGAAAATCTTTTTCCAGTTGTAAAGAAAAATCTTGTTCCTCAATTTTAACTCAAGATGAGGATGCTGTTGGGGCTTCCAATGTTTTCTTTTCAAACTCCCTACCTGAATCCCTTGATTCCACCAAAACTTTGTTAAGTAAACATTTAATTAAGTCGTTTAACGTAGCCTTGTTTAATCTTGGAGGGCTTGGGATTTCCACTGTTCCCATAAACCAAAAAAATTCAACAGAAGTTTAGTATTCCATGCAATTTTCAATCCAACAACTCCAAAAGTTTGCTCACTTTTGGGTTGAGAAAAATTAATTTATGCAACAGGCAAGTGGTGTGTGTGTACGTGAGTGTTTCATTACAAGTTTCAAATTTTCTTTTTGCAGTCCAATAATAGTCCCACATAGTATGCCAGATCCCCAAATTTGGGTTGAAAGAACTCAAATGTGGTCCAGGGGTGCCTAGGTACCCCAAATCCCCCCTCAAATGGCCCATTTCGGTGGGGAGTAGCCCAAATAGGCCAGGAAAACACGCGCGACCCTTGCTTGTGACTTTCTGGGCCCTGATTGGCTGTTTGCAACCCGTATGAGTCTTGAACAGCAATTCACGCCTGTTTTCAACCCGTATGGGTCTTGAACAGCAATTCACGCCCATTTGCAACCCGTATGGGTCTTGAACAGCAATTCACGCCCGTTTGCAACTCATATGGGTCTTGAACAGCAATTCACACCTGTTTGCAACCCGTATGGGTCTTGAACAACAATTTAAGCCTGTTTGCAACCCTGATATTGTGAATATATCATTGGAATACAAAAAGTTGTGGCATCAATTATTGCCAACGACATAACTTCTGGATCCAAATTTTTGGGACCCAAGATTAATACTCATAGATCAATTACCTTGATAAAAATTGACTGAAAAATCTAAGTCACAAAACCCCAAGATTACCACTATTTCTTGAATCTCAAAGAGATCAAATGAAGGATTTCCCCAACCAAAAAAGTGAGAGTTATTGGGATCCTGAATCTGGAGTATTGGGTGAAAGGTTTTTTTCAAAGGCCTGGGCCAAATTCATGCCTCAAAATTTACTAAATCCATGACTTTTTCAAAAAAGGCATGAATATGGTAATTGTTTCACAAAATTCACACCTTCTAGTGTGTTTTACCATCCCAGGGAGGCATTTAAACATTAAAATACTTTGGGAAAATATAAAAAAGGTTTGAATATAGACATATAATTTTTGGCAAATTTTAGGCCCTCAAGGCCTCAATTCATGTTCAAAGGCCTGGGCCTGGCCATCACCTCCTGAGAAGGTGTTTTTACTGCCCTAGGCACCTTTGTAAACCTTAAAAGGTTTGCCAAAAATTAGAAGGTTTGGCAAATATAAAAAGATTTTGAATATAGAAATTCAAGTTTCAAGGCCTCAATTCATTTTTAAAGGCCTTGGGGTGGCCACCACCTCCTGAAAAGGTGTTTATCCCACACCAGGAACCTCTGTAAACCTTAAAAGGGGTGCCAAAACTTAAAATTCTGGGAAAATATAAAAAGGGTTTGAGTATAGACATCTAAGTTTTGGCGCAACTTTCAAGGTTTACACAGGTGCCTGGGGTGGGAAATAAACTTTTCAGGAGATGGTGGCCACCCCAAGGCCTTTGAAAATGAATTGAGGTCTTGAGGGGCTAAAATGAGGCATCCAGACCTCCCATGGGGTCTGTCTGGGGTAGATGTTTTTTGGGAATCAAAATATGTACACAATTGAGTTAACATGACATGTAAATATTCAATAAATATGATTTTATCCAAAGATTACAAATCTGCTTTCAGATTTGGAAAGAATTTATGAAACATGCAAAAAAAGCCAAAATGATGAAATTTGATTTTCTTTGCACAAAATGGAATAATTGTGGTGAAATATGGATACCTTTGCACAAAAAATGGAAAAAAATATAAAAATGAAACATTTAACTATTTCATGAGAGTAATTCAAATATTTTGAGATTTTTCAATCAAATACCACTGAGGAAAAAATTGATTGTAAAAAATATGAAAAACATATTGTTTGAAAGTATATTCAAGATTTTGGGTGGAATATCAATACCTCTGTACCAAACATAAGAAAAAAACTTTGCAAAATTTTAAATACATCTATTTCATGAGAAAAACTCAAATATTTTGAAACAATTAAAAAAAAAATTCATCATTTACAAAAATAAAAACATTGGATATCAAAAATTGATTTCTTTTAATAAGTATTGATATTTCAAGTGGGATTTAAATAAATTTTTACCAGAGATAAAAAATCTTATGAAAATGCTATATACACCTTTTTCATGAAGCTCAGGCTAAAATAAGCCAAGAAAATTACTAAAATCATGCCAATTTTCAAAATTGGCATTATTTTAGAAATTCTTTTGCTAAAATGAGCCCAAAAGGTGTAATTGGTTTGATGATAGTAAAATAATTTTTAGAACCATGCCAATTGGCGTGACTTTCCACCCCAAGAAGGTGTTTAAACCTTAGAAATATGTTGTAATACAAAAAGGTATGATATTAGAAATTTAAGGTTTTCCACACCTTTTTCAGGTTCACAGGAGTGCTTAAAGTGGGAGAACTTAGCATTTGATGGCATTTTGGGTCCCCAAAGGCCTGAAAAAATTTAATTAGGCCCTGGTGGGCTTAATTCATGACTCCAGGCCCCCTGTGGGGTTTTCATTGGGTAGATTTTTCAGAGAATTCAAATATGAAAACTAATTGGTAAATTTAATCAAGTGTTTTAAGTTGTTTTGTTGATTTTCATAGATATGACCATTCCTGTATGAGCTTCAGTCTTCACAGAAGAAAAGTTAAAGTTATTGTACTTATTTGCTGCCTAAATCATTTTTACCACACATTTTTGTTTGAAATCAATATCAAAAATCAAGTCAGGAAATTCAAATTGGCCATCAGATACTTGATTTTTGTCCTTTTTGTTAATGGTTCCTAATTGGATTTTTTTGTTGGAACTACCAGCAAAAACAAATAGGAAGAATAATTGCCATGGTCAATATGAGGAGAGTTGTTGTTAGCTTGCTACTATTACAGAGCAAGCTGCAAAAGTAACGAAATAACATAAATAAATAAAAATCTTATTAAAGGAGAAATAATATTAGAAATATCATTTAAAATTATGATTTTGAATAAAGATTAAGTTAGGCTTACTGACTGACACCTAACTCAAATTCCTACTGCTTATATTTTTAAATAATTTACAAAGATTTTGAAAGAGACACGGCCTTGGGATTTTGGCCATTTTAATATTTCACATGAAACCTAATGTACAGGTTTCCAAGTGAATTTTGTGAAAGAATCCAAGAATTCTGTGATTTGGAGGAGTTACAGGCGGAAATGTGATTTGTCACAATTCCCAAATGGAGCCACAGCAACCAACACATCCACGCACGGCTGAGCAGCAGCACTGCCACCCTGTCCGCGTACCCTGAAAAGTTGTGTACAAAGCCCCTGGCATCTGAAAAGTACGTAGCCACAGGACTACAGGCTGACAGAGTGACAGGCTTCTCAAAAAGCCCAGGTACCATGTAAAGGTGCTACAACCAAGACGGGGAAATACTACATATGTAATAAATGTCCCCGTGGATATTAGATAGTCTAAAAATAGATAAAATTATATAAAAATACTTAAATAAGTTTTGACGTATTTTTTATAAAATATGATAAAAAATACCAAATATGTCAAAAATAAAATAACTAATATTTTTAAAATATCTTAAAATACTCAAAATGTACAATTGTGAGAGCTTCAAGACATCAGTGGCCGTGACATACTAAGGAAACTGATTATGTAGAAATATTACATGTTTTCTCATAGGTTATTTTTTTAATTGATTATTTCAAGTAAATCAACAGAATTTCGAAAATAAGGAGGAAAATCAATATCATGATTTTACTCCCATCAGATAATACATAATGAAAACCCACCTGACTTCAGATTACCCGTAGGAATGTCTACTAACAAAAATTATTGACATCCTGCAAATATTTACTAAGGACAATTAATTAAATAATAATCATGTGGATAGATTAGTGTCATTCAAACGTCTAAAAATCAATCAAAAGGTAGAATAATTCCCATACCCTGTGGAATTAGATGTTACTCATGCTAAAGCACCAGGAAAAAGTGACAGGCTACTACTAGTTACACTGATATCTTTAGCACCCTTCCCCTTGGGCCCCTATATCCCCCAGAGGGACAGAAATGGGACTCAAAAAGATATAAATAAAGGCTCCTTTTTGAGATTATTGTTACCCCAAAGACCCAGTTATATTTACATCCAGACACTGTGCCAAGGTAATCAAATACTTATAAGAGATAATCAAGTGATTTATGGCTTTAGGCTGATTAATAATATTTGTCCCCAAACCCTTTTTATCAATTTAAACTGCTGAACAACCTTTTTAAACCCAGTAATAGGTTTAACCCATCAGTGCATGTCCCAAACAGGTACCTAAAGGATCCAATAATATACCAGTGATTCTTATTATCCTTTCTCTGTCGTGGCAGCTTGGTTACAAGGCCCTGAAACTCCACCATATATTATATATATATATTATCTTTGGGCAATATATCCTTAAAGAATATAAATTAAAGGTTCCAAATTAACCAGGTATATTTGTTTTCAAAGTGAATTACCTGAAGAGAGGTTTTAAAGATCCCCAATATTATTCTGGCCCCTCTATTAAATTATTTGATAATAAATTTATTAATATTGATTAATTATATTAAATAATAACCAAACCAATCAACCTTGCAATAGCTTTATCCAAATATTTCACAGATTTTTGGTGCATTTATTGAATAATATATTTATTATTTATTCTATCACCTCTGGTAGCTAAAGGATAGTAAGGGTCTTGGCATCCAGGAGGCTGACAGTTGAAGAAGGAATCAGATGTCAAGGTGATGTGCAGGGAAAATTTGAAAGGAGTAAGGCGGGATCCAAATTCCAAAGAAGAGAAGGAGGGGATTTTGTTTTCCATAATTTAATCACAGTTTGATCCAAAGGGAAGTCAGGCTAATTTTTTGAACATTTGGCCTTAAATCTGATAGACCTTGTCAGAATTGAGGTTCAGAAAAGCCAATTCTTGAGGGGAAGGTTGAATGGCTGAATTATTCAAATATTTTCCAAATAATTCAGAAGGTTGCATTAATTTTTGACATTCAATTGCCCACATTTTTCCACCCCAAGATCTTGAGGGACCAACAGGTTGACAAATTTTTTTGATTGGTGAAGGAAAGTTGTGACAAAGTTGATGTCCTTGATATCTTTCTCGGAGAGTTTATCCAAAGGGCAAAATTTGATTAATGAAACAAGAGAGTTTTCATTGGATTCATCAAAAAAATTAATTTTCCAGAGCAGAAGAAAAGGAATTGTTTGATCTTCTCTTTGGATTTTTAAAATTCTTTTGGGAAGGGCTTTTGATTGTTATTTTTATTTTGGTAACAAAGGTTGCAATACCTTTCAAAAGGTATTAGGTTTTGTCCAGACCAACCAACCTGTTTATCAATCCCCTCCTTTGCTACTTCCACAGGAATTTCAGAAACACCTATTCTTTCCACCTCTCTGTATGTTTTTCAAATAATCTCCTCCCATCTCTTTCCCTCTCATCCACATACTTTGATTGGGGTGAGGATCAAGAAGGGATTAGAAAAATTGGGAAACATTTTGAGGTTTTTGGGAGAAAAATGGGTGGTCCAGAAAAAAGGCCAGTGTAGAAAAAACAAGGGGTCAAAGAGTGTTTTGCATTGCATAGAATAAAAAAAAAAGCAAAAAAACCTTCATTAGTCATTTTATAATCAAGGTGGATGATCAACAAAAATAGGAAAAAAAATACCGGTCAATGATCCTAACCAAATAAATAAATAAATAAAAAGGTAATTCATATTTTTTATCAAATTACTCCTCTGTTTTTTGGGAAATCCACATCCAATTGAAAAAATATGAATTGTGACAAGAACCCCAAAGGCCAGAATGGAGGGATATGAACTTCTTGTTTTTATTAAAAAAAAGATGTAGTGCCACATAGTATCTAAAAAAACAGATAAAAAATGTTTGTTCAATTTTTTATCAAAGTTGTCATCAAACAAATTAGAAAAGAAATGAATAAATTGCCTTTTTTCCAATCAAAATAGTGGTTTCCATCTAGCCTGGGTTTTTGACTCAAGGGTATATTGGTTCCATCAACAACAAAAATGCAACTTGGAAAGCCTCCAGTCTCCATTAATTGAGATATCTTCTTGCATTCTTCTTTGGTTGGTCAACAAAGGAATGAGAAATTGAAAGATAGGATAGCAAGCATGACTCTTTTGGTGTATAAGTCAATGGTTCCAAAACAAACTGAGAATATATTTTCTAATTGATGAGTTGCTTCTCCATTTCCACTTGATCCCAATCTCTAAAGAGCAACTGCCATTTAGATAGCTGGATTGCGTTGGGGATTCCAAGAATTTTTCTCCAAAATGTGGTGGTCTTCAATCATCACCAAAATTTACATGAATCAAGGCAAGAAAGTTTGGAACAGCTGCTGCAAGCTAAAGCTGGGCAGGAGATGAAGCTTTTGCCTCCCACACATTGGGTTGCGGAGAGGCTGTCTTCTTGGAAAAATGTATTAATTTTCCAACAGAGAGTTTTAATCTAACTAATTTTATTCCAAATAAGAGTCTGAATCAGAGTCAAATAATAATTAAAGTTCAGTCAGATTTGTTGTGTTTTTAACAAGCTTCCAGGAAGTTTGATTGGAAATTTTGAAAAAGATGGTGATGTGATGAGATGATGATGGGATGTGTGTGAATAAATGGATATGAAAAGCAACAAATAAAAAGAGATTTGAAGCAATGACACAATGGATATGTGAAGAAATGAAGCAATGGAGATGTGAAGAAATGAAGAAATAGATATGTGAAGGGATGCAGATGAGATGTGTGTGAAGCAATGGAGATAAGATTTTTATGGATTGGCTGATGTGGAGGTGTGGATGGGTGTTTTGAATTCCATGGATGGGGGATGGATATAATTCATAAATGGCAGGTTTGATGTTTGAAATACACCAGTTAGGGGGTATACTTATTTCAGAAAACCGCCATTAAAATGGAAGGTTTGCTAGCTCTGATATGCCCTAATATGTAAAAAAGAAAAAAATATGAGTTTTTTTAAGGCATTTAAATATGAACACAGATTTGAAAAAATTTCATCTAATGTAAGAGAATCATAAAAATTCATTATTATTATACAAAATGGAATATTTCAAGTAGAATTTAGATACCTTTTTACCAAACATAAAAATACAAACAAAAATAATACATATGAGGATTTAATTTTGGGGTTTCAAATATTTTGAAATATGCAAACAAAATTTTTTTCCAGCACATAAATATTAGGCCAATGTTAAATTTTCAACCTTGCAAACCCCATTCACTAACTAAAAGGGGTCCCCTGGCGCAATTTGCAACCAAAAATGGGTTCCAAACGCCCATTCACAACCCACTTGAGTTGGGAAAAGACATCTGATACTCAGGTGGGTTGTGCATGGCAGTTTGCAACCCATTTTGGGTTGTAAACCGCGCCACGCAACTCATTTCCAGTAGTGAATGGAAAAAATATAAATAAAACATAAAATAAAAAATCAAAAATGTGGTATATATATATATATATATATATATATATATATATATATATATATATATATTATTTTAATGAATTCATTTATTATATACATATATATATTTATTTATGTGTTTATTTCATTTCCTTTCATTTTATTTGCTTTTATTGTTATAATTATGGCCAGCCATTAGCTTAGGAAAATGAGCAGTATTTAAAGCAAAAGAAATGCTGGACACCTTGTGTCAATAATTGCTTGATGGGCTCTGACAATGGGGCAACACATTGGATGATATTGTTGATGATTCAATTGGATGATGAATGGATTATGGAAAACAGCAGGGAGAAGAGCTCCTTAAGTACAAAAGATTGGCCTCTTGTGAGCCCATGATACAACAAGCCAAAAGGTAAATTTTCCGCCCCAAAAGAGCTCTACAGGCTCTACAGACCTTGTTACTTAGTTTGGACTACATCAGCCGGCATGGCGTCAGTCCCCGAACCCTTACAATCAGCCTATTCTGGTCCATTTTGGTGTTTCCACTGTTATGGGGCTGAACCAGCCCTTTTTCTGTTCAATACCCTGGCTGGTTGTCCGTTACAACCAGCCCAGTTACTCTTATTTCCTTACTTACCGGCTGGTTGCCTCATGCAGCCAGCTCCTGGCCCCACATATGGGCCAGGTGGGACCCAGGACTCACCTGGGTCTGGTCTCAACCTCACTTGGGGGGGGGGGGGGTGTAACCAGCGGACATGCCCCCCCCTCTTTCTCTCAAATCCCTGGTGGGGGCAGTCAAATCCCCTCACCAGGGGCCCTGGGGGTTGTATCCCCAGGGCGTTGTCAAGAATAGTGGGCTGGGGGTGGTCAGATCCCCTCAGCCCATTGCTCCTCCCCCTTGGTAAAGGGGGGTGGAGAGCTCCCCTCTTGCTTTGCTGGTGGGAGGGTGATCAGATCCCCCCCAGGGCCGGTCGCTCTCTCTGTGGCTGGCATTTTTATCCCCTGGGCAAGGGGGTGATGAAATCGCCCCTGCCCTGACCGACCACCTTGTTGCGGCTGGTCGCTGGCTGGTTAAACCCAGCCAGCCACCCCTCCCCCTCACAATGGCAAGCAAGGGGAGGGGGAGGGAGCCGGGGCCGCTGGCCCTTGCTCCTGCAGCAGTGGCCGCCGTTCATGACTGGCTGGGCCCGCGCGGCATCACACCACACGGGATCCCTCAGCCGCTGCAACAGCCCTGCGCGGGCCAAACCAAGGGATACAAGCGGCCCCAAGCGGGACGCGGCACGGGAAGCAGCCCCAAGCGGGCTGCAACACGGGTGGTAGCCCCAATGGGCTGCCCCAAGCCCAAAACCTGAGACAAACAAACTTTGGCGGGCCAGCCTGTCTGGCCAAGTATGTCAAAAATAAACCTTGGGCCCAATTATTCCCATACAAGCCCATCTGGCTGTATTTTCCCATAGCCCTCACCAGGCCCGTTAAGGCCCGTGTACCAATAGGCCTGTTTCACGCATTTTGAGGCCAGTTTCCCTAAATCCGTGACATCAACACAGGCCCATATGGTCCGTGTATAAACCGCAAAGGCCCACATGTGCATTCCATTTGGATTATACCTATACATAGCACACGCGTGAGTGCATGCATATTTTAAAATTTATATTTATATTTTAAATTCAATCAATTAATTTATTTTTAATTATTTCTTTATTTCTTTCTTGATTTATTTCATAATATGGATTTATATTGATTTATATTTATTTTTATTTATTTGTATTTATTTATATTTATTTATATTTATTTATATTTATTTATATTTATTTATATTTATTTATATTTATTTATATTTATTTATATTTATTTATATTTATTTATATTTATTTATATTTATTTATATTTATTTATATTTATTTATATTTATTTATATTTATTTATATTTATTTAAATTTATTTAAATTTATTTATATTTATTTAAATTTATTTATATTTATTTAAATTTATTTATATTTATTTATATTTATTAAAATTTATTTAAATTTATTTAAATTTATTTATATTTATTTATATTTATTTATATTTATTTATATTTATTTATATTTATTTATATTTATTTATATTTATTTATATTTATTTATATTTATTTATATTTATTTATATTTATTTATATTTATTTATATTTATTTATATTTATTTATATTTATTTATATTTATTTATATTTATTTATATTCATTTATATTTATTTATATTTATTTACATTTATTTACATTTATTTACATTTATTTATATATTTATATTTTTTTTATATATTTATAATTTTAATTCAATTTTTTTTTTGAAATCAAAAAAAGAAATAATAAATGATAAAAATTATTTTTTTTTAAAAAAAATGTAAATATCATAAAAACACGACCACAGGTTTGCAAATTTAAAATTAGCCTAAATATTATACAAATATGAAAAAAAGATTTCATTCAAGAAAAATAAATATTTCCAATTGAATTTAAAGAACTTGTGCCAAACATAAAAGAATTAAAAAAATTATAAAAATATGAATTTCATGAGTGGAATCAAGATATTCTTAGATATTCAAAAATATATTTGATCAAGTACAAAAAAAGAAACCATTAAATGTCAAATTTGATTTATTTCAATAGAAATTGATATTTCTGGTTGGAATTAAATACCCTATAACAAACATAAAAAGAAATAAAATTCTTAATATACCTCCTGTATGAGGAGAATTATAATTATGCTGAAAAATACAACAAATAATTCATTGATTAAAATAATTATAATAATAAAATCAAAATAGATTTTTTTGAGTAAAAATGGATATTTTATACAATTTAAAAATATTTTTACAGGAAATAAAACAAAATGGAAAAAGTCAATATCTAACTATTGAATGAGAGGAATTAAAAATTTCTTTAAAATTGCAAAATAAACTGCATCAAGTTTAAAAATAATTAAAGAAATATAAATTTTGATGATTCTTTCATTTTTTTTCCCTTGATAGAGTTTCTTTAGAAAAACTCAATAATTTTTGAATTAATCTCAGGAAATAGTTTTATCTTTCATGTTTTATTAATTTTTATTTATGATAAAATATATTCAAATTCCATCAGAAATCTTTACATTGAATTTATTTCTTGATTTATTTTCAAAGAAATCAAGAAATCAATTCAATGTAAAAAAATTATTGAATCATTCTACACATAGGTTTTGTTGGGGATTAATTCAAATATTTTGAAAAACTTTCAACAATAAATTCTTCAATTAGGGGCTATCAGAGTTATAAAAACCGCCATTAGAAACCTGCCATTTTTTTGACCAAAACAGCCATTAAAAATGGCGTGCTTTTGAAATACACATACCCCCTAACTTGTGTATTTCAATTAGGGAATATCAAAATTAGCAAATCAGCCATTAAAAACCCACCATTCTTCTTGAAAAAATCCGCCATTTTCATGGCGGGTTTCTGAAATACACTTAACCCTTAACTGGTGTATTTCATAGAAATGGCGGATTCCAAACATCAAACCCGCCATTATCATCCATTGACAATCCATTTCATGCAAAACACCCATACACACCTCCACGCCATCCATATTAAAACCAAAAACTTATACCAGCACCCCATACACCTCCTTATCACTTCAAATCACAAACAACAACCTTCCCAAACTCTTCACTTCTCAGCATGTCAAACCTGACCTCCAGGTAGCTAATTGAAAATGGAATAAAGCCGAATGAACTCTTATTGATATTTGAATCTAATTCATACTCCAACTCCAACTGTGATTTTGAATACAACTGGTTATCCTTGAATTCTCTATTGGGAAACCACTACTGGATCCCCCAAAAATATCAATTTAACCATCAAATGTATGAACGGCAGAAACTCCATCTCCTCCCTGAATTAAGCTTCCATCAACTCTTTTTAAATTATTTAGCATCATTTGTAAAACTTTTGGAAATGATTGAGAGCCATCCTGTCTTCCAGAATGAATCTTTGAATTCATAAGGAAATCCTGCTATTCAAGTTTATGTTTCTCTTTGTTGGTTTGGATCCAATGTTAATGGTGCTGCTGTTTATTGATTGGAAAATCTTTTCTCTATTGGATATGGAAAAGTCAATTTGTACACCCAACATGTTATCACTTCTGTCCTAGGATTTTGTTGCTCACTTCTATGCTGGCCAACAAAGGAAAAGAACATAAAAATCTAATCAGTCATGGGGACTGAAGTTTTTCAAGGTTGTATTGAAATTGTTAATGGTAAAACCATCCCTTTGATTTAAAAACCCAACCTTGATTGAAAGCACTAATTTTATTGGAAGAAAAGGAAGTCAAATCTCTTAATAGAAAATGTTTTTTATCTAAAAATGACCAACCATGCTTCCTTTGTTCATATAGGTATTCAATTTCTGTTCAACCTTTTTGCAACAACAACAGAAATTTCATTTCCCTCAATGCTGACCTTCCAGGTTCTTTTCATGATTTGTATGTCTTCAGAAAAATTCAGATTTCTCAGCAACCTCAGAGCTACTTTGATGAAGACCAATAACTTCTGGCTGACTCTGCTTATTCCAGAAGGAAATATGTGGTTCAAGCATACCAAAATGTTTCATCCAATGATCAAGCCAAAACCAATTTCAACTATGATCTTGCCCAATCAAAAGTTTGTATTGAGCATGCCATAGGAGTCCTGAAAGGAATATGGGCCAGCTTCATTTAAATTCAAAGAAAGCTCCACAATTCCAAAGACATGAAGGTACTCATCAACTGGATTGTCTTCTGGGTTACTCTCCATAAATTATTGGCCAACATCAAAGATGAATGGGATGAAATCTTTGAAGATGATGTGCCTGATCCTCCTCAAATAATTCCTCTCATCAATCCTCTTTTTACATGAGAGAGAAAATTCTACCTATCACTCTTGCTCAGTTTTAATCATGATGGTCTGATTTCAGACTTGGTAAAGACACAAAAACAAAATTATGTACCTTTTTTTTTAATCCCAAACTGACTGGCTTGATCTTTTCACTCACCCAAAAGTGGACCTCAGTCACCCCCTACACCATTCTCCTCCTCCTCATCTTGCATTCATTGGACTCAACCACTCACCAACAACCACCCCACCTCACCCACAAACCCACCATCACCACCTGAATCTCCACCTCCTCCCTCTACTCTTCATCCTTGTCACATTCAATTCTTTTTAAAATACCCAATCCATCCAATATCCATCAATCCTGCAAAGAACTCAGATTATCTTCTCTCACCTCCTCAATATCCATCCAAATGGAATCCCTGCACTCCTACCCAAACTTGCTACTATAAACTTAGTATGTCTGGCAATTCATTCTATCAGGACTTGTTGTTAAGGGATCTCCTCTCTCAATCCCTTCCAAAGTTTGCCTTCCCTTCCCTGTTTGCTTGGAATTTTGATGTGCTGGTTCTACTTGGAAAGAAAAAATGATTTGTTGGATCAAAATTCACCTGTTGCGCTGATTCCCTCCTTCTCATTTCATCTGTGCAATGACCAATCACCTTGAAGCAAATTCCTCTCTTCCTTTACATCAGAGACCTACCAGCATTTGATTGATCATGTCAGTACCTGTGAACCCTCAGAAACACCTCCAAATTAAATCATAGGAAATTCAAAGTATGGAGGACTTACTGATTGTGATATTATTTGGTCCCAGTCCTTCCTCCTTGTCTCATTGGTATAACAACTGGGCCAATCAAATTTCCCTCAGTCCAATTACTGATTGAATCATCCACAGTTCTTGACCTTCTTTTCTCATTGTTCCTACAACAGGACCAATCAAATTGCCATCTTTTGTCCATTCTCAGAATCTTCCCCTTCAATCAGTCATAATGGCACTAGCTTGTCACCTGCTGGTTCCATTGCGCCTCCAAACTTAATTCCCTCTCATAAATCCTCCCTCCCAACTCTTGATCTGCTCCTCACTAACTTCCTCTGTTCCCCCTCCCCCCTAGTTCCTTTCAATGCCTGATGCAAACAAATCTTAACAACCATTGAGGATTTGATTATCCCTCTGCCTTACACATTCAGTATGTTTACCTCCACATTCATCTCCTATGTGCTATCAAACCCATCTGTTGCTGAACAATCAAATTGCGCAGACCCTTGCGCAGCTCATTGGTCCAATAGCCTCCCCCATCATGCTGATTTCCTCCTTCTCAAAAAATTGCTATCCAATGATATCACCCATTGCTCCAATGTTCTCCTCCTCATCTCATGGTGTGGCTGAACCAATCGTTGAATTTGGATTGGGCCCCTTAATTAATGCATTCAATCACCCCCTCCAACCCATTTACCAGCTTCTGGTAACCCACAACCAACAACTTCCCCCCCTCTCCCTCTGACAAATCAAACAGCTGCAAGCAACCATCAACTGATGAACCCCCCCCTCTTTGACCAACAAGCACCCCCCCCTCTTGGACCAACAACCATCCACCCCTTGAGTGAGCAACCCAGCCTTGCACCCACCTGTGACCAACCAACCCACTGACTGAAAAACCTCTCCCATGCTTCTCTTCCTTGGCCAAAGAAATGGCATAGTCCTACATACTCTCAAAACCACCATCCTCTCCAAGGCCAACTAGTGATGTGGTGAAGCCTGGAAACTAAAAGCAGTGAGTGAAATTACCCTGATTTCTTCCTTGGATTTCCCACCTGCTTCATCTTCCCTATGGTGTCTTTTGACTTGATTATACAATTGGGATCACAGCCATTAGGTGGGTGAATCAGCCCAATCTTTGGATATTACCCCTGCTTCATCTTCCCTATGGTGTCTGTCAACTTGATTATACAATCAGGATCATGGCCATTGGGGGATTGATTCAGTTGAATCCTTGGATTTTCCACCCTGCCTTATTTATGCCTTATTTATGTATTTTTTTGGGGGGGAAGTGGCTTGTTTGGAATCAGTTACTATCACCACAAAAAAATGGCCACCACCTGTATGCAGGTGGAATTTCTGTATCCCATTGATATCTCAGGGTTATGTAATGCTGTATCTCATCATTAATATTCAGCAGGTGGAGAAATATTGTGACTAGAGATCGGCATTTGCTGAAATTATGAAACATTAGTTCATAATAGATTGTCAAGGGAAAGCTAGATATTATGAAAGCTGTTGCTTCAAAAGCAATCCAAGTATCATCCACAAATTACTGCAGTTTGTGTTTGGGAATTCCTTCAAAGTGAAATTCAAAATTCCAGAAGATGCTGATTGTTTCCAGACTGGAATTTCCATTAACTTCTCAAAAACAGGGTAAGTCCTCTTATTCACTGCCAAAAATTAAATGCATAAAAATTTATTTAGGATAATACTAACACACCATTCTCATAAACTTTACAAATCTTTCCTTATATATCATGGCTTTTTTTATTTGGTTTCTTACTCAATAACCTATGTTGGTGTAATTTTATTTTTTATACTTCTACTTCCCATCAGGGAAAATACAGAAAGCCAAGCCAAAACGTTTTGTTCAAATTTCAAAAAATGAAGAATATTTAAAATGGAAGATGGCAAAAGACCAAAGAGAGGAAAGAAAGGAAAAAGAACAAAAGAAGGGAGGAAAAAAATCAATATCCTCACTTAGATGTGTTCATCACCATCCCTGGTCTGTACAAAAGGGCAGTTTCTTTTCTTTTTGAGGGGGAATTTTGAGACAAAGGCAAGAGGAAGGCTTCTTTTTGCAATTTAGAAAAGGAAGAGTAGGTGAAATTTATAAAAATAGAAAAATGCATAGAACTATTTCTGGCCTGAGAAGAAGGGCATCCATTGTGGAAGAAAAAGAAAACATGAACTTGAGTGGGAATTGGGCTAGTCACAAAGGCATGCAATCAACAACCTCAGATGTGTTGACTACCAGCCCTGGTTACAGAACAAATTTTCACTCAATCAAAAATTGATTTATGAAAATTAAGCCATGAGAGGACATGTCTTTACCACAGGAAAAATTTCAAATTAGGGCATATCAGAGTTAAGAAAACCTGCCAATTTTTAATGGTGGGTTTCAATCCAAATCCACCAGCTCAAACCCACCATTAAAAATAAAAAAAAACCGCACTTATTTCACATCAGACCTGTCAGAGTTACCTGAAAATAAATGGGTTTTTTAAAATAAACAATTTAAAGGGTTTCACCACCTCAACCCATCATTTAACATCATCACCCCTGGTTTCAATCTTCATTCCTATCCTGTTTGCTTCTTCACTCTACTTTAATGCTCTCATAGATTCATCACCCACATCACATTATTGATTTCATCACATCCATCCTCTCATCACTTCATCACTTCATTTCTTCCTAACAGTAGAGGAACTCAAGCAAGGAGGTTTCCAAATTACTGGGCTTATAAATATATTTGATTTATTACTTAAATAAAACTTTCAAAAATTAAAAAAATACAATAGAAACAACAACATAAGCGATATAGGGCCTTCTTACCCAAGATTTTTTTCATCAATTTTTGAAGGACTAAAATTTTGGAGTTTTAAAGATACATTGGCTAGTTTTTTATTAATTTGGAATTAGCAGCCAAAGTGAGTGTGGGTTGAAGAGGTTTTTAAACTAGGAGGAGGAAATGTATTCTTATGATCAAAAAATTGAGTCTGCCAAATTATTTCAATAATGCCTTCAGCTTTTGCAAAGTCAACAATACAACCAAGTTTTGGAAAATATACAACATGACCCAAATCATTGCAGGGAGGAAGGATATTCTGTTCCATAGATCTGTTGATGTAAGAAAATATGCCATATGTAAAAGCATTTGAATCATTCTTATCATTATGGAGCTTGTTTGAGAAATAATCCAATGTCACAACCACATTGAAAAACATGCTGAAATATTGCTCAGTTTCCTTCCACTCAGATGAAGACCAGTTTGGGATTAAATAATGATCAAAAATTTTATTTTTATTAGTATGGGATGAAGTACACAGTTATTGGATTCTTTCAAAGAAAAATTAGTTTTGGACAGGAAGATCCTCCCACATTTCATCATCCTTCTTGATAGTCTCTTCATACAAACATTTTTTGCAAGAATCGACTCCTATATTTGATTTGAAGTCATAATGGATCAAATTTTTCAATTTTCTTACAAAATCTGACATAAGCAATTGGAAAAACCTGCAGAGGCAACTTTATCACTTCCAGCACAAAATCAAATGGCATGCATACAGCCAGTCAAGGCTTCTGTGTTTGTTTTGCTGAGTGAATGGTGGTTCTCTTCCATCTGGTAAAATTTGGAGACAATTCTGCACAAAGTATCAATTTGTGGAGTACTTTTAGGAGCCTTCAGACTTTGGTATTTGAGCACAAAGTAGGGATGAAACTGGCGGTTTGTGACAGCATTGACCAGCATTTCAGGGCAAATGCATGGTAATAAAACATGATTGGGTGCAATATTGTCCCAAAGTGTCACGAAGTATGTTGGCTCATCACATTCTTGTGCAAATTTTCTTCTGGCACAGTTGAAATTTTTGTTACTTTTGGATGTTGAAGTAACATTTGAGTTTGTTTTAATGTATCTTTTTCATACTAAAAGAGGTTTTGATGCATTTTGTGTCTCCTTGGCATCCCCTGAAACGCCAAGCTCATAAAAACTACAAACTATGTTTCAGGATGACACCCTGGAATCACAACATGAATGGAAAACCCAAAGAAAAATAAGGCAGAATCAAAAGTTCAATTAGAAATGTTATTGTCAAAGGATATTGAGGAATAAAGTTTAAATCCCATACCCATTTTTACCCTACATGCCTTCATTCAATTCCATCAAGATTGATATCTACAAAAAAAAGAATACCTTCTTTTTTTAGAAAAAAAAGTTTACTTACAAATGGGGTGGTGGGTGGTGGTTGTGGTGGTGGGTGGTGGTTGTGGTTGTGGGTGGTGGGTGGTGGGTGGTGGTGGGTGGTGCTTGGTGGTGCTGTTTGATTTAGGTGGGTGGTAGGTGGTGGTGGGTGGTGCTTGGTGGTGCTGTTTGATGTGGGTGGGTGAGGTGGTTTGCCTCATAGTAGGGAAGGACCCAAAATTGGAGCTGAAAGACCCCAAGTGGGGTCCAGGTGACAATGGTGGGGGGGATCCTGGAGGAAATGCATGCCCCCCACCCTTTTTTACTAACAGGTGGGGAGGAAATTTGAAATCACCCCTTGCTTGCTTGGTTGGGGGGTGATGAAATCCCCCCACTGAGCCAGTCCCTCCATGCCCCCTTGCTTACATGCTAGGTTGGGTGGTGATGAAATCCCCCCACTGAGCCATTCCCTCCCCCCTTGCTTGCTAGGTGGGGGTGTGATGAAATCCCCCCAAAAGCCAGTACCTCAACCCTTTCTTTCTTTCTAGGTGGGGGGCTGATCAAATCTCCCCCAAAAAGCCAGTCCCTCCCTCCCCCCTTGCTTGCTCACTCAGTTGGGGGGTGATGAAATCCCCCCACCAAGCCAGTCCCTCCCTGCCCCCTTTCTCACATGCTAGGTTGGGGGGTGATGAAATGCCCCCACTGAGCCATTCCCTCCCTGCCCCCTTGCTTGCAAGCTAGGTTGGGGGGTGATGAAATCCCCTCACCAAGCCAGTGCCCCCCTTGCTTGCTTGCACGCTAGGTTGGAGGGTGATGAAATCCCCCCACCAAGCTGGCCCCCACCTTGCTTGCTTGCTTGGTTGGGGGGTGAGATCCCATTTGTGTCTCACTTGGTCTTGCCCATATCTTTCTCATCTTTCCTGCATTGCTTTTATTGTGCTTGTCTTGCTTGTATCTTGTTTGTCTCACTTGCTTTGTTTGTTCTTCCTCCTTTTCATTGCTATTGGCCTCCTTGGTTCATTCCACCCAACCAGTTGCATCAACAATTGTTGCGCTTATTTTTGAATAAATTTTTATCAAATATCTCCTTTATTGTTTATTAAAAATGAAATTGAATGAAAATCAAAAAAATTGAACATAAAATTTTTGAGGGTAATGTTAAATTCACTACTATTTGAGTTGTGTACAAAAATAAAATGGGCCGTGTGGCATGCTACACAAATAAAATGGGCCGTTCCCCTCATTTTATGGGCCATGTTTCCCTGTAAAATACTTACAAGTGATAACACAGATGAGTGCAGAAAAAAAAGCAATCATTTTTCTTTCTTTTTGAAAAACAATTGAGGACAGTGGGAAGACACATATGAGAAAAAAAAGAAAGAGGTGGGAACAAGATGCCAGCCTGGGGTCAAGGATGGCTACAGGCAGGTGATGAATGTCAGCTAAGCCGTGCGGAAAGGCAGATGAGTGGCCCAGGCAACAGCCGCAGGCAGAAAAAATGGGGACTGGCTTGGAAAACAGATGGCCGCGCAGGTTTTCAGAGGTCTGGATAACCGGGAAAGGCAACCATTGCAATGATGGTCCCTTTGCAAGAGGAGGTGATGGAGCAAGGTGGGGGAATTGAGGGATTGGCAGGGATGGAGAAATCTGTGATGAAATTGACGGACATTGACACCAATGGCTGCAAGCAACTGCTTGATGGTCCATCATATGATTGGTCCAAGGGAAACAAGGGTGGTGATGCTGTTGTTGGCAGCCATGATGGCCGGCCAGTAGAAGAAAGGGAGGATTGTTGATGATAGTTGGCCGCAACAGGTGACCAAAGGAAAGAGTTGTAAAAATAAAAAGAGCTTGGGCTCTGTTTAAATGAAAGGTAAAGAGAAATGAATGAAAGGAGCTTATAACTTCAAGCCTAACGGAACTGGGAGCAGGAGGAAAGGGACACTCCTGTTGATTTTGTGAATGAACAGATGATTAATTTCACTTGAGAGCACCAGTGTTCACATAGACTAAATACACAATAGGCTAACAAGTGGTTTAGTACAAAGTGAATAAGGTAAAATGAGCATAAGCAGTTGAAGTGACATGGTATGTGAATTGAAATGATTGGACATTCTGGAAATCACAATACAAAAAACACAGCCTAGTTATATTTTACCCATTATTTTAATACTTCAATAACAATAATAAAATAAATCAAATCAATCCAATCAAAGATACTTCAAACTCCAGGGAAATTCAAATATATAAAAACTCAAATTCTAACACACCCGCTTGAATAGCACTGGAGGAACTTACTTTCCTAAAAAGGAATCTAAATCTTTTTCTCCAATTAATATAATGTTCTACAAACTGTTGGAATAATTATACATACAGGTCAGTGACTGATTAACAAGATTAGCTGAATAAATTGTAAACTTCCTGGGGCATATTTGATTCTAAATGCTATCTTAATTATTTCTACTGTTTTCTGGAATATTCTTCAATTCAAATGGTGAATTACTTGTAAGATGCATTGAATTGTTCAAGGTCAGATTTGATTTTGTCAAATAGACAAAATTGAGTTGGATGATTTTTGGAGTTGATTACAATGAGATTAAAAAGATTGATGGATGATTGATAAAAGAAAAATAAGTGTAGGTAGAGTAAGAATGAATCAAGAAAACTGTAGTCCGATCCTCCCAGGAAAAAATGATGCAATTTTGAGGTCAATGGTGATCAGGGCAAGTCGTTGGACAATAGACCAATCTTCCAAGTCAAGTAAATAGAAATATTCAAGGGTTCTGGTGATCAGGACAAATATGCAAGTTGATGAGTGCTGGTGATGATTATTAAATAGATTGTTACTATCAAAGCAAACAATCTTGGGAGTAAGTTGTAGAAGATACAAGGTCGAAGAGGAAGCAATTGACTGGAGGGAGTCAAGAGGTTTGGTTTGAAATCTGGTTAATGAGGTGCTATGACCGATTGTTTTTGTGGATGTGATTGACAGCTTGCTTTTTATTTGAGAGAATGCTTTCTAACTGAGTTCCCTGGAAGTCTTGAGATTTGATCATAGAGTTGGCCACATGGTCAACCCATTGATTCCTTGGCCTGAAGGTTGGAGGTACGTCCATCTCTTCTTGAATGAGTCTTCCAAGATATCCAGTAAGCCAAAAACTGTCAACCGATTTGAATTTGCCAAATAGGATGAACAAAAAGAAAAAATAATTCCAAATTTGCTTCCACAAGTCGGATTTTGAATTAGAAGATCACCAATTCAAGAAGGAGAGGTGTGAAGAGAAGAATACAATCAAGATGGGCGTTGGACAACTACTTGGATTTCCTATCAAGACCATTGGCTGGCAACTTGGAATCCATCCTAATTTTTTTTTTTTGGGAACCTGTCCAATTTTTTGGTTGATTTTGATCAACTCTGTTTTGGTTTGAGCCGTGAAGCACTTATCAGTGACAAAATCAAAGGTGATCTTGAGGCCAAGCCTATTGGAAGTGCATCAAAGTGCAAGGTTCATCTGGGTTGGCCCTCTAGAATGTAAATAAAAAAAACTATTTGCATTGAGGTCACGTTGCCATAGACCTTGTAATTGTCCAACAAGCAGTTTTCAATTGATACTGGGATGCTAGGTTTGTTATTGTCTTTTGACATTTTTTGCAAGCTTGTTTTGATGTTGCTGAAAAGGATGGATTTGTGGCTGGTGATTAGTCTTATCAGCTCATCAAGTTTTTGATCAGAAGCTTTTTGCCAAACTGTTGTATGATTGGTGTGCTTTGGAAAGTGCTTGAGTTTGAACTAGGTGGGCCCAGGCCTTTTTGATGTCATTCTTCAATATTTTGATGGGTGTTATTGCTTCCTTGATTGTAGACCCTTCCCTCCGCTTCTTCTAGTTGCTGGTTTATCTGAATTGTTCAATCAGAGTTTATGGTGTCAAAGTGGATGGATAGAATGAGCATGAATGCCCATGAAAAGGCTCTTCCCCATCTCAACCCCTTGCAAAAAGAGTCAAAGACCAATTCCGGATGAGACTATTGAAGGCAAAACAGTTGAATGAGAGACCGTTGGCTCAGCTTGAGCATAGGCTTTTAACCGTGTAAACATAAAAAGAGCTTGGGCTCTGGTTAAATGAAAGGTAAAGAGAAATGAATGAAAGGAGCTTATAAAGTCAAGCCTAACATACCTGGGAACAGGAGTAAAAGGACACTCCGGTTGATTTGCTGAATGGACAGATGAGGAATTCCACTTGAGAGCACCAGTGTTTAAATAAACTAAATAAACAATAGGGCTTTCCAAATTTAACCAAACCGTCCATTTTTCAATGGCGGGTTTCAAACCAAATCTGCTATTTCAAACCCACCATTGAAAATCAAAAAAACCACTTATTTCACATCAGAAGTGTCAAAGTTAACATGAAATAAGTGGGTTTTTTCAAATAAAGTATTTAAATGCTTCTGCCACCTGTCCATGCCATCCACCCCTGGCTTCCCACCTCCTTCTACCTCAAACCTCATTGCAAATTTTTCTACCTCCATCCTCATCATAAAAAGATTCACTACTATCATCACTTTATCACTCTCATCATCACTCTCATCATCACTCTTATCAATTTTTCACCCTCATCACTTGATCACTCACCACTTTATTGCTCTCATAGCTTCATTGCTCTCATCACTCTACCTCCAACAAGAACTTGTACCTCCAACCTCATCCAAAGAATCCAATCATTTTTTTATTGCTCTTGTCACTTTATCTCTCTCATCAATTTATCTTGCTTTTCACTTTATGCCTCTCATAACCTTATTGCCCTTACTTTTTTCAAATGGCACCTCAGAAAAACTCCCCCGCAAGTCCACACAAAATTCCAACACACCAAAGAAAACATTGCCAAGGAGCTCAACAACAAACAATCCTCCCCCATCAGCTTCTAAGGGCTCAAAAAATCCTCCCCCGTCAGCTTCCAAGGGCTCAAGTCAGCTCAAGAGAGCTGATCACATCATCTTGGTCAACTGGCTCAAAATTCCCTCCAACTATGATGCCTGCTTTGGATTGGACAATTAAACATGTGTTGGCCAACCTCCATCCTCTAAGCTCAATGCTTAGCTCCTGATGGCCAATGAACTCAAGAAAAAAACAAAAGGTAGGCTGGATATTTCATCCAAACAGATGAGGGAGCAATACAAGAATTATTGAGCCAAGTACAAAAAGGCCCACTCCATTTCAATCTCCGCTGGCTTTGGTATCACCAACTCTGACAAAGCCAAGAAAATCACCTTGGTGGTTGATAAGTTGGACTCCATTTGTCCTGTTTATATTCAAATGGATGAAATCTTTGTAAAGAAGGCCAACATCACCCCCCTAGCTGCTTTTGATGCCCAACAATCCAGTTCAGTTGATGCTGAGGACTTGGCTGGAGATGCTCAGCCTAGCAATGGTGATCCATAAGAAACCTTTGAGTGGCCCCCATCTGATGCCAAGGAGGATATTCAAATGCAATCAGCTCCAATCACCTCTGATTCCATGTTGATTGAGGATTCAAACCCAACCTTGCACCCCTCCACTCCTTCTTTGGATTGCTCTCTTCCTGGGTTAGCAGATCTCATCAACCTTGCTGATGCGGAAAAAGATACTCCTCAGTCTCCATTACTCTCAGCATCAGTTCAATTAAGGAACCAAGCTCTTTTCTCTTCTGTCTGGTTAATCCTGACTGAATTAGATTTTTAAAAAACAGGCTCATCCATTATGGAATGGCCAAAAACTCAAGCCAATGGGGCCTCCCACATTGCCTTTGAACATTAGTGGCAACTTTCAGACTCAAACCTCCTCTTCCAAGGGTAAGCCAAAGGCCTCCAATTCCATCAATATTGACCCCAAAAGTCATTAAAAGAGGAGAAACACTTATGGTTTTTTGGGCTTTAAAGAAATCATGGAGGAGCAAGATTCATGTAAGTCCATTGGTTGAATATCTTTGCTTTCAAAATCATGCTCATTGCTTTTCCCCTGCAAAAAACAGTCAAATCACAAATTGAATCCAAAAAAATTGAGTTTGAAAAACAAAATTGGGATTTTCAAATGGCCATGGATGTTCAAAAGCAGAAAGCAAAGAGTTTGGCTCATCTACAAAAATGTGATTCTGAGTGGAAGTTGAAACAGGCTGAGATAGAGTTTAAAAAAGAGGAAAAGGAGAAGGATTGACAGCAAGCACAACTGGAAAAGGAGAGGGAACAACTTGCAACCAAAAAAACAAAAGTTAAGGTATCAGTAGCCTTGGATTGCATTGGTAGCAGTATAATAGTAAATAAAATACAGAAGATAACTCAAATGCTGGGCTTTTAAATATACTTGCATGGGTGAAAGAAAAACAAATTTTTTTTTTTGATTACAAAATTTGAGAGTATTCTTAACGCCACCAACATACAGATCTTTTTTGTTTTTATTTATATTTTTTTTCTAGAGTTAATTTGGACATTATTCAAGTCCCTACAATTTTTTCTAGTTGTTTTATCAATTTGAAGTGACATGGCCATTCTGGTATGGGTTTCTGTTTCCACAGCAGGAAAGGTACAGTGCTTGTACTTATTAGCTGCCCAAACCATTTTGAATATACCTTTTTGCTTGAAATCAATTCCAAAGCCAAGGTCAGGAAAAACAAATTGGACATTGTGGTGAACCATTTGGGACACCTTGGGAAAAGAATTAAAAAAAAAATGGATCCTTCACTCCAACCCTTCCTTTCCTAGTTGCATTGCTCCTTCTCATCCTCATTGCGTTGCTCCTCCTCATCCTCATTGTGTCAATCCTCCTCATCCTCATCGCGTTGCTCCTCCTCATCCTCATTGCATTGTTCCTCCTAATCCTCATTGCATTGCTCCTCCTCATCCTCATCGCGTTGCTCCTCCTCATCCTCATTGCTCGCATCCTTCTCATCCTCATTGCTCGCATCCTTGATTGCTTCCTCACTTTCATTGCGACCATCAGTTGTTCATCATGACCCTCCCCATCGCTTGGCCATGCGCAAATCATTGCCTTCCCTCTCATCATCAATTCATCCATCTTGGCATCCTCATCATCACCACCATCACCGCTTGTGAGCAAGGATCATTGATCACATCAAGCCCATCACTCATCATCAAAACCATCCAGCAATGATTAGCATCATCATCATTGCGCTCACCAACTCCATCATCATTGGGATCACCCTCTCCTCTTAGATCGGACGATTGGCAGCAACCGTCCTCCTTTTTTCATTTATTTGGATGGGAGGGGGTGTTGCGTTGTTACTAGGTGTGCAAAATTCCGCAGGGACGTTTGCAAGCAACAGGCTGGGGTGAGAATCTCTCACCCCAGTCTGGAATATTTGCAGAAGGGAACCGGGCCTCCCCAAGCTTGAGCCTCATCATTGTAAAAAAAAAAAAAAATTCCGCTTTCATTTGTGTTATCCAATTGTAAATAGTTACAGGGCTCTCTAGCCTCTAAAAGGAGGGGCTCTCCCCTGCTTTTTTCCATCATCAATTCTTCCCACTAATAATAATTATGAGCTTCTGATCCAAGAGCTCCTTCCTTTGTGAAATTGATCACTTATCAGGATATATCTTTTGATTATCCCTTGATCCTTATCCCTTACCCTTGACTTTTTTTTTAAGTCCAAAACTCTGATCTGCCCTTCTGTGGCCCTGTTCCTTATCACCAACCATAGCCTTGCTGGTTGAAGAAGAATTCATTAAATTGGATTCTTGAGTGTGTTATACCACTCTTGATCCCTTTTTCTGACCATTATTTGGTCTTGATCATTCATTTGATTGTCTTTCTTGACCAGTCACGTTTGACTAAGAGGTTTTATTAAGTTTAAAACTAGAGTGTTAAACCTCCCTTTAATTCTTCAATTTGTCTTCTGCAACACTATTCTTGAATCCTTGAGAAGTGTTGGGTTACTCTTAGTCCAAAATTGTTACTGTTTGTTTCAATGATCCATAAACATATTGCATTGTCTTGTGCAGCCACCCACCATTATCTGGTACCCTTCAAGCGCTTGATTGTGGAGAGTTGGGCAGGTTCATTGAGAACCTGGAGGTTGATTGGGTTTGAGTTGATTGCTCCCAAGCACCTGCTGACAACCAGAGTTATTAGCGTGTGGGTGCCGTTACTTACAGCTGCTTTGTTCTATTGGACTCTGAGCAAACTTTAACTTATTTTGTTCAAAGTCTTTCTCCTCATCATCTTGGTTCAGGTAGTGCTACTTCCCCCCTCAGCTATTGTTGCTATAGACTTATCCCTATCCCATTTGATTCCTCATTAACAAAGGTTACTGGACCTTGATCCTGGTTACATTTAAATATTTTTGTAACACTAAGGAGGGCAGCCTAAAAAAGCACCTATCCCCTCCACAGAACTGCCAACGCCCTGCGCCATTTGGAGTCTTACAACATCCAATACTTGATATTTTTCCGTATTTTCAATAAGTCAACCATCTTATTTCTTGGTTGGAACCACAAGTAAAAAGGAGTAGCCAGAGATGTTGCCTTTGTTTATATGAGGAGAGTTATAAAAAGAATACAGGGTGAAAGTGATGTGTGGGGAGAAATCAAAAGTTTTAGGCTTGGAACCAAATTCCAACAAAGAGAAAGAGGGGATTTTTTTTTCCTTCATGGAATCACCGTTTGATTCAAAGGAAGGTTTTCCCAAATTGCAAAACATTTGTCCTAGAATTTGGGATACTTTTTTTGGCCTTAAAGTTGAGGAAAGCATACTCTTGAGGAAAAGATCTAATAGATGATTTCTTCACATAAGTTCCAAGTAAATTGGAAGGGTGCATCAATTTTTGCCATCCAACTACCCACATTTTTCCATCCCAAGATCTTGAAGGACCAACAGGTTTGACAATTTTTTTGAACCATGAAGGAAAGTGGTGACAAAGTTGATGTCCTTCTTATCTTGTTCTGAGAGTTTATCCAAGGGTACAAATTCAATTATTGTAACCAGGGCTTGGTGATCAGATTGATTGAGGATGTTAAAGTTTAATATTGAATTTTCATGAAACTAAAACCAGCAGCTAGAGACAAGGAGTCAGGAATAGAACAAACTCATAGACAAAGGTTTGTCAGACGAAAGAGAATACAATAATGACCAACAGTTTGAGCTATAATCAGAGTCAAGAGATGATGGAAAATGGGAGAGAAGGCGAGGCACAAATAGATGGGCAGACAACTGAAATTGGTGAGAGCGGAGAGTCAGAGTTGTCGATCTTGAGAAATTGAGGGGATGGTCTCTTACCAGACAAGAGTTCAGAAGTTGTGAGACCTAATAGTATCCCGTAACTGATGTGAGGGATAGATTTGATAGAGAGCAGGCAACAAGATAATATGAAAAGAAAAGAATTGAGACAATAAGAAGAGTCAAGAAAAGAAAAGAAAAGAATTGAGACTAAGAAGAGTCGAGAAAAATAAGAAAGAAAATATTGGGGGTGTCGAGGGATCAAAGAGAGAGTCAAGAGATCGTATCGGAGGTGTCAAGATTGAAGAGAGGGATCAGAGGTCGAAGAGAGAGTCCCGTTCCACAAGATCTAGTCAAGGAGGAGAAGAGTCCTCACTAGAAGTAGAGTGTTCACACTCATACTAAGATGTGCGCTTGCGGGTGTCTCAGATATATAGAACATCCTGTTGTGAGTCAATTCTCAACAGAGGACAATTACTTTTCCACAGTGGAAGAAATGGAACTGTTTGATTGTTTGTTTTGCTTGCTCAAACTCTTTCTTGGTGGGTTTGTAACTATAATTTTTCTTTTTGGCAACAATTGAAGGGTACAGATCCAAGGGACGTGGTTTCCAACCAGACCAGACAACCTTTTCATTAATACCTTCCTCAGTGACTTTCAAAGACATTTCTGAATCCCAATATTGAAGCCTCTTTTGGCAAGCAGCCCTAATCTTCCCACCTCTCTGTATGTTTTTCAAGAAATCTCCTTCCATCTTGTTCCCTCCCAATCCTATACTTAAATTGGGGTGAGGAACAAGGCGGGATTCAGTTTTTTGTTTAACATTTTGAGGGGGGTGGGAGAAAAGTTGGATTTTCCCCAAAAGCGGTCAAATTTTTTCCAAAAAAAAAAAAAAAATCAGTCAAATAGAGATCATTGGTGAAAAATTATTGAATAAAAAAAAAGAAACCAAACCTGGACTTGAACCCAGGGACACCGGAAGCTGAATTCCCCCCAAAAATAAATTGGCATGAGTGACCCATGCAACAAACCAACAAGAAAAGTTATAAAAAAAGTTAAAATTAAAAAAAACCTACCTTCCATGGCAAAGAACACCTGAAATAATCAAAAAACACCCTGTTGGCTTCCGGTGCAGTCCAGATACACCTAAAAACAAAACAAGATAAAAAAAAACAGCAGAGGTAAGCTCCACAGAAATCTCCAAAAAAAAGGAGCAGGAGTCATTGGCAATCCATTGATTGATTGATTGCAAAAAAAATTGCTTGATCAATTGCAAAACCATCAAAAAATCAAATGCAAATCAATTTCTTGATCAATCAATTGATAAATTGGGGATCAAATCCTGATCAATTGATTGACCAATTAGGAATTGATTGGTCAATTGAATCCTAATTGATTGGTTGATTGAATCCTAATTGATTGGTTGATTGAATCCTAATTGATTGGTCAATTGATTGACTGATTGATTCCTAATTGATTGGTGGGGGTTGGTTGAGCAAGGCAGGAGGAGGAAGGGGGGAGAAACAGAAGGGAGCGGATTACCAGATGAGGAGGGGGATGCAAGTGAGATGAGGTGGAGCTGAGAGAGAAAACCTGGGGGGAGTTCAGAGCAGAGGTAAGCAAGGGTGGTTTAGTGAGTGGAAAGAATGAGGGAAGGGGACTCACTGAGTCTGTTGGTGAGTTGGATTGTGGATTTTTTGGGGAGCTGGGTGAGGCAGGTTTCTTGGTAAGGTTGATGAGGCTGGTGAGGTTGGTTAGGTTGCTGAGGTGAAGGAGGTGATTTTATGAGGAGGAGGAAGGAAGGTGACCAGTGTATGAGTGGGGTGAGGTGGAAGTGTTGGAGCAGTGAGGTGGAGGGGAGAGGTGGGTGGGCTGGCAATTGGTGGGGTATGAGGTGGAGGTGTTTTTTGAGTTTTTCTAAGTCCACTAAGAAAAAAAGAAAAAAAAAAACAACTCAGCCTGGAGACTTGGGTGAACAACCAAAAAAAAACTTACTGTGAAGTTTTTTTTCACCTATTTAAAGATAAAACATTACTCATCAAAGAAAGCAAGGTTGAGAGGAAGAATCAGCTCTCTCATAGAAGAAGATGAGGGAAAATATGAGACAAGGATGACTTGAGGTGGGTCAGGAATATCATCTTCAAATATTTAGTCCCATTCATCTTTGATGTTAGCCAAAAGATTTTGAAGAATTACACAAGTGATAATCTAGTTTATGAGGAACTTCATGACTTTGGGGTTTTGAAGCTGGTGTTGCATTTCCCTTAAGCTGGCCCATCTTCCTTTCAGGACTCCTATGGCATGCTCAATCCAAACTTGTGATTGGGAAAGATGATTGTTGAAATCAGTTTTTCCTTGATTTTTAGATGAAACATTCTGGTATTCTGGAACCACATATTTGCCACTAGCATAAGCTGAATCTTCCAGAAGGTATTGATCTTGGTTAAAGTAGTTCCCTGGTTGTTTGACAATTTGCATCCAATTGAACACATATGAATCATGAGAAGAATCTGAAAGGCCCGCATGGAGGGATATGAACTTCTTGTTGTTATCACAAACAAATTGTAGGGCCATGGGGTATCTAAACAAAACAATGAAACATATTTGGTCAGTGGTGTGATCAAAGTTGTTATCAAAGTCATTGGAAAACAAATGAATCGGTTGCCTTTCTTGCAATCAAAATAGTGGTTGCCATCTAGATTGGGTTTTTGACTCAAGGAGATAGTGGTTCCCTCAACAAACCCAATGCAACCAGCAAAGCCTTTGGTCTACATTACTTGAAATATCTCCTTGCTTTCTTCTTTGGTTCGCCAAGAAAGGACTGAGCAACGGAAAGATAGGATAGCAATCATGACTCTTTTGGTGTATAAGTTAATGCTTCCATAACTGACTGAGAATAGATTTTCCAATTGATGGATTGCTGCGCCATTTCCATTTAATCCAAATCTACAAAGAGCAAAAGTGAGTTGGATTGCTGGATTGCATTGAGGATTCTGAGAATCTTTCTGGAAGATGTGGTGGTCTTCAATCATCTCCAAAAGTTTCATGAATGAAGGCAACAAAGTTTGGAATAGTTGCTGTGTCAGGGATTTAACCTCTATTACTATACCTAGCTGTGGTTAAACCTGCAAAAGAATAAAGACAAACCAATATTTAAATTAGTTTTGACTTATATATTCCAAACAGCAACTTTAAAAGTTTACAGACTCGAATAATACCAAGGTATTATGAGTAAATAGCCACACCTTAAACCTTTATAAAAGGTAAGGGGCCTTAGTCTAAAAAGAGTAAGACCAAAAGGAGATTTGCTTATAAATAAGCTCACACCCTTTAAAGAGTAACACACAGGGGTTACTTATCCAAGTGAGACATTCCACTTCGAAATTGGTGTTGCCAAATAGGTTATTGATTGAATTTAATACCAAAGTTTATAGCCCCAGTCAATCTTCTTCTTGAGATTAAGGTTAATGGGCTTGTTAACTCTTGCTTGTATTCTTGTTCAAATAATAATATAATAATGGATGATGAAAGGGCTAAAGGGTAAAGACCCTGCTCTTTTAAGGTGACAGGAGCCCTCAGGGGACTCTAGTAATCACCAGGGGAGTTTCAGGCTCTCCTTGGTTTCGTCCTCAAAGGCCCAAGACATCACTACATCATTCCCAATGGGAAATGAAGAACTAGTACTCATTGGGAAGGATTTTCAAGGTAAAGTTTTCATTTTACCTACTAAAAGGTTACTTACTGGGTCTTAGGACTTATACACCACTCAGAGGGACGGTATAGAAGCCTTAGAATCCATCATAATGATTATTTATATTTATTTAATGTAGCTTAATACCTTGGCAAATAATTTAATTTTAATTATAAGTATCTTGGCTCATACTATACACATAGAGTATGTATACTCTTTGCAATGTTTATTAAAAGGTTTACAACCTACAGATGAACTCTGAGCCCTCTGAGTTGACGAACTCAAGGCTCAGTGAAGTATATTAAAGCATTATTACATCCAAAAGGGGATAGTATTAAATAAGTAATTAATTTATAATTATACTATACCTATAAGGGGTATATACTCTTGGCAGTGCTACTTGAAGGTTCATAGCTTACAATTAAGTTCTAAAGCCTCTGAATGAACGCTCTCAAGGCTCAGTAAGGTTTATTAAGTGTACAGAGGGAGTATTACTTATAATTACATCCCAAAGAGGGATAAGGTAAAAATTATGCGATTTAATTGTACAGAGTGGAGAGTATGGGTTAATATGATTACCATGGCTCCCAACTGAACCCTGAGCCTTCTGAGTGGACGCACTCAAGGCTCAGATTAGTATATTAAGGTATTAATGTATCCAAAAAGGGATAATATTAAATATGTAATTAATTTATACAGTATAGAGAGTATGGGTTAATATAATTACTGTAACTCCTTCCCAAAGAGAGGAAACACTTTGGGAACTTCTATACCAATAATTGGGACGCATCTGAGTCCTCATAACTTAATTTAAAGTTATATTGGGTCCCCTTCTTGATAATATAAATTATCAAGGTTTTAATTACATAATACATACTCATAAAAACATACTTATACAACATTATATAATATTATTAAGATTTAATATATAATTACAAAACTACTCAACATTTTCATTATTGTCTCCATGGTGGGTTGAACCAGTTACCTTGGTATCAGATACTGGGAAGTGAGCCTAGTACTTAGCCACTATACCAGCAGGACATATGAGTTTCCAGACATTTGGACAAGTCCAACTGTCTCATGGCTGACATGCTGGAAGCTTAAGTTGGGGATGAGATGAAGCTTTTGTCTTTCATACATAGGGTTGTGGAGGGTTTGTATTCTTGGAACCATGTATTGCTTTTCCAACAGAGAATTCAAAGCTAACCAAGTTGATTCCAAATCAGAGTCTGAATCAGAGTCTGAATGGGAGTCAAACAGTAGCAAAAGTTCAGTCAGCTTTTTTGTGTTTTCAACTTGCTGGCAGGGAGTTTGATTGGAATTGTTGAGAAAGATGGTGATGTGATGTGGGGTGATGGGATGATGATGGGATTTTATTTGTGTGAAGATGGAGGTGTGAAAATTGATAGAGATGTGAAGCAATGGAGATGAGATGTGTGTGAAGCAATGGAGATGCAACCGGTATGGAGTTGCTGATGTGGATGGGTGTTTTAGATGTGATGGATAGTGGATGGATGATGATGCATAAAAGGCGGTTTTAATGGCGGTTTTGATGTTTGAAATTGGCCATTTTCATGAAACCTGCCATTTAGAAATACACCAGTTAGGTGGTATGTGTATTTCAGAAACCTGCCATTCAAAATGGTGGGTCTGGTCAAAAACAATTGCGGGTTTCTAATGGAAGTTTTGCTAACTTTGATATGCCCTGATAGGCTAACAAGTCCTTGAGTAAAAAATGAATAAGGTAACATTAGCATAAGCAGTTTGAGTGACATGGTATGTGAAATGAAGTGATTGGACAGTCTGGAAATCACAATACAAAAACACAGCCTAGTTTTATTTTAACCATTATTTTAATACTTCAATAAAAATAATAAAAGAAACCAAATCAATCCAATCCAAGATACTTCAAACTCCAGTGAAAGTCACATATATAAAAACTCAAATTCTAACAAGAGGGAGGATCTTTGATGTTTTTGGCAGCAATATTTGTTGTTGTTGACAATGCCAATGATGTAGATGATTGGTGAGGATGGGTAGGATGAGGATGATGATTATTATTGCGTGTTCCTGGCCAAAAATTGGGGCTGCAAGCCCATCATAGAGGAATTGAATGGAGCAACTGGAATTTTGAATGCGCAGAGGGACCTTCCTAGTCTGCTAGGACGGGAAGAATTTGGGTGAAGGAAAATAGGGAGTGCCCATAGTGACACAGGGTTTTTTTTTGGCTTAGATGAAAACATTATATGGATAAAAAAAATTCCATTTTTCTGAGGTTTCCCAAATTGGTAACCACACCAGTACAACCAATACCAATGATATATTGAATATAAAGAAATTCAATGCTCATCATAAATAATTTGGATGAGAATAAATTTGATGATGTTTCTAAAAATTGGAAAAATTATTAAACTCAATTGTTCAAAGAAATGATTAAAAATTGTGGGAAAAATTACTTTCACTGGAGAAATTATGCCATAAGCATCAGACAGAATAAATGAATCTGAAGATTTAGATATGTTTCCCTCCCAGGATTAAAGGGGGGTGTTGATAATGTAATCCCATTTAAGGGAAATACATGTTGAAATATTTATTTGAATAAATTTATTGTGTTACCGAGTGGAAGAGACAATGATTTTGATCATCATAGAAAAAAGAATCATACAAAAAGGCTGAATAATACAGAAGTTATTAAAGATTTTATTTATATCTAAATTCATGAAGTATATATTATTAATTATAATATTATTGTTACATGAGTAAAAATTATTTTTTCATAAAAATATTATATTTTTTCTGATACCTCTCAGTAGTAATATTCATATGAAATACATTCAAATTAAAATAGGAAAAGTACTAGATGTCATTTCATAAATATCTTTTGCTTTTTTATGAAAAGATCAAAAGGATTTAACTTTATTTGCTTTTATAATCACTTTTAAATAGCCATTATCATGTCTTTGGAACTGTATACCCACTAAAATTTAAAGTATGCAGTCCCCAGACATCCAAGTTTTTCTCCATGGACTCATTCAGTCTATCAACAAAATTATTGATCAGATTTGGAATTAATAGTTTCTATTTAAAACTATGAAATTATTGAAGAACTTAGAAGAAATCAAAAAAACATCCTCCGAAAACAAAAAGAAGCATTCAAACCAGCAATGATTTCCACCAGGACTGACGCAAGTCTCTCAGGACCCAGGAAAAGACAGAAAAGGAAAGAACAGAGATAAACACAAGCAACAACTGAAAGATTTAATGAGCCAATGAACCAGTATCTCCCTTAAGAAGTAACAGGGAGAACAGAAAGATCAGAAAGTGTTGGCATAACAAAGCATAAAAGGAAAAAAACAATAAAAAGGAAACTGGTTTTTAATCATACCAAACTGGATACAGCTTGGCCTAAGATTCTTGGATTTGGAGGTAGGTGATTGAGAGAGTATAGAGAGGGATATTGTAGATTAACACTAAAGGAGATACAAGATAGAGTTGATTGGAAAGCTGGAGGATTGATGGTGATGTTAGGTAAAGGTAATGGGATTTTGGTGATGGGATCAAGGAGTTAGAATGAAAGACAAAGGATGAACAAAAGGGAAAGGTTGGGAATTTGGGAAATTTCTGAGGACTTGTCTGCGGAGAAGGGGGGATTCAGAGATAGGTGAAAGGATGAGTAAAGGTTTTGTGAAATCAAGGTTGACCTCAAGGTTGAGGCATTCATCAACTCAACAATTATGTTATTAATTCATTCATTTTGAAAGGTCATTTGTGTCATTTCATCATCATGTACCTCACAAGCTTCCAAATCCATCTGCTTTTCTTGTAGCCCAATGCATTATTGTAGCCCAATACATTGGGCTACAAGAAAATCAGATTGTTTTGGAAGCTTGTGAGATCCATGGTGATTAAATGATGAATTTCTATTCATATATTAATTATACATTACTTATAAATCATTCCCAAGACCAACAAGGTTCAAGATCAAAAATTAAAAAGAAACAGTTCAATCTCCATGAAAATGATAATTATGATCAGAAATATGGAGTTATTTGTTTTTTTTAGCTTTTTTGTGATGTATAGTACCATCCTGAATGCTTCTAAAACTTTTTAGGGTTCTAAAATTGATTTGTAAATACATTGCAAGATGGGTATAGAAAAAATTTTCTACAAGACAAAGTGTACAGTGAAAATACTTTTTTGATTGCCAGAGTTACCTATAAATTCCTTTTTGAGGAGAGAAATTGATCTTGACCCCATAGTCAGGTAAGCAAAATTGTTATTGTAAACACTGTAGCCCTTGGAGGGAGTAGCAAGTGATCCACATGCTTTCTTGTGGGGTATGAATAAAGAAAAGGCAAATTCAGATATGTTGTTTTAATCAATATGGGGTGAATTTCTGAAGCTGTAACATTTGAAATTGAGGTGAGGTGAACAGGAGCTGGTTCCAAGAGGATCATAAAATGATAAGTTGGTGAAAGATGGGATGCAACACTTTTGCATGAGGGTTTGGCTTTTCTGAAATTGAACATGTGCCATATTTCTGAAAAATCCTCTGAGTATACTAGAATCCCTTTCAGAGTAAGACATAAGTTTACCATACTGGCATTTGGAAGTAGAAGTCTTTAGGTCCTTGATGTATTGGCCAATCATTTCAGCTGTTACCATGGCCTTTCTCCATCCAATTGCCCACATTTTTCCTGCCCATGATTTAGATGGTGAGCCCACTGGCTTTAAAAATTTCTTGCATTGGTGCAGGAACCAAGCGAGAAATTCAATATCATCATACTCCTGAGGTGATAGGTCCTGGATTGGGGTAAATTCAATATGCGCAATAATATCATTCTTCTTCTTATCCATCAGGAGCACGCAACCATGATCAACCAGTTGAAAGTTGATTCAAAAAAGGCATGCGCCTCTTGTAACCATTCATTTGTTGGCTTTCTGGTATTTTCAGGATCAATATGGGGATAGAGCTTGCATTTTTTGTATTACCTGTACCTCCACAGAATTTTGGGTTGCTGTCCGTTGTCCTTTTTACCTGTCATTTTTTGGGTAAAGAGAAGATCCCTCTTCAATTTTTACTGAGCTTCTTTTCCTCGAGCAATCTCACAATTGAAATATGATTTTTTCTTGGTGAATCATGAAATTAACAACATTAATAGTTGATTGCTATGAAGTTCATATTCACCAGGGGACGTATCTGTATCATATAAAATAATATAATTTCAGAAAGAGAAGTACAGAAAAAAATTGGGGATCGATTGGGACAATTTCAGCTTGGTGAATCAACATAAATGATAAAAAAAAGGAAAAAAACTACACAATTCAGTCTTGTTCATGGAAATGAAAATATTGCTTTGGGTGGTAGAAATTCACTGTGGAGAGGACTTGGTATGCTTGGGGGAAAAGATGATGATCTTTGCATGGATGGAAAACATGTAATTTGTGGATGTTAAGAGTGGAAGTGGAAGTGAAAGTCAAGGGGTGGGATTGGATGGGGGGAAATGGCTTGAGGGGAGAAAGATGACCCATTGAAGTACTTCTTGATGGATGCTTCAGCCAGGTGATTGAGTAATGGTTGGGGGAAAACAATCTGTGGCATTTTGAATATGGAATCAATCTAAAAGTGCTGAGTGGTGGGTTAGGGCTTTAGACAGTCCAAATCCAATATTTGACCTTTAGGAATCCAATATTATTTCTCAGGGGAAAATTATTGTAACTGGAGCTTCCAGTATTCAAAACTATTGGACAATCACTCTTTTGAAAAATTTTATTATGAATTTTCATGCAAATAACAGTTTTAAGAAATATTAAAAATGAAAAACACAGCTATAATTATGAAAAAAGTATTCAAATTACATGTAAGATGACACAGTAAAGCTAAAGAAACTCAGAGTAGAAATGAAAACAATCATATTAACCATTTGAGCTTGGTAACTCAGAGATTGGATGTCAGCCTCCTGGATTCCAAGACCCTTGCTATCCTTTAGCTACCAGAGGTGATAGAATAAATAATAAATATATTATTTAATAAATGCAGCAAAAATCCGTAAAATATTTGGATTAAGCTTATTGCAAGGTTAAGTGGTTTGGTTATGGTTTATTGTTTTAAATCAATATGAATAAATTGATTATTAAATATTTTTATAGAGGGGGAAAAATTATATTGGGGATCTTTAACACCTCTCTTCAGGGATTTCAGTATGAAAACACATAGCTCTGGTTACTTTGGGCTCTTTAGTTTAAAGGATATTTTACCCAAAGATAATATGTATGTAAAATACACGGTGGAGTGGCAGGGCCTTGTAACCAAGCTGCTACGGCAGAAAAAGGATAATAAAACTCACTGGTATATTATTAAATCCTTTGGGTATCTGTTTGAGATGTGCACCGGTGGGTTAAACCTGTATACTGTGGTTATAAGGTTGTTCAGCAGTTTTAATTGATAAAAAAAGAGGTTGAGGACGGATATTATTGATCAGACTTAGCCATAAATCACTTACATATCTCTTATAAGTACTTGGTTACCTTGGCACGGTTTCTGGATATAAATATAACTGGGTCTCTGCCCATCAATATCCTCAAAAGAGCTCTTTATTTATAGCTTTTGAAGTCCCAAGACTATCCTTCTGAGGGGTACAGGGGCTCAAAGGGACGGAAACTAAGGCTAGCAGGGTAACCAGTGGTAGCCTGTCACGTGTTCTTGGTTCTATAGCATTGGTAGCTTCTAATTCCTCAGGGTATGTGAATTATTCTACTTTATAATAGATATTAGGACGTGTGAATAACACTAATATGTCCCATATATGTATTATTTAATTAATTATCCTTAGTAAATGTTCCCAGTAATTTAATAATTATTTAAATAGACATTTCTACCGACATCCTGATGTCAAGTGAGTTCTCATTATGTATTAAATAACTGGATTAAATTCATGATATTGATTTTACTCCTTATTTTCGAGTTCCAATTGATTTACTAAAATAATTACTTAAAAATATAAGTCATGGGAATTCATGTAATATTAATACATCATTAGTTTTCTTAGTATTTCACGAAAATATTGATGTCTAGGAATTCTCATAAAAGTATATCAAAGTATTTTAATATATTTTTAGAAGTGTTCATTGTCTTATTTTCGAAATTCTTGGTACTTTGAATTATATTTAATAAAAGATACGTATAAGGGTTATTTAATTATTTTTATATAATATTATGTACTTTTAGACTATCTACTATCCATGGGAAAATTTGTTACATATGTAGAATGTTCCTGTGTGGGTTGTAGCATGTTTACGCGGTACCTGAGCCTCTGAGGCCGCCTGTCACTCTGTCAACCCGTAGTCCCGCGGCTGCATACTTTTCAGAGGCCCGGGGCTGCATACACGACCTTGACGGAGTGACAGGGCTGTATATCAGCCGCGCATGGGTGCATTGGCTGCCGCGGCTGCTTGCGGGAATTGTGAAAAAACACATTTCCGTCCGTAACTCCTGAAATATACACAACTCCTCAATTCTGACTGAATGTTAGGTGTGAAATCTATACGTGAAAATGTATGTGAAATATTTAATTGACCAAAAGCTCAATAGTGGAGCCGTGGTATTTTGGTCTTTCTTTCCTTAATTATTTAAAAATATAAGGAGTTGGATTTCAAGGGTGGGGTCAGTGAGTGACCCTACTTAATTTTGGGGGAAAATCCATTTCTTTAATAATATTTATGGTTTTCCTACTCCTTCTTAGGTTAATTATATTATTGTTATTTTTGTTCATGTGGTTCATTTAATCATGAGTAATAGCCTTTGCTAGATCATGCCAGGTGGGTAATTTTAAATTTCCTGTATCTTGAGGGTTCTCAGATATACTGAGCATGATGGATCAAATGTACATTTGAAGGTGAGCCCATATGGGTTCCTTGGCTGAAGGTCTCCCATCTGAGACTGAATCAATTTTTTCAATTAAACAGAGGATTTCATGAAAATCACATAAAGAAGAAATTCTTCTGTCTCTTGAAGCAATGAAGATCCCCCAGATGCCAGCAAGCAGTTAGAAGAAAAATGGGAGGAAATTGTGGAAACATTCTAGTTGAGTCAATTCAGTGAAATATTGTTCATTTGAAAAATCTGAGATGGTGAGGGAAGAGATTTCAATAATGGATGCTGGAGGTTCTTTGCACTTCCCCTTTTTCTTCTTGCTGGTGGTGGGCTCCTTTGGGTTTTTCTGGGAATGAGCCTGAAGTAAGGTGAAGCTGATCATGATATCAATAATGAATCTGCTTAGCTCTTGAAGACAGTCCCTTGGCTCAACAGGCATAGCCTCTGACTGATTGGTCTGGGCATCATTGTCTAGAACCAAGTGATGCTCTATTGATTTTGGCTGGAGTTAATTTGGCAATGTCTTGATGGTTTGGAGTAACATTAATATTTGTAGATTTGCCTTGAAATTTGAGATTGGAGATGTGAGAGGATGGTTAGGCTGGTCACACTGTTCATCAGCAACTTTTTGCACTGAGAAAGCCACTGTTTTAACCCATTTATTCCTGGCTTTTCCAATGGGATGGTCCAAGGAATGAAGAAAGGACACCAGATTGGATTATAGATGAGCCATTGTCTGATCTAGGGGGGGGGGGGGTGAACCAGCGGGACAAGTATGGCTGTTCTGCATGCAGTAGAGGGCATGAAAATTGATGATGCCTGGTGCCCACCATGGCTCATGTGCACCCAAGAATAGAAATTTGTTTTCTGTGGAACGAAACAGTGGTAATTATAAAAAATAAATCTTGGGAGTTGATTGAATATTCAAATAAAACTATTCTTTCTTGAAGATTTCCCAAACCCAGTCAACATACTCAGAATTGGCTGAATGAGAGATGTACCACATTTCTGGTGGCTCCATTGAAGTGGTGGCCTGGAGACAGAAATCCAAAAAGTGATCCACTGCAGAAAATCTCATTTGGAGTTTCTTTGGAGATTTCCAACCCTTGAAAGATTGAGTGATTGAATGAAGCCCCTTGCATATTCTCTTGTGGTAAATGATGGTAAAATAACCTCTACGTGCTTGATCATCAAAATAATAAGTGGGCTCCTCATCTTGGGGAGCATCTTTGCCAGAAACAATGGGTTGAGGAGAGGTTGTTTCTGGTTCAATAACTAATTCTTGATTGGATGTCTTGGTTTGATCTGGGGCCAACTGGGTTTTCTCAGAATTGACTTGGGGTTCCTCCATGCTTGCAGTGGATTGGGGTTGGGTGGAGAGGGAAGGTGCAGGAGTTATTTTGATTTCTTAATGGGGAGAGGGTGCAGTGGCTTCATGATTTGATGCCATGTCAGGGGAGGAGGAGGTTGGATTGTGACTTCCCATTATTTGTAGATGTGGGGTCATTCCCACAGGTGGATGATTCAAGAGTGGATGCTTTTGGGGTGGCTGTTATGGGGGCTGTTGGGACAATGATGAGCTGGGTGTGATTCTCAGCTGTTCTGTGCAAGGGAGGCACCTTTTAAGATTGTATTCTATGGTAAAAAAAACCAATAATACCTTCAAATATGCAAATCTGAAGAATGACAGTGTGGAAAAAACCAGCATTTTCTGATATCTCTAAAGCTGGAATTTAACCTGTTGACCGTATGTCAAATTGACCTGGGGATCCTGAGGCAAGCCCAGGTAGTGATCATCTTTTGAATATTATCTACATTCTAATAGAATTATTCCTCAGTACTTCCTGGACTTCCAATGCAGGGTGGGACTTGTCTGCAGGTGCTGAGAGTTTTTCATCTTCATGATTTGATGGTGAGGACCCTGTTGATTATGAAAAGTAATTAGTCAATGAAGGCCAAGGCCAGTAGGGATCAGTCTTTCAATTTGATGAAATAAAACAAAGGGGGTTAAAAAAACTGAAGGTTGGATTGCTTTTGTAGGATTGGTGGATGCCATTTTGAGGGAAGTAATGAATAAATGAGAAAAAGATGTGAAGCTGGCTTGAGGGTTATTGAGCAATGGATAAAAGGGGAAAAACCTGGGAGAAGGGAGTGATATTTATAGCAATTGACAACAAGACTTGTTTCATTTTTCTTGCTGCAACCCACCAAACAAACAAGGCTTCTGACCATGTCTACATGATGCAAAATGCAGATCCATGGTCATTTTTTTGTCATTCTGATGTGAAATGCATGTGGCTTGCATTATCTGGGGATAAACCTGTGCATATTTAAGCCTTGCTGACTTGCTGCATTGGCTGACAAATAATCCAGCACATGGGTGGTGAATCTGTTTGGGGGCATTAGGATGTGGGAAAAAAGGAATTCCTAATGGATTTTGACCATTGAAACTCTCTTCAGATGGCATCCATTGGAATTCAATGTAAGAAAATTGAGCTAAACAAGTTGAAATTACATCATGGTTTCCAACCATTGCAACTCTTTATGGATGGAAATGATTTCTTCTTCTCATGATTAAATGAAACCATTAGAATGCCTCAAAAAACGTGACCAATGTTATTTTGAATGGTCACCAACCATTGCAAGTCTTTATGGATGGTTAAAATTTATTCTCATGATGGAATGCCACCATTATAATGCCTCATAAATAGTGAACAATGTTTTTCTTAATGGTCACCAACCATTGAAGCTCTTTATCAATGGTTACAATTGATTCTCATGACCAACTTTGACCATTAGAAAAACTCATAAATGGCAAGAAATTTTCTTCTTAATGGTCGCTGAAAATTGAAGTTCTTGACAGATGGTGACAATTGATTTTCATGACTGACTGTGACCATTAGAATGGCTCATAAACAGCCACAAATTTTCTTCTTAATTTTTGCCAACCATTGATTCTCCTGCCAGGATGCAACCATGAGATGGCCTTATGGATGGCAACCAATTTTCTTCTTAATAGTTGCATACCATTGCAATTCTTTATGGTGGGCTATCATTGGATTGCCCCAGGGACAGGGACCATTTTTCTTTAAAGTAGACATTCACAATTGCCATTCTAGATGAATGGGAACCTTTGACCCTCCTCTAGGGGCATCCATTTTAATGCCTCTTGGAAGAAATTAAAAGAGTTCTTTATGGTTGGAATCCATTTAAGTGCTTTGATCATTCATTTAAACCACCAAAACCAGAATTTAAAAAAAGATAATGAATGCAAACCATGAATATCTATCATAGATGAAGGAGGTTAAAGAAATTGGATCATGTCTTCCATTGAAGTGGTTCAATATCATTCACATGTCAAGTCCAGCACAAAAGTGGCACACACAATGTCATGGAGTGTACCATCTTATCTACACGTTGTGGTGCCCCAACCTGGACACCCTGGCCAGGGAGGAGATTTTAATTTTTCTTTCCTTATCATCTTTCATGGGTATCATTATCAAAAAAAAAAAGAAATCTTTGATCTGGAATAGGCTTCCATTTAGTTCCCAGCTTCCCTCTCCCCTCAAATCCCTCTCCACCTCATCTCCCTCCTCCGAGTCATCATCCTCCCTATCATGCCCTGGTTCTCATAGACCACCTCTGACAATTGCCTTGGTCTCATCAATCCAGAGGAATAGGAACCTATTGATCAGCTGTCAGTTCAGTCATCATCAATCCCAAAACTTACTCTCAAATTCAATCGCAAACAAGCCTCAGGCTGGCCACTCTCCATCCAGTAACGGTCATCATTTGATTGGTGCTAGCGTCTACCCAACCACCTTCTCATCCAATTTTGACAATCTATCCAAGGATGGAGGCAGGCTCAAAGACCCTCAGAAGATCATTGATGATATCCAAGCCGCCATGAACGGCATCTCAACCACCTCCTTGAACTCAAACTCTCTCCGATTGACAAGCCTACCTCTCTTCCTCCCCTCCTAGCTTGCGGTCGTCCGCGGGTCTCTTAGCTTGCGGTTGTCTGCCGGTCTCTTACGTTTTCAGTTTCCCACGCGGGTCTCAGCAGTTGCAAATTCCCGTTGGACACCGGCTGGCGGTCATCCTTGGGTCTCGGTATGTGCCGATGCCCATCAGACACAAGCCAGCGGTCATCTGCGGCCACGGCAGTCGGCCGGGGCCCGTCGGATGCCCGCGGGCATCCCCCCCTTTGGATTTCTTTGTCTCTAAGTACCTGTTTGTTTTGTTTTTTTTTTTCTTTTTTTTTTCTCATGATCTTGATCCTCATCCAAAAAAAAAAAAAAAAAAAAAAAAATCCACTCTCATTTGTAAATCTCTCTTGTAAATAGCTTATAGGCCTCTGGTCTATAAAAAGAGGGGCTCTCCCCTTCTTTTTGAGGGAGGGACATCAGATCCTCAGCTAATAGAATCATCCATAGGGTGTGTGCCTGTGTCCCCCCCCCATCATTGTGAAATTTAATCCTGATCCTTATCCTGGGTATATCTTTGATTGGCCCCTGATCTATTTTTGACCCTGAGTCTTTGCCCCTCTGTGGCCTGATCCTTATCACCAACCAATAGCCTTGCTGGTTGAAGAAAAATTCCATCTGTTGGAATTTTTGAGTGTGTTATACCACTCCTTGATCTCTTTCTCTGACCATACGGGTCCTGATCCCTGATCACCCTTCTGGAGCCAATCACAAGTGATTGAAGAGGTCTTATTAAGCTTAAGACCTGGATTGTTATACCTCCCGTTATTTTCTTTGGAGTTTCATTTTTCCAGCCTATTCTTGAGTCCCTTGAGAAGTATTGAGGTTATCCTTGCTTCAAAATCAGTTACTGTTGGCTTTGGAGCTTCTTCAACATTGTGCTTTGTCTTGTACAGCCACCCTCAGTTATCTGGTACCCTTCAAGTGCTTGATTGCAGAGAGTTGGGAGGGAGAACCTGGAGGTTGCTTGGGTTTGAGTTGATCATCCCCAATCTTCTGCTGACGACCAGAGTTATTAGCTTGTGGGCGTTGTTTACATAAAACAGCTTTTGTTCTTTGAACTCTAAGAGGACTTTAAATTCTTTTGTTCAAGTTTTTCCCTGCATAATCTTGTCTCAGATAGTGCTGTTCCATCGCTACCAAACTATTATCATCTTTATCCTCTACTCCTTGATTCCTCATTCACCAGGTTCTGGACTTTGATCTTGGTTACATTTAAATATTTTTTTAACACTCAGGAGGGAAGTCTAAACAGCACCTTTCCCCTCCACAGAACTGCCACGGCCTAGCACCGTTTGGAGTCTTACATTCGGTCCCCCGGTCTGGGATTGAACCAGAAACCTTTGGATTTACAGTCCCAACTTGAAGAATCATCTCCAAAATCCAATCCAATTCTTTTTCTTTTCTTTTTCTGTTTGTTCTTTTTTCAGATCTGATCCGTGGAGGCAGCTTGGTACAGAAGTAAGTCCTCCCAATTGTGCACCATCTGGGCAAGATCCTTGTCGTTTTTTTGAAACTCTACTCTTGCCACACTTGTGAGCCACCTTGGAACTCTACTCATTTGGATATCTTAGGAACCCTTCAACATGGAATATTCTGGATCCTCTTTATCTGTTCAGGCCAAGATGGTCAAAATCAAACCTCAGAACAAAAATTTAGGCTTCAATGGGACCAATGTCAAACAATTCCTGGACTCCTATGAGATGGCTGCGTAAGTGGATGGTGCCAGTGAATATGATATGGCTTATCAGTTAGGGTTTTTTATCTCTTCTGAAAAAGTTATGGATGTTATTGAATCATTTGAGGGATTCAAAACTCACAACTGGCAGCTCCTGAAGGAGGCTATGTTGGCCTATTGGGGAAGAATAGATTTAGCCAGATTTACTTTGCAAGACTTGGATGCCCTGGTTTCTCAATGGATCTCCAATAGTGGTATCTCCTCAGCCTCTGACTATCAGACTTTCAGAAAATCTTGGGACCCTATCCAGTCCTATCTTATCCAGAACAATCACATTGATACTTTGGACAAAATTTGAGTGCAATTTTTTCAGTCTTTCTCTCCAGGAGTGCAGGAAAGAATTGAGGATGAATTGGGGAAATCTGGATCCATGATCACGACAAGAGACAATTGGTTCAAGCTCCCTGCTTTCATGTTTCTTAGGAATACTTTGGATAAAGTGATGAAAGGTCAAACAGCTCTCAACTTTGAAAAACCTAAAATCACTGAACAAGTCCTTGCCCCCTCTTTTCAAGCATCTAACAAAATCATGAATAAGATGGAAGCCAATCGCAGACCTAAACCCAATCCTCAGACCCACTGGGAGACACCTACTATAGATGAGATCACTAAATTACTTCAGGAATTTGAGAATAAAATAGATCAGAAAATATCCTCTTTAGCCACTCCTAAACCTGCTAATTATGTTCCTAAGTCTACTATAGTCTTTTATTATTGCCATAGGGAAGGCCATGGTACCGGTAGATGTCCTGAACTCCAGAAAGACAAGGAGGAGAAGTTAGTAGAGCAGAAGGGAAATAATGTTTTCCTTCCTAACGGTGCTTTGATCCCTTTTGATTTGTCTTGACCGATCCGTCATGTGGTGGCCTCATACCAACCACCAACTCCTAAGAAGGCATCCTTGGTCTCTGTTGATTTTTGATCATCCTGTGGAACTCTGCAACCTTGGTATCCCCCAGCTATTACTTCTTCCAGCTTCCCTGGCACCTATCAATCCAATCCAGCTAGGAAATGCCATCAGGAACCAAAACCTCATAAGTCTCCTCCTGTTCCATCCTCCATTCTGCCAAAACCCGTTAAACGCCAATCTTCACCTGAGCCTCCTTCCTCTCATGTGGAAGACATGGAAGTAGAAAGGGAACCACTTATGGAAAGGTTCCAAGACAACTCTGATCCTCCCCCTCTTCAACCTGCCCAACCCTCAGATCCTCTTCCATCACCTATTACACCTGATCTTCCTCCCTCCACCCAGCCCAAAGTTCAATTTGAGAGGGGCATCTCCAAGGACTACCCTAATGATGTGGAAGGAGTATTAAAGAAAATTTCTTATCTTAAAATCCCTGATCTATCTGTGGCTGAACTCCTGTTGATCTCTCCATCTGTGGCAGAAGGGATGAAGAAATGGGTTTCTCATTGATGTGTGGAGATTGGTCTGGACGAATTAAAGGTCTCCTCTGGTACTCTGATAGAGGATTCTGGTGGAACCAATCCCTCTTCAGATACCAACCTGTATTCCTGTCCTCTTGGTTTTCTTCCATGTTGTCTTGGTGATTCAACTAAAACGGTTTATCTCCTTGTGGATTTGGGTTGTCAGCTCAACTTGATTTTGGACTCCATGGCCTGCAAGCTTAAACTTAGCCCAAGGGTCAGTTTCAAATCTGCGGTTTATTGAATTGGGAATCAGTCCTGTGAACTGGTTTGTATTGCTGAGGATATTCCTGTTCAAATTGGTCAAAATATTGTTGGCACCTGTCACTTCTGGATCACTTGTCTGGATGGTCCCATGATCTTGGGAAGGCCTTTCTTAATGGACTTTGGTGCTACCCTGATGTTTTCTGATCAAGTTGGGGAGAGAATTCTCCTCCCTGATGCTGATGGCAGAAAGATTGAAGTTACCCTTTGTTCTTTGGATTCTGGTCGTTGGGAAAGAGACTTCCCTGGTCACCCTCCCAAATCTTTCCTGAAAGGAAAGCAGAAAGAAAACTCTCATTCCTCTCATCCTCATTTTTTAGCAGAATAGTTGGCCCTACTGATAGTTGTAATCCTCCTCAGCCTCAGACTTCAACTCATGGACCAACTCCCACCTCAGAGGCATATCTTTCTTTTTCCTCATCATTTTCTTCTCATCCAAATAAGATCAAAACCCAAACACATGAAAAATCCGAAAAATCCAAAAATATTTCTTCTCTGTCTGGATCTGTTGTATCTTCTTTTCCTTTTTCTTTTCAGCCTGATCACTCATCCTCTATTCCGGTTTTGAATCTCCGCAATGATTCTAAACTAGATCTCAATCTTGATTCTTTTCTTGGTGGCTTTGGTATGAAGGAGTACGGTCTTAGGTGGAGGCAATTTGGGGTAGAAGTAAGTCCTCCCAATTGTGCACCACCAGGGGCTTCTACTACTGTTGTTTTCAAAACTCTACCCTGTGCCACACATGTGAGCAATGTGTTATCTTTTGGATCCTCTTTTATGGAGAAGGCACCTTTCAAGGACGCAGCAGAACATTGGACTTGTAAGATGTTGGAACATGGCCTCAGTTTTTGTAGTCAGGTCTCACTGGTCAATGCTTGGAGTAAGCAGGGATTCCTCTCCTTTGCCACCAAGTACAAACCAGTTGCAAAGAAGGTCCAGCCAGTCAACCAACCAATGCCTCTCAAACTCAATCCTCCTCTTATGCGTCCTCCCCTATCCCGCGATCCTTACTGTGGTCTATCCAAATCCCTCACTGGTCCATTTATTCCCTCTGGTCGGGTCACTGAAGAAAGTCTGAAAGTGGTCAACTTTGGTCCAGATGGATGGCTTCTTCCTGATGAGTTAAATTTGATCAAAAATATTTTGTCTCTAAGGGAAAAATCTATTGCATTCTGTGAAGAAGAGAGAGGTCTCTTGAAAGAATCCTATGGTCTCCCTTACATCATCCCTGTAGTTGAACATGACCCTTGGAAAAAGAAAAAGATCCCAATCCCTGCTGCTAAAGTCAACAAATTCATCAATTTGGTCCGCGAACAAGTCCAAACCGGTTTATACAAACAATCAACTTCTAGCTATTCCAGTCCTTTTTTCTGTGTTGTAAAAAGTAATGGTAAACTTAGAGTGGTTCATGATCTCCAACCTCTTAATAAAGTTACTATTAAAGACTCTGGCGTGCTGCCTGCCACTGAAGAATTTGTAGAATCCCTGAAGAATTTGTAGAATCCTTTTCTGGGAGAGCTTGCTATGGTCCAGGTGACATTATGGGTGGCTATGACAAAAATCCTTGCATCCTATTTCTTGTCCCCTCACTACTTTTGATAATCCCCTTGGCCAATTTCAGCTGACTCGATTGCCTCAAGGTGCCACCAACTCGGTTGCAGTCTATCAGGCTCAGATGATGTGGATCCTCCAGGAAAAAATCCCGGATCATGCGGGTATCTTTATTGATGATGGTGGGATTAAAGTTCCAGTCTCTGACTATGATAATGAGCTCTTACCTTGGCACTCAGGAATCCAACAATTTATCTGGGAGTATGCTACTGTCTTGGAAAGAATTTTGTTTTGAATCAAGGAATCTAGCCTTACTGTCTCTGGATCAAAACCTGCCGCCTGTGTCCCTGCCTTGGGAATTGTTGGTCATATAGTATGCAAGGACGGAAGAAGGATGGCACCCTCTAAAGTCAACAAAATCATCCCCTGGCCTACCCCAATAAATCCAACAGAAGTTAGAGGTTTCCTAGGTGTTGTAACTTATGTCAGGATCTTCATTCCCTCACTATCCAAAATATGTGTTCCCTTGCGTCGCTTAAACAGGAAGGATGCTGAATGGATTTGGACCCAAGACTGCAAACAATCATTTCAGTTGCTCAAAACAATTGTTGGGAAAGACATTGTTTTGAAAAGGATCACTTATGGACCCGGGGCTGGCAAGATCAAGCTGGCAGTGGACTCAAGTTATCAATCTGTTGGGGCTGTTCTTACCCAGGAAGATGAAAATGGTTTGGATTGTCCTGCCCTGTATGAATCTCTTCTTTTCTCAGATGTGGAATCCAGGTACTCCCAGCCAAAACTGGAACTCTTCAGTGTGGCCCAAATGTTGAAGAAGCTCCAGACTGTCCTTTGGGGTCAACACTTTGAGTTACAAGTTGATGCACAATCCATTATTGAAATGGTCAACGCCCCCAGTCTCCCAAATGCACCAATGACTTGTTGGGTGGCTTTCATCCAGTTGTTCTCTTTTGATATTGTTCACAGGCCTGGAAAATATTTCACAATGCCTGGTGGTTTATCTTGACAACCTATTGGAGACGATGAATCAGAGGTTTGAATAGATTTTGATGAGGAAGAACCCTTGGTCCGTCCTGTATTGGCCTTCTCCTCCCAAAATTACTCTGGTTTCCAGCAAGGTTTCTGGCTTAAGTTAGAGCAGTACCTTTCAACTCTCCAAAGACCCCCTGATCTCTCTGCCAAAGAATTTCTGTCCCTTAAAAGGAAGTCCTCCAACTTCTTTGTCCAAGGTTCTAGGCTTATGAAAAGAGCAACTCCTTGTGCACTTGTTGTGGTCACTATCCCTTCTAAGCAAGATTCAATCCTGGAAAATATCCATGAAGGCCTTGGTCATTGTGGGGAAACCAAAACTTATCAAAAAATATCTGAACAATTTTGGTGGCCATCCCTAAAAAAATCTGTCGCTCAATGGTGCAGGAGTTGTGAAGTGTGCCAGAAACGTGATCTTAGGCGCCCGGCCAAAATTCATTACCCCACGGGAGAGTCCACTGTCTTTGGGAGGATTGCTATGGATGTGGTTCACATTAAGGCTGGTGGAGCTAAGTACCTCATTGTGGCTAGAGATGATTTTTCTGGATGGGTTGAAGCAAAGTTTCTTAAGAACCTCAGCTCTGAATCAGTAGCAGCTTTCCTTCATGAGACTTGGAAAATGCGTTATGGCTTGGCCCAATCTTATTCTACAGATGGTGGCTTTGAATTTGGTGGAAAGCTTGCTGAAATGATCCAATTGCTCCCTGGACAGAATAGAGTTACTACTCCCTATTATCCTGAAGGACAAGGAATGGTGGAAAGAGGCCATGCTCCTTTGAAGGCTGCTCTTGTCAAATTGGCTGGTGAAAGTGGCAAGAATTGTCAAAAGTTTCTCCCCTTGGTCCTCTTCTCTGATTGAATTTCCACCAAGCAAACCACTGGTTACTCTCCTTATGAAATCATCTTTGGTCAGAGGGCTGTTCTTCCTCTTGATCTTGAAATGGAGTCTTTCTTGGGCATCTCTTGGGAACAAGTTTCCTCAACTACTGACCTATTAGTTGCCAGATCAAAGCAACTAGAGCGGAGTGAAGATATTTTTAATGAAGCTTATCAGAAGATGATGGAATCAAGAGCAAAATCAGTTCAGTATTGGGAAGGTAAACACCTAAATCAAATCAGGGACCCTTTAAACCCTGGTGATCTGGTATTGGCTTATAATTGTTCCTTGGAAGCTCAGTGGGGAAAGCTTTTCTCTAACCGCTGGAATGGTCCTTACCAAGTAGTCCGTGAAGTTAGAGGTGTATCATATCTTTTGGAGGAACTGGATGGTACTCAGATGGCCAGAAGGTTCTCTGCTGATCAGGTCAAGAAATTTCATTCTTGTGGAGGCAACTTGGTCCAGAAGTAAGTCCTCCCAATTGTGCACCATCTGGGCAAGATTCTTGTTTTTTTGTGAAACTCTACTTCATGCCACGCATGTGAGCACCTGGGACAACTCCTTCATTTTATCTCAGCCACTTCTAGGATTTTTGGTAGGATCGACATATTTTTTCTCAACCACTCTCGAGATCAAAATGGCCATTCTTTGGTTTCAATCATCTTTCTTTCCTTTCTTTTTATGGCATCAAACTCAGGAGCAGACTAGGGACAGTCTGTAAGTTGGGGAGAGATGTGGTGCCCCAACCTGGACACCCTGGCCAGGGCGGAGAATTTATTTTTTTTTCCTTATCATCTTTCATGGGTATCACTATCAAAAAAAAAAAATCTTTGATCTGGAATAGGCTTCCATTTAGTTCCCAGCTTCCCTCTCCCCTCAACTCCCTCTCCGCCTCTATCTCCCTCCTCCAAGTCATTATCCTCCCTATCATGCCCTGGTTCTTGTAGACCACCTCTGACAATTGCCTTGGTCTCATCAATCCAAAGGAATAGGAACCTATTGATCAGCTCTCAGTTCAGTCATCATCAATCCCAAAACTCAATCTCAAATTCAATGGCAAACAAGCCTCAGGCTGGCCACTCTCCATCCAGTAACGGTGATCATTTGATTGGTGCTAGCGTCTACCCAACCACCTTCTCATCCAATTTTGACAATCTATCCAAGGATGGAGGCAGGCTCAAAGACCCTCAGAAGATCATTGATGATATCCAAGCCGCCATGAACGGCATCTCGACCACCTCCTTGAACTCAAACTCTCTCCGATTGACAAGCCTACCTCTCTTCCTCCCCTCCTAGCTTGCGGTTGTCCGCGGGTCTCTTAGCTTGCGGTTGTCCGCGGGTCTCTTAGCTTGTGGTTGTCCATGGGTCTCTTACGTTGTCAGTTTCCCGCGCGGGTCTTGGCAGTTGCTGATGCCCGTTGGACGCCGGCCGGCGGTCATCCGCGGGTCTTGGCAGTTGCCAATGCCCGTCAGACACCGGCCGGCGGTCATCCGCGGCCATGGCAGTCGGCTGGGCCCGTCGGATGCCCGCGGGCGTCCCCCCCTTTGGATTTCTTTGTCTCCAAGTACCTGTTTGTTTTGTTTTTTTTTCTTTTGTTTTCTCATGATCTTGATCCTCATCCAAAAAAAAAAAAAAAAAAAAAAAAAAAAATCCACTCTCATTTGTAAATCTCTCTTGTAAATAGCTTATAGGCCTCTGGTCTATAAAAAGAGGGGCTCTCCCCTTCTTTTTGAGGGAGGGACATCAGATCCTCAGCTAATAGAATCATCCATAGGGTGTGTGCCTGTGTCCCCCCCCCATCATTGTGAAATTTAATCCTGATCCTTATCCTGGGTATATCTTTGATTGCCCCCTGATCTATTTTTGACCCTGAGTCTTTTCCCCTCTGTGGCCTGATCCTTATCACCAACCAATAGCCTTGCTGGTTGAAGAAAAATTCCATCTGTTGGAATTTTTGAGTGTGTTATACCACTCCTTGATCTCTTTCTCTGACCATACGGGTCCTGATCCCTGATCACCCTTCTGGAGCCAATCACAAGTGATTGAAGAGGTCTTATTAAGCTTAAGACCTGGATTGTTATACCTCCCGTTATTTTCTTTGGAGTTTCATTTTTCCAGCCTATTCTTGAGTCCCTTGAGAAGTATTGAGGTTATCCTTGCTTCAAAATCAGTTACTGTTGGCTTTGGAGCTTCTTAAACATTGTGCTTTGTCTTGTACAGCCACCCTCAGTTATCTGGTACCCTTCAAGCTCTTGATTGCCAAGAGTTGGGCAGGTTCATTGAGAACCTGGAGGTTGCTTGGGTTTGAGTTGATCATCCCCAATCTTCTGCTGACAACCAGAGTTATTAACTTGTGGGTGTTGTTTACATACAAGAGCTTTTGTTCTTTGAACTCTAAGAGGACTTTAACTTATTTTGTTCTAGTTTTTCCCTGCATAATCTTGTCTCAGATAGTGCTGTTCCATTGCTACCAAACTATTATCATCTTTATCCTCTACTCCTTGATTCCTCATTTACCAGGTTCTGGACTTTGATCTTGGTTACATTTAAATATTTTTGTAACACTCAGGAGGGCAGTCTAAACAGCACCTTTCCCCTCCACAGAACTTCCACGGCCTAGCACTGTTTGTCTTATAACGTATGGGAGTATTGGTGACAGGTGGTACAAAGATGGGCATGATGTGAATTGTGAGTAAAAATCACTCATGGCATAGTGGAAAAAATGTACTTCTCAAGAATTTTGATGGAAAAGTAATGTACAGGATAGTGAGGAAAGAAGACAAAAAACAAATGAGTGAGATTTGGAAGAAGGAGATGAGAAGCTGAGAGAGAGGGGATTTAGGTGTCATCGTGCTGGGATTGGAACACTTCCCTCCAATCCCTGGTGGTAAGAATACTTGACCTGAATATGATATGAGCAAAATTTTCTGAATCATTGGACTGTAAGTTTGGTGTATATATTTTCAGGAAAAACATAATTACTGGGCAAGTTTCTTCTTGTGTTTCTGAATCTGAAGGAGAGAGTTAAAATTCAGTGAAGTGCGTATGATGAGTGGAGTATGAGGAAATTAAATTTTGAATATTATCCTCAATTTTATTAGGTGCAATGAGGTAATAAACCTGCGCTGGCGTTGTTTGACCCATTTTATGTAGCCAATCAACTGCCTGTTCCTAGGTTGTGGGGTTCCTGTGGGGTTCCTATGTAGATCAAATGAATGTAGACTAAGTAAATGGAAAAATTCTAGAAAGTATTGGGTGCTTACCATGATAAATACAACATTGGCTGATGTGATGTTGATTCCAACACCAGCCGCCTGAATGGAGGAAAGTACTACATAAGCCATACTAATTTCCAAAAACTGCTCAAGAATTGATCATTGCTGTTTTGCCGTCAGCCCTCCATCCAGACAAAAGGAGGAGATTCCATATTCATCTAGTATCATTCACATCCTGCGCATGGTGGATTAAAATGAGCTGTTCAGTGGGGTCTGATTGGAAACAGGAGAAAAATATGTCAAGCTTACAGATCAAGGTAGTCTTTCCAACACAAGAAGACCAAAACTTTGCTTGCTCCGGCTACCACCACCAATCCTGGCTGAATCATCCCTATGAGCTGTTTTATTTTGGAGCTCTCAAGGCAGGTGTTATGATTTTTTCAAATCACATTCTGTGATAATTAGGACCCGAATCTTCTGTGAGGATGAATTTTACATTTTGGTCCATGATGACATTGGGGTCTTCCAAAAACCAATTATTACATGCTCCAATGAGCTAGCAAAAATCCTTGAGGAGTGAAGACTTCATTGGCTTGGATCCATCAGGAGGCAGCTGATTCTTAATGGTGGAAATTAATTGGTCCTGGAGTCAACAGTATAAGTCTTTGGCTGCGGGTGAGAGTGGTGTCTTGATGTACCAGTGAGTAATCCTGGGGAGATTTGACAGCTCATAAAACTTGTTCCTTCAAAGAGTGGTGTGTCATAGGAGAATTTGTATTTGGGAAAAGTCACCCACTTTTAGATGTGGCAAAAGTGTAGTTTCCCAGTTATTGTAATCATTTTCTAGACTGATACCCAGGAAGCTAAGGAGAGATAGGAGATCTTGAAGGCATTTTTGCACTGGCTTTCCTGTGAGAAAAACTCTACAATTGGTGGCTGTTGGAATCTCAGAGAGGAGATAGCTCTGTGAGATGCAGGAAGCTGCGCAAGGCCAACAGCAGACTTGCAGGGGTTGAATAACTCTCTCTGCGGTTCATCTCACCTCCCAATGTCTCATCTTCTCCCTTCTGTTTTGTTAAAAAACACTCTGCTTGCTTTCTACTTGGTCTCACTTTTCCTCTCCTTCATTTCCCTACACCACTCAATCCAGCCTCAAATCTTGGCTGTCCAATCAACACCAACCTCAAATCTTTGATTCCTTCTCAACTCCTCATCCTGAACCTCTGGCCAACTGCCTGGTGAGATTGTAATTGACTGCAATCCCTCAATCCTTTCTTACTGATCTGCCACAACCACAGCGTAGAACCCACCAACTGTCCAAACCTCAAACTCTTCCTCATCAACCACTCAGGATCTACATTGCCTTCCAGAATCAGGGCCTAATTATTGCCATCCTCTTGTGACCTCTCCCAATTTTGTTGGTCTCATTTATTTTAATATCTCATCCATTCCTATTGCTTTTGTCTCACTATTGTGTGAATCTCCATTAGACCTCAGTTCCAGTGCTCATGCAGTTTCAGATCCTTCAACTTCTTTATCACAGTTAAAAGCCAAAAGGGGCTCACTCTCAACAACTAAAACTGAGGATCATTCTAATTGGGCACAATGGATATATTTTTCCAGACTGTGCTAAAGACTTCCCTGGAGACCATTCCCCTCCTTGTTGAAAAGAACTATGGAATCTGGAAGGATAAGATGGACGCAATACTCAACGTCAGAGGTTGTGCCTTGGCCATCAACAATGAGAACTCCACACTCAAACCCTCTATCAAAGATGAACTCAAACTTATGTTTATCTTCAAGCTTGACTCATCCACTCATGACAACATTTTTACTCCTGAAAATTGGAACTCGGCCAAACTGCTCTGGAAGGCCATCATAAAAAGTTTTTCCTCCTCTCAAGCATCAAAGAGAGCCCAATTCTTCAACAGTTTTCTCTATCTCTCCTTCAGTGCTGAAAGCATCACAGACTCCATCACTTCCACCAAAGTCAGTCTCAAGAAAATGGGAGAGGTTGGCATAAAACTTCCTGACAATATTGTATCCTACCTCCTGTTGTTCAAACTTCCACCCTTGATGGATGAATTCAAAAGGCAGATCATGCCCTCCAACAGGGATCTCTCAGTTGAATTTTTTCTCAATCAACTCATTCAACTATACAACAAATCTCTAGCTCAGTCCTCTGTGTCATCCGCCAAATCAAAGCAAGATGTTGCTCTCTACAGTGGAAAATTGGCACAACAAGAGTCATGCAAGTAATCTGAACCCAAACAATGCATATAAGGCCACCATCATCCAGGTCAAGAAAAAAACCACTCTGCCCAAGACTGCTGGCATCTTCATCCTGAGGTTGCACCGGAGTGGTGGAGAGACCATCAAGCCAAGTGGAAAGCCAAAAAGGGATCAGTCAAGGAGAAATCAATTGTACCTCCCTCAGCTCACTATCTGGCTTTTCTGCATCAATGGGTGTAACATGGGGATCCCCACTAAAAATTCCTGCTGGACAGCGGCACATCCGTTCACACAATCAACAACAGTTGCTTCTTTGTCAAAATGGAACCTTGCATTGGTGATGATATCAAGACCGGAAAAGAAGGTGCCAGTATTCTCATCAAAGGAAGAGGAGTTTCCGTGTTGCGCTGGAAAGACTTCACCCTCAAGCTGACAGATGCTTTCTACATTCTGGATGTTACTATCAATTTAATCAGCTTAGGTGCACTTAAAGAAAAGTTATGCTCAATCTTTTCACAAAACAATCAATTCACTATCTCTCACTTCAACCAACCAATTCTTCAAGGGACCATAACTCATAATTTCTACACACTACCAAAGCCATCTCACAAGCTTAAAGTTCAACTAGGCCCCCACCTATCAACTCTCTCAGTTTTGCAGAGAGAAGAGCTTCTAGAAATCCATCAGAAGTATGGTCACGCGTCCCTCTCCAGACTGTTGCCACTCACACAACAAATCCCTGGGGATGTCAAGGCAAAATTCCAGTTTCTGGAATGTTTAATGAGAAAGATCACCAAACACTCCTTCAGTCAATCTTCCACAAGATCTCACAGAGTTCTCAAACAAATTCACCTTGATCTGATGGGTCCCATTCAACCAATCTCTAAACTTGGCCATTGGTATATCCTCACCCTTGTGGATAATGCCAGTGGATACTTGGCTTCCTTCCCTTTAACCTCCAAGGATGAGACAGCTGACACTCTAATCAAACTCCTGGAAAAAGAATATCAAAAGAGAGGCTACTACCCTCTGGAAGTCTGTTTGGACGGTGGTACCAAATTTGTCAACACCAAGCTTACCTCATATCTCAAAGAGCAACACATTACTAAGATCATCTCCAAACCTCATGATCCCAAACACAATGGGCGGGCCCAGCGGGCAAATCAAACCATCATAGAGTCCTCCAGAGCTACCCTGCAAGATAGCAGGCTTCCCATGTTCACCTGGCACAATATTGTTAAAAGCTGCTGCCTTGTGCTGAAACACATACCTGTTAACAGTGAATCCAAAACCCCCTGGTATAAAATGCCTAATTGGCGGCTACCTACCATGTTTCTTTGCATACTTGGGACTCCCTGCATCTTTCTTCTCAACAGGAGGGAGAGAGGAACAAAATTCAAATCCAAAGGCAAGGAGGGCACTCTTTTAGGCTTCAACCCCCTTTTCAACACCTATTGTATTCTAACTAAAAGCGGCTCAATCATATCCTCAAAAAATTTTAAATTTCTTCAGATGCCTTGACCACATGAGCCTTCCTTCACTATTGAGGATGACCTGCCTTCCCCAGACATTGCGGAAGACTCATTACCTGATTACAACACTGAGCCAAGCTTAACTCCCACTACTCAAACTTGCTGGACCAACTACCAAAGCAAATTGCCCAAATCAGAGGTGTCCATCAGCTCAAACTTCAATGGGGATTCATCATCCAATTATTCCATTGGGGAAACTGGTACAAATGCAACTCAACCCTCTACCAGTGCAATTATAACAAATAAACCCCCCCAACCCAACTGCAACCCGCAACAAAGGTCAAAATGCTGATCCTCCTAGCAGGGCCCTGCAGGATAGATCTAGAATCAAGCCTCCTCAACGGTATGGATTCTACCATTACTACAAGCCAAAGTTGTATGAAGACGCACTTTCCGGAGACAATCACCTTCAATGGAAAGAAGCCATGGATCAAGAGCTGGAATCAATTGAGGATCTCAAAGTTTGGGAAGAGTAAAATGGTCCAAGGCCATACAATGTCCTCAGAACCACCTGGACATACAGAATCAAGCAAAAATTTAATGAAAACCCGGTCAAATACAAGGCCAAACTGTGTATCCAGGGATTCAGTCAAATTGAGGGCCTGGACTATTTTGAGACATTTGCTCCTACAGGAAAGTCATCAACTCTAAGGCTGCTCCTACTCTATTCCCTAGAATCAAAACAAAGGATCCAACAGTTTGAAGTTAAAAGTGCCTTTCTCAATTCACCTATTGACAAGGAGGTCATCATCAAAACCCCAAAAGGCTCAAAATGGTTTTCATGCTTCCTCAAACTCAAGTAGTCCCTATATGGCCTCAAACAGGCCCCAAAGAACTGGTATGAGACTCTCACAAATTGGATCAAGGAAGTCAGCTTCAATGAGTCAGCATGCAATCCCTGTCTCTACCTATCCAACAATGGGAAATAACAACTCTTCTTCCATGTCAACAACTTGATCCTGGTTGGGGAAGCCCAAGAATTTGAAAAGAAATTCCTATCCATATTTTCCGGTTCCACCTCAAAAAATCCTGATACTATGGTGGGTATGAGAATTGAAGTTCATAATTATCACATTTTGCTCAGCCAACCCAATCACATTGAACAGGGTCTCAAAGAACTGGGGCTTGAGGATTCTTGTACCAGCACAAGTCCTCTCACCCAGAACCTGCATCTTAAACCAGCCTCTGATGAGGAATTCTATCAATTCAAATCCCTCAACATTAACTAACAATGGGCTATTGTTTTACTTAACCACATAGCTTGTTACACTTGGCCTGACATCTGCTTTGCCATGTCAAGTCTTGCCAGATTCAATTTCAAGCCCGGTCTACCACAATGGAATGAGCTCAAGAAGGTCTGGAAGTATCTCAAGGGGACCTCCTGCCTCAAACTAGGCCTACAGATAAACAACACCAATTCAATTGCCACTTCTTACTCAGATGCCTCCTGGGCTAACAATCCTGACAACAGAAGCTCTCAGACAAGGAACCTGTGCGCTGTCCATGGGTGCATTGTTTCTTGGAACAGCTGCAAACAAAAGAACATAAAATACTCCTCTACCAACACTGAACTCAATGCGCTGAATGATGCATTTCACAAGGCTACATTGATTAGAACTCTTGCATGCAAAATTTTCTCCACACTCTCCTCAGAAATTCAAATTTCCACCAACAACAGCAGACTTAACAACAAGTTAAAAAGGTTTGGTTCAAATTCAAAGACAAAACACCTAGACCTCAAGACAAAGGGAATGAGGGAAGATCTCAAATCTGGAAACCTTGATGTAAAACTCATCAAATCAGACAAAATGCCTTCAGATGACCTTACCAAAAGTCCCAGTCTGACAATTCTTTGCTTAGTCCAATCTGTCTTCTCAAACTTCTCAACTTTACGCTGTCTCTAATTTACCCTGCTACTTATTCTTGCCCTCAATCTATTCATCTCACCACGCACAGGGAGTGTTAAAATCTCAGAGAGGAGATAGCTCTGTGAGATGCAGGCAGCTGCGCAAGAACAACAGCAGACTTGCGGGGGTTGACTAAATCTCTCTGCGTTTTATCTCACCTCCCAATGTCTCATCTTCTCCCTTCTGTTTTGTTAAAACCACTCTGGTTGCTTTATAATTGGTCTCAATTTTCCTCTCCTTCATTTCCCTACACCACTCAATCCAGCCTCAAATCTTGGCCATCCAATCAACACCAACCTCAACTCTTCAATGACTTCTCAAATTCTTGTCACAAACCTCTGGCCAACTCCCTGGTGAGATTTTAATTGACTGGACTCACTCAATCCTTTCTTACTGATCTGCCATGATCACAGCATAGAACCCACCAAATGTCCAAACCTCAACCTCTGCCTCATCAACAACTCAGGATCTACATTGCCTTCCAGAATCATGGCCTAATTTTTGCCATCCTCTTGTGACCTCTCCCAATTTTTTTGGTCTCCTTCATTTTACTATCTCATCCATACCTATTGCTGTTGTCTCACTATTGTGTGAATCTCCATTAGACCTCAGTTTCAGTGCTCATGCAATTTCAGACCCTTCACCTTTTTTATCAGTGGAAAACTGGGTTACCGCTTGGGACATTTTTGCCTTGGTATTTTGGATAGTGCTGTGATGCAAGTGAATTGTGTGAAAGAATTGGATGAATGGAAAACCTAGACCGGGCTGTTCAGATTGCAGTAAAAGGTAAGCAACAGGAAATAGCCAGTAAAGGAGTATCAAACAGTAATAAAAAATCAACAAACAAGAGAGGTGCCTCTACCGGCAAGGTGATGGCCCTTGAATGGACTAAGTAGAGTTGCTCAAGCACTAGAGACAAAATGACGCCAATCCTACCAGGGAGACTTGTTGACTAGAAAGATCCCATCAGTTTGATTATCCGGAGATTGAGCTGAAGGATGAGATAATACCTACTCCTATATCAATCCTGAGGGTGATCTGGTGAACCAAGTTGTTGAGGTAAACCAATCTAGCTGGTTCAGTTCAATAGTCAATGAGGTGAAAGCTGGAGGTCAAGGCAGTTGGTTGAGACTGGGAGGACTGAAGAGGGAGCAACTGATATAGGAATAGATGAGTTGTCCGAGCTTTCTCCTGCGGTGGGAGCATCTGCGACAGCTGACGGTGACTGAAACCTGTCACAGCCAGAGAAGAGCTTCCCGCGCTTGGTAACAACATTGTAGACAGTGAGAAAAAGAATAGGAAGAAACAGAAACTGATGACAAGCACAACAGCAGCAGAGATGGGAAGACTGTGTAGATGAAAGAGTGATTGTTCAGCAGAGGATAAATGGGACAAATATCAACACGCCCACTCAGCTCAATATCAGGATGGTATTACAATCAGATGTACTTAGCAAGTCTTTCCACAGACGCGGTACTAGCTGCTTTTGTTAAAGAGTCAGCCAGCATGTCTTGGGATGAGATGATTTTAATTTCAACGCGTTGGTTGTTCCAGTTGTTGCTGAGACTTTTGAGTTCTATATTGATGTACTTGGCATGAGACTTGCAACCAAACTTTTTGATTTTATCATTGAGTCCTTTGTTATTGATTAAGTGTACGGGGGGCTGTGGTGTGATCCTCCAGATTTCCCCTATGAGATGGTTGATCCACTGCCCCTCAAGATGACCAGCTGAGAGCGCATTGCATTCAGACTCCGTTGAGGAGTGAGCTATGCTTTGCTGTTGGCCGCTGGTCCAGTAGATGGGTGACCCCTTGAGCAGGAAGATGAGTCCTGTTTGTGACAGTTGTGTGGTAGGATCGTCCCCGCAAGTTGCATCACTATAAATCACGAGTCTTGTGGCCGGAGTCCTGGCTCAAAGAAAAAGCCAATAGTCAATTGTTTTGACCAGGTATCTCCAAACATGCATCACTTCTTTCCAGTGCGTAATGCCTGGATTCTCCATGAAGCGGGCAAGATTTGACACAGTGTAGCTGATGTCAGTTCTGGCAAGCGTTGCAATGAAATTTAGTTGCCCTATGGGCAATCAAAAGTTTCTACCCAGTTCTTTGAATTCTTCAATTTCCCGTTTTGTGGCTGGTTGAAAGTGGAGACCAGAAGTGCAAGGGTTATTCAGCGGTTTGGCTTCCAGTAGGTTCATTTCTTCCAGGCCTTTCTTTATGTGATTTGGGAGCAAAAGGGCTATATAGTCCTTACCAACGTTGACTTTCATTCCAAGTAGAGTGTCCACCCTGTGCGCCAAAGAGTCTTTGAACCAAGTAAGAAATTTTGATTTGAAGCCATCAGCGTCCCCAACAATCACAAGGTCATCTACATGGAAAAAGAGAGCAGTTATTTTGTTGGCATGAAGATAGAGACAAGGATTGCTGTCACTTTCTTCAAATCCATTCTCTTTGACCCATGAGCTGAGGGTCTTGTACCAATTAAGGGGTGCTTGCTTCAAACCATATAGAGACTTGTTCAATTTGAGATATTTGGAAGTTCTTTTTGAGCCTGTTGGCGTTCTGATGAAGACATTCTCCTCCAGGGGGGCATGTAGAAATGCCCCCTTGACATCAAATTGGAGGATCTTGAGGTTTTTGTTGACCGAATAGCTGAGAAGAGCCCTTAAAGATGCAACTTTCCCTGTGGGGCGAAAGTGTCAAAGTAATCAATGCCATACCTTTGGTTGAACCCTTGGAAACAGGCTCTTTCTTTCAGAGTGGTCTCACCCAAGTGCAAATCTTTCTTGCTTTCGAAGGCCCAGGTGGTGTTGAGAGGGTTGAAAACTTTGGATTCATTGGCATCTTCCCAGACTCTGAGGTCCTCAATGGTATTCAATTCCTTTTCAATGGAGGGTACCCAGAGTGGCAGTTTGAGAGCTTCAGTTATGTTCTTTGGTAAGGATTTGTGATGGTAACTGTATTGTTCCTGAGCCTTCAGTCTTGATCTATCCCTCAGGTTAGGTCTTATTACTTTGATGATTTCAGAAGAAGAATGATTGGAGTCCGATGAATATTGATTGACTGAGTCACTTATCTCAGGTTTAAGCTCCTCACAATCCTCACTGGTAGAATCATCTGCGGGTAGGGTCAAATTGACACCTCTGACGGGGGAATAAGTTATGGAGGATTCTTCATTGTTGGGTAGCGTCAAGCCTTCCTCAGGTTGAGTTTTCAAGAACCTCACGTGCTTGGTCTTGATGATCTTGCCGGAATTTGATAGAACTTTTTGGGATAGAATCTAGCAACATACCCAATAAAAAGTCCTTCTTCTCCTTTTTCACCAAGCTTTGACTTGTTGTTGTTTCTATTGAGCAGGTAGATGACTGTTGAGCCAATAGGTTTGAGATAATCTGTTGGTAACTTGCTTTTGTGTAGCATTTCCCACGGAATCACTCCCCCTTTTTCCAATGGTATTTGGTTCAGAGCCAGACAACAACTTTGAATGACAACGTGCCAAAAATTCTTAGGTATCTTGGTTGAGCTGAAAACAGATCGTAAGGATTCCATAATAGTCTGGTTTGCCCTTTCAGCCTTGCCATTATGTTGAGAGTGGTATGGTTTGCTGATGAGATGGTTTATTGACTTTGATTTGAAGAAATTTTTGAGAGAGTCATTGAAAAACTCTCCTCCTCCGTCTGAGACAACTTCTATTGGGTACCTTTGTTGCCTTTTTTCTTCATTCTCAATTACAAATTTTATTGTTTCAGCTGCTGAATCCTGGGAAGGAAGTGGAAAGCACGAGAGATACCCGGACAGATTGTCCACAATGGTGAGGGCAAATCTCATTCCTCCCTTGGCTGTGGGATTGAGCGGGCCCATCAGGTCAAGATGAAGACAATCAAAGACTCTGGTTGCAGGCTGTTGATCCTTGTTGAATGGTGCCTTATTGATTTTACTTTTCTTACAGGCTAGGCATTCAAATGTCTTCAGAGTATCACCTTGAATCTTGAAACCTAGGTACTTCTCCATCCAATTGATACTGGCATGACCAAGTTTGAGGTGAAGATCTTGGAATTCGGCCACAGTCAGGTAACAGGATAAGTCTTTCTTGATTTTGGGAGCCTTTGTGGTAGGAGAGGAGGGTTCCAAGGGCTTTTCAGCCTGAATCATCAGCAGATTGTTCTCAACACTGCCTGTCAGGACAGTTTCTTTTGATCTTTGGAGGGAAAAGGATGGCGGTTTTCATTTGGAATTGACTCTGAGATAGCATCCCTTGAGCAATAGGGCAACAAGGTACACTAGATTAACCGTGGCTTCTGGGACCCAAGCTGCATTCTCAAGGTGGATGGTTTTTCCGGTGCTTTGTATTTTGGCAGTGCCAAGACCCTGGATTGCAATTCCCTCACCTTTCTTCCCAGTTTTGATTAATTCATTGCCAGGCTTCTCAGTCAACGTCAGAAAGGAGTTCTGATCATAGAACATATGGATTGAGCATCCACTGTCCAGGATATATTGATTGGAGTGAAGTTTGGCCAGATGGTTTGAAGCCCAAAAGAAGGAGTAGTAAACAAAGTGGGATTCAGCCGGATTTTTCTTCTTGATACCACATCTTCCCTTGTTTGACCTTTTTTTGGGTAGGAGCTCAGGGAATTCCACCCAGAAGGAGGAGGCGGGGTGCAACTTGAAGGCAGGGTTGTGTTTCCCATTTTTGCATCTGGGAATATCAGAGTCCCTTGAGTTGTTGGAGTGATACATGGCTGAGTTGGTGTCTGAGTTTTCAGCTGCCTTTGATTGCACTTCATTTTGGTGCTGGAAAAGATGATTTAGAAACATCATGACCAATAATTCATTTCCTGAGTGCATAATCTGAGATTGCATTGCCTTGAGAGAGTCCAGCAGCTTGAAGAGGATAAGATAGCTGAGAATTTCATTGGGTAAGACTATTCCAAATTTGTCAAGCTTCCCAAGGTGAGCCTTTACTGAGGTAACAAAACCATCTATGTTGCTTAGATCAAACCCTAGTTATTAAAAGTTGAAAAACATTTGGGCTCAATTGGCTGCTTGACTGGAGGCAAAGTGATCTATTGCAGAAAGCCAAATCAGTTTCAACAAGTCTTTATTTTCCGGGGTTATAATGCTGGTGTGGGTTCCAGGATCCAGTTTTGACATGAGATATCCTGCCATTTCATTGTTTTCTGGTATGTCTATAAGGAGGTCGGGTGAGTTAATAAGATCTAAAATTCCTCGCATCTTGAATAATTGCTCCATTTTCTTCCTCCAGATGGAGTAGTTTGTCTCGGTCAGCATTGGAGTTGATTCCATCAGAGATTTAAGAGCGAGTGCCTTGAAATTGCCTTCAACCCCTGGTCCAGGCAATTTGGTGGTCCTTGCGGTTATGCTTGTTCAATCCATTTTTTGGCTTTTAACTGTGTGAAAGAATTGGATGAATGGAAAACCTAGACCAGGCTGTTCATATTTTAGTAAAAGTTAAGCAACAGGAAATAGCCGGTACAGGAGTATCAAACAGTAATAAAAAATCAACAAACAAGAGAAGTGCCTCTACAGGCAGGGTGATGGCCCTTGAATGGACTAAGTAGAGTTGCTCAAGCACTAGAGACAAAATGAAGCCAATCCTATCAGGGAGACTTGTTGACTAGGAAGATCCCATCAGTTTGATTATCCGGAGATTGAGCTGAAGGATGAGATAATACCTACTCCTATATCAATCCTGAGGGCGATCTGGTGAACCAAGTTGTTGAGGTAAACCAATCTAGCTGGTTCAGGTCAATAGTCAATGAGTTCAAAGCTTGAGGTCGAGGCGGATGTTTGAGACTGCAAGGACTGAAGACAGAGCAACTGATATAGGAGTAGATGAGTCGTCTGAGCTGTCTCCCACGGTGGGAGCATCTGCGACAGCTTAAGGTGACTGACACCTGTCATGGCCAGAGCAGCGCTTCCTGCGCTTGGTAACAACATTGTAGAAAGTGAGAAAAAGAATAGGAAGAAACAGAAACTGATGAAATGACACATGACAAGCACAACAGCAGCAGAGACGGGAAGACTTTGTAGGTGAAAGAGTGATTGTTCAGCAGAGGATAAATGGGACAAATATCAAAAAATTGCAGTCAGTTGGTCCAAAAAAAATATACTTGGGTAGGAAAGATGGCAAGATGAAGGTTGGACTTACTGTGCCTCATCCTAAATAATCCTGAACCATTTTCTAGAGAAGATGATGGAGCGTGGGTTGTTGGGGTTTGCTTGAATTTTTTTGTATTCCAATGATGCCAGGTGATATGATCTGAGAATCACGTTGTAAGACTCCAAACGGCGCAGGGAGTTGGCAGTTCTGTGGAGGGGATAGGTGCTTTTTTAGGCTTCCCTCCTGAGTGTTACAAAAATATTTAAATGTAACCAAGACCAAATTCAAGAACCTGATAAACGGGGAACCAAAAGTAGGAGGATAAAGATTGCAGTGGTTGGTAGCTGGGAGACAACACTATCTGAGGCAAGATTGTGTTGGGGAAAACTTGAATAAAAGGAGTCAAGAATTTTTCAGAGTTCAACAACACAAGGCAATTGTGAGTGACAACGCCCACAAGCTAATAGCTCTGGTTGTCAGCAGAAGTTTAGGAAAGATCAACTCAATCCCAAACAACCTCTAGGTTCTTAATGAATCTGCCCAACTCTCCGCAATCAAGCGCTTGAAGGGTACCAGATAACTGTGGGTGGCTGCACAAGACAAAGCTAATTGTTTGAGGAAGCTCTAGAAGCAAAAACAATAACTGATTCAAACAAGAATAACCCAACACTTCTCAAGGGACTCAAGAGTAGCGTGGCGGAATTCAATTTCAAAATAGATGAAGGGAGGTTTAACACTCCAGGTTTTAAACTTAATAAAACCTCTTCAGTCAAACGTGACTGGTTCCAGAAAGATAATCAAAGAATGATCAGGACCAGTATGGTCTGATAAAGGGATCAGGAGTGGTTTAACACACTCAAGAATTCAATTAGTCAAATTCTTCTTGAACCAGCAAAGCTATTGGTTGGTGATAAGGCTCAAGGATCAAGGGGTTTGAGTATGGAGGCTCAAGGATCAAGGGGCAATCATATATATCTGATGTGATGATAGAATGTGCTGATGTGCTCATTCCATGCTGGATGATGTTCCAAAAAGGCAGGGGAGAGCCACTCCTTATATAGGCAGGAGGCCCTGTTAGACTATGTACAACGGATTCTACAAATAGAGCGGAAAAAGAAAGAAAATCAGGTCATCTCTTGCGTCTGTCCGTGGATGGGCGCGCGCAACAATACCGGAATCACCCACCCCTCTTTCAAAGGCGGACGGGGTGTGAAAGGAAAACAAACTAGACCAGACAGCCGCGTATTTCCGCACGCGGTAGTTGACACTCTCCACCCCTTGCCTGAAGGCAGAAAGGGGTGGGAAAGGAAAAGAATCAGACCACGGCGGATGTCCACGTGGGTAGCCAACACTCTCCACCCCTCGCCTGAAGGCGGAAGAGGGTGAGAGAGTCCCAGGAAGGGTGACGGATGAAGTTTGTGAGAGCGCGGTGGGCGGATAGGAGATCAACTTGAGGTGATTGAGTAAATCCTGACGGGCTTGAGATTGGCAACTGACAGATTGAGTGAGGTGGGAGATTGATGGATCCGAGGATTGGACAAGCACTTGGAGGTGCGGTCGGGATGGGTTTGGTAAGGCATGGATGAGCGACGCGAAACAATGACAATGATGGATGAGCAACGCGCGACAATGACGGATGAGCGACGCGCAAGGATGACGGATGAGCGACGCGCAAGGATGACGGATGAGCGACGCGCAACAATGACGGATGAGCAAGGAGCAACAATGAAAATGATGATGAGCAACGCGCGACGATGATGATGAGCAAAGCGCAACAATGACAATGAGAAACGCACGGGGATGATGAAGAGCAATGCGCAACAATGATGAAGAGCGATGCGCGGGGATAGGGAACCTTTTTTTTTTTGAATTCTTTTCCCAAGGTTTCACAAATGGTTTACCACAACGTCTGCATGTTCCAGTAGAAAATCCATGGTCTGATGCCACCATTTCCCATGGTAGGTGAGAACTTTGATAGCCTTTGACTGGGTATGCTTCATAATATCTATTTTCCAATTTTTCAGGAGGCATGGGGGGGTTATCACAAGTGTGGCTTGATGGGGAGGTTTTTCAGGGGGGGGGATCCAGAGGGAGCCCATAGGTATGGGCTTGCAGCAAGGTGGTTGCAATGAGTGGAATTGATTGTATTGTTTTAACAAGACCCATGTTGTTTGACAGGATAGATCCAAGTGGAGATTCAAGAATGTACTCACCCCTTGGAAGAGCTATGCTTTCACTACTAATCTTGTTCTCCCATAGTGCACCACTATTGATTGAGGTCCTATTCCACAGAGCCAAGGTAGATGCAGCGCATGGTGATTCCCTATCAAGGAGGAAATTGATTCCTTGAGACTGATGTGGTAGCAATGGGGCTTTGATTAAATTGGCCGGAGGAGAAATGCGGTCCAGATCACACCCAAAAGGCATCTTGAGTAGAGTTGGGTTGTAATGTAGCTCTTTGATAGCGGAGGGGAGCTCTAAAATTTCTGGAGGAGATGGAGTTTTTTTTTGTGGGATTGTATTGTGGAGGGAATTCAGGATTAATGAATGAGGAATAAATGGGGGTGGTGATGGCCATGAGATCACCTTTGCTGAAAAATATCAATAATGACAAATTGAATTTGGCATCAGGGTGGGAGGATACATGCAGAACTGCTTTAACAAAGATCTGTGAAGCTGTCTGGTTGGGAAATTCCAAAGGGAATTTTCCAGAAGGACCAAATGAAATTTGATCAGGGATATAAGGGAGAAGAAGAGGTGACAGGGGAAGTGGTAGGGAGCCAACAGGTTGATCTAGAGTTAGGATTCTGACAACAAGGATTCCATCTTGGAGGGGAAGGGAAACCCAATGAGTCAATGGGTTGGAATTGAGATAGAGAAGAATAATTTCAGGAATAACCATGAATAAAATGGCAGCACCTTCCAGCAGGTTTAGCACCTGGTTTTTTTATTGAAACCTTTTTTGCCTTTTTTGAGGTTTTGGAGTCAAAAATCAAATTGATTTCTGGATAAACTCAAAAGATTCATGCGGAATATTTATGCAATGCATAGATTGAATTGAAATTCATTACACAAAAGGAAGTATTGAGAATTCTTCATTTAACTGTAATACCATACTTTGATTGGACAACTTTTCAGTGATTATTAATGGAATTGTACATCATGGGCCATGATCTCCAATGGTAAAAAGTTCCAAAATGAGAAGAATCAAATTTTTAGATCATGATCATTTCAAATAAATGGTTCAAAAACAGATTTCCAATTTTCTTTTAGGATTAATGCTTCAGTTTTCTGAGATTAAATCTAATTTCTATTTTTGAATTCTGTACCTTATACACATGTTTTAGATAGATATGTGAAACAATACCAATTCCTTTGATTTCATCTTTTACCAATATCTAGTACAATGAAAAATTAGTCCATGTGTCTTTTTATATTTCATCCTGTTTTGTAAGGAATCACCAGTCAGAAACATCACTAATGACATTTCTTCAGAAATCACTATTCTTGATATAAACTTACCAAAGAGTTAATTGGTACAACACAATAAACATCCTTGGAAGTTTGTGCTTTTTTTGCTTCATATGCCATGCTTTCCACAAAACCCTATATGTTATCTTGATGTATCACAGATATTTATCCACCCTCTTGATAAACCATTTGGGCATTGAGATAATTGAGGCCAAGGTAGGGATTTCTTGAATTATAAATATGCCCCAAAGGAGAAAAGGCTTCAACAATAAGGAAATATTGTGCACAGGTTTTTTCATGAAAGAAGGAAAATACCTTCCCCATATGACAGGTGCCTTGATTTGATGTGGATGGGAAGGAAATCTGAGAATTAATTTTATTGTAGCAATGGGGTTTTATGCAATGACCATGAAGAGAATTGATTTGAAATGCAACCACTCCAGCTGTTCCCATGGCAAGATATTGTATTTTGAGTTATTTTCAATGAATTGTTGTAATTTTTCTTCTTCCAAAACATTAATCCTTGAAAAATCACCTGTCTTGGAAGAGTAGAAAAAACTTTGCAGATCTGAGAGTTGGTCAGAATTTATCCCAAAAACATTCCAGTTGGATCCAATTTGGTCAACCAAGCCTTGAAATTTGGCCCTTTCAAGGAATCCATTCAAGAGGGACTTATCAAGGAAACCTTAAAACTAAAAAAAATCAATTAAAGTGTTCCACCAAGAATCTACTTTTCAGAAATCTGTGTTACCTACATGTATTTTTATTTTATTTTTTTAACCAAGGTCAAGATGTGATTCAGACTTTCTCCTGACCAACATGACAGTATGGAGGGAGGATCATACAACTTGATCATCTTAGTCAAATGCTTAGCAAAATTGATTGTTGTCTTGGGTTTGATTTCAGATCCCCAATTAAGCAATAATTCCTCCCAGTAAGCCAGAATTAATTCATCCAATTGGCATAACTGGCTATCTGTAAGTTGTTGAGATATTACCAATTTGATGATACCAATAGGTTTGGAATTAGTGGAGGTAAGCTTTTGCGCCTACAAGCTGTTGGCTGAGTTCCACTTCCATCTTGGAATCAAAACAAGCACTCCATGAATGGTTTAAAAAACCAATCATTCAGCATTCTTAGGAGTACCAGCAGCAGGAAAACCTATGTTTCTGGGAAACCTAGTAATCCAAGATGGAAATTTGATTGATGGGTACCCTCTTGAATATTTCTGATCTCTTGAGTAGTAAGGCACAATTCATTTGATGAAATACTTGTCTCCTCTATCAATGAACCTGCTTGATGTAGATTTCTTTTATCTTCAAAAGAGAGGTACGAGCTTTCCTGAAGGGAGCTTTGCTTGCTCTTCCCAGATTCAATTTGGCTTCCTGATTTGCTTCTAATAGATCTACTTGGATTTGTTTGTGGTGAGGTATGTTTTTGCTTTCCTTTCTCCTTTGATTGAGGCTCAGATTTGCATGAGATGCTTGTTAAATCATTCTCAAGAAGCCTTGGAGAATGTCTGAAAGTTGGTTGAAGGAGCTCAGATGCAGAATGTTCCCAAATTCTTGAGGAGCTGGGAGGATGGAGCCCTGGGATTTTCTGGACTAAAAGGATTTGTAAAGAAGCTCTATTCTTCATATTTGATGAGCCTTCTTGCTGCTGATTTGCCCAATGTTTAAGCTTTTCAATCAGATTAGGGGAAATATCTTCCAACTTTTTTTAGAAGTTATCTAGAAATTTCTGACCTCTCCTCCTGGTGACTCTTTGGGTATTTTCTGGTGACAAATAGTGCTTTTGTTTGGATCCAGACTTGAGGCAGCTGAATTTGCTAATTGTTACAAATCTTGGGTAAGTGTTTTTCCTTCTTTCCAAATTCTGAAGACTTTTTCCAGCTGTGATTATTCCAAGGTAGGTGATTTTGGAATCCCGTAGCATTCCTAAGATAAAGGTATGAATTGGATCAATTGTTGTCATGTTTGTTGGTTCCCATTATTGTGAAGTTTTCAAAATTTTGTAGCGGGCACCATGTAGCCTGACAATTTTGGTTTTCTCATTGAATGATTGAGCATTATTCCAATTCTCTGCCCATTTGATTTGTTTTTGTTTTTTAATTTCCAAGTCTACTTTTTGGTGTTCCGGATATCATTCATCTTGTGGTTACAGTGGGCACAGAAGATTGTTGCTGAGTGGGATGCAAATCCACCCATTTTACGTAAGGCAGGTGTATCACCAATCAGTGTTAATATGAAAGAAAACATTACTCTTCCTTCTGGATGCTTGTTAGGTTTTTTGAAGAATAGTCTTTTCAAAAGATCCATTACCTCAGAGGAAAGAGGCTTGAGTAGATTAATCAGTTGGAATGATGTGCATTCCTTGGGGTTTGGTGTGAAGCCATACACAAAAATATTGTGTTGGTTGTAACACACACTAGGTGGAAGATTAAAACATATTAAGAATATTACGCCAAGAGAGATGCTTTTCCAACTGGTCTTTATTCCATGGGGATTCATCCAATCAATTTAAATTACCAAGAAAAGGTTCCCTTGTTCTGCTGTGTAAATCTGATTGGTTTCATACTTGAATTTTTTCCACATAGTTCCATCCCAAATATCAAACATTTTAGTAGGATTACTGGCTTGATGGGCTTGATTTGCACCAAGTGATTCTTCAAATCAAGGGAGCAGTAATTGCCTGGAAATCCACTTCTTGAGAAATTGGTACCCAAAATGCTTCAGAGGATAAAATATAGATTTGTTCTTGTCTTGTTTCCAAAGTTGAGATCCACATGTAACAGGCTCCCCAGCTATTAAATTAACTATATCATGGAATGTTGGGTAATTCCTGTGTTGTTGACTTTCTTCACCATCTTGGTTTTCCAAAGAAGAAATTACTTCATTCAAATGATAAAGTTGGTAAAAATTTTCACAACAGAAATTTTCCACTAGATCATTTGTAATTGAAAAGTTTTTTTTTCCAATGTTCAAAACTTTTGGGTATTTCTTCTGAAGATTTGTGCTGGCCACTGAGAATTGATTTCATGGGCATTTCCTCGTGTTCCATCTTGATGTATTTCTGAAATTTATTGTAGCCAATCTTTTCCTCAATACTTTGGTGAAAGATTTGGATTGATGAGATCAGGGCGCTTGGAGTGTGATAGATAAATTGATGAGTTTTTATCTCCAATGTATTGTAAATTTCCATATTTGCTGGTGATGAGTATTGTTGTATTTCATCATAGCAAGGATCTCTTTCAGGTTTTGCCTGTGCATTGGAATCTTCAATTGATTGCTTTAATTTTTAGATGATAGGATAAATAAGAAATTGCACACAATTTGAATTATACATCAAATAATTTACTCTTGTGCAAGATTTTCACTTAAATCCCTGATGTTTGCTTGTAGCAGTTCCCGGGTGGGGTTTCTTCTGGTAGTGAATTGGAAAAATTTTTGTGTCTTAGGGATTTATGTTTTTCAACAATATAAATTCATCATTGACCTTTTTAATATTAATAAAATTCAGGAAAAATTCAGTCACATACATTTGTAGAATCATTTGATTGCATTATATGGGTTTGATGTGCTTTTTGGACCTTCCAACACCATTTTATAGATTCCTTCCATGTTCAAAATTCCTTTGAGATCATTAGGGACATTGGCATATCCAAATTTTTCCAAATCTGGTAGTGTTCTCCATAGTTTTAATTCATTGGGATGTTGTGGTAATTCAGATTTTTGGAGGTTGTCTGAGATTGGTTATTTCAAAGGGAAATAGGAATGAATCTGAAGGGAATTTTTTAACTGATCTTATACCTCCTGGTGAGCTTAAGTATTCACAAGAAAAATTCTTCTATTTTGAATATTCATATTCAGTTCAATGGGCAAGGCATGTAACAACAGAATTTTTTTTTTGTAAAAGTTTTAAAACCAATACATCATATCAACTTCTCATGTTTAGCCCACCTAAAATACTTAGCTATTCCCAAGTTCTTTGGATTCAAATGCAAGGTAAATTGCCTTGATGGAAATTCACATATTCTATCTTAAAAGTAATTAACTTATGTCATGACCGTAGTTCTGACACTGCTTCAACTAAACCAATCCAACCTCTTCATCAAACTCACCCTCATATCAAACCCAACTTTGCTACTCCTGTACCTTCCACCGGATAGTACTACCTCTGCATCTCTTGCATTCTCCATCCTCTTCCACCAGCTTCACCCTCTCCCTGTATGGTATAAGATCTATGTCCATTACACCTCACCTGTCATGTGATTCAGCCAACCTTCTCAGGACCTCTCCCTCTCTCCATGGTTTGGTACAACCTTCATCAATCCTCAACCCAATTGGTATATGACCCATACTCCCAGGACTCCAGATCAGTACATGTCAAACCTTCCTGGATAGGCCCATCACCCAATTAGTCAACTGCAGCCTCCATCCCAATCAGTCAACATGTAATACCATGGGAACTCCAACTTGCAACACCAGCCACTCATCCCTCAAGGCCTCCTTCTCAGCTCTCACATATACTGGCCTCTCCTTCCCTCCTGGACTAATTCCCCCCAAGGAATTAGTATACTACTTCTTACTGGTTAGTCCCTCTGCCAGTAGGTGTCATCTCAGCACAAGACAACCTTCACCTAGCCTGCTTAACTCATATCACCTTGCCCCTTCCTGGTGTTACTCTTATAGGATTCAACAACTCTCTCTACAACAACCTCCTGGACTGGTCTTCTCATCCTTCCTCTTCTCATCACTTGTACTCCTCCTTTCATCTCCTTCATTGATATCCAATCAAACATCCTTGAGTTCTATGAGTAGTATTGCCTGTTCCTTCAGCCCCTTGCACGCCAGGGGCAGTTGTGAAATTATACTAATTCCTTCCCCTCAATTACTACCCACCTCTATATCCCAATAGAATCATTCCATCTCCTGGATAAGACTACCTACAATATTTGTGGGCGTGCGTGGTATAGAGCTAAACAGTGTGTGGCCTCCACGTTTCCAAAGGTACACCCTGCGGAATTTATCTTCCTTGACCCCTCTCCTGGAATTGGCCCTCAAACAACACTTTGACTTTGACCTTTGACTTCAACACTTTGACTTTGACACTTTGACTTTGACACTTTGACTTTGACACTTTGACTTCAACACTTTGACTTTGACGCCTTTGAAGCGCCTTCGAAATCTCTTTGAAGCCTTTGACGCGCCTTCAAAATCTCTTCGACGCCAGTTCAAAGCAACTACGACGCCCCACGGCGCCCCTACAACGCCCTTTTGGCGCCCCCTTCCTTCAAAATTTCTGGGAACTTTCTTCATTGAAAATTGGCCATTCTTCCTCAAATCTTCTCTGGGTACTTTTTTTGGGACATTTCTCTTCTCTGGCATATTTGGACACCATGCCAGCCTGACGTGCACAACCTTCATTCATTTCAAGTCCACCCCTCACCAGAGCAGCAAGAGGCAGAGGTTCTGTCATCAACATCTCCAATTGGGACCAGACAACTCCTCAAGCTTGTAGACGTGGGAGGACCCCTTCAAACCTTCCAATGCCAGCATGCTCCACTTCCATGGACACTGGTATCCTTCCTCCAGCTCCTCCTAGAGCTTCCCTTTCTCCTGCCCCACCTGCAGTTAGTCGTATCACTAATTGTGTAATTGGTCAATATCCCCAAGCGGGCTTTGGATTAGATTCTCCATCTTATGATCCCAGCATCATTCCTATTCCCAAATGCAAGGACAAGGAAAGAAGTGAGGACTCGGACTTTGATTCAAGGATCCTAAATAATCTTAATTCACAAACTATGGAACCTCAAGAAGCATTGTCACCTTCAGCTTCTACTTCAATCCCTGGACCTCCAACCCAACCTCAACCTCCAACATCTGCTGTGGATCCCAATCTATTAGCCCTTCTCCAGACCATGACTTCTGCTTTGGCAACACTCTCTCAACCCCCATCAACCAGTACTTCTCACTCTGGCACCTTCAAGTCTCCTTCCATGAATTCTCCGGATACGTTTGAAGGCAAAAATCCTAGCAAACTCCGACCATTCCTCCAATCTTGTGAACTCATTTTTGCAAATGATGAAGGAACCTTTAGCGTGGACCAGAAGAAGGTACTCTTTGCAGCTTCCTACCTCTCTGGAAGTGCCAATCAATGGATCCAACCCTATCTGGCTCAACTTTCCAACCAAAAGCCCTCTTTCCTCCTCAACTCATGGTCCCACTTCACAGAGCAACTTCACACCCTCTTTGGCGACAGACTAGAAGTGTTCAAGGCTGAAAAGGAACTGGTGAACTTGAAGATGAAGGACTCTGGCTATGCTTCAACCCACATCACTGAATTTCAATCACTTATGACCAAAGTCTCTGGGTGGGGTGATAGAGCCTTGTACTTCCATTTTTGGAAAAGCCTTCCTTCACGCCTTCTGGACCAACTAGCAGGGTACAATGGCTCTCAAGAAAATCTCCAGGACCTTATGGATATAGTTTTGGACTATGATACAAGGTATCATGAAAGGGTAAAAGAAAAAGACTCTTCTCTCATTAATTCTCAACCCCACAGTTCTTCTCAATCTCAATCTACCTCTAATCAACCTTACAAGGGTAGCGGTGAGGGTAGGGAGCATGACCAGTGCCCAGAAAAGTCAACTTCAACTACCACATTTACCAGACCCTCTTTGGACCTAGGTCCAGATGGAAAACTCAAGGCAGATGAAAGGGCAAGAAGAGAGAGGGAAGGCTTATGCTTATATTGTGGTAGTAAACACAAGACAGAAGACTGTAGAAAGAAACCTGTCAACTCATCTTCTTCTCCTAACCCAGCACCTTCCAGTGCTTACCCAAGGCCAAACCAAGATTAGGCTCACCCTTTTCATCCTCTTTTTTCAAGGCTTATCTCTATTGTTTGTTTGATTCAGGTGCAAATCAATCTGTAATGGTCAATTCACTGGTTCAAAAGTATCTATACCTTACAGCCCCTTCCTTCTGGGCAAACATATTTCATCTTTCCAATCTCAGCTCATAAAATCTACTTCCAAATGGTTTTACTTACTTCCTTTCCTAGCTTTGAATTGGAACCCCTACAAGTCAATGCACCATCCCCTGAAACCTTCACCCTGGGAATTGACTCTCCTCATCACTGGAATCCAGAGGCAAACTTGGAAGATGGGGCTGATCACCTCAAGACACCAACTAACCACTGACCTTCCCTCCAATCCTGTTGAACTCAACCTGGCTACACTGCCTACAGCTGTCCTTCCCTTCAACTCAGCCTTTGGCGCTGCAGACCAATGCATTTCCCCTCACTTCAGAACCTTTTGCAATTCCCCAACACAACTTCCAATTCCCTTTGAGTTCAACAATCTTTCCACTTGCTTGTATATTCATTGATCCTTTATTTTTTCACAGGGGGAAGATATACTGGATTCATCCTTGCATACGATGCAACTGGTTACTTCTTCTGATGTTTCTCTTTGTTACTGATGAAGTTCCTGAAGAATCAGAAACCGTGTTGAAGAAAGTTACTGCTGATTTCCATTCATTCCGAGATTCTCTTCTCCCAGGTTAAAGCAGACCAACTCTCTTCACACCGCGCTTACAACCACCATGTTGGACTGGAAGGGCTCATACCTCCAGTTTGGCTTGTCTGTTCACTACCTCACAATGAAAATTCAACCCTACAAGCCTACATAGCAGAGAATGTAGAGAAAGGTTTCATCCAGCCCCAGAACTTCAAGCACTGGAGCACCTGTCCTTTCTTCTTTCAAGAAGAAGGATAGTGGTTTACAATTATGTGTTGATTTTTGCAAACCTGACGCTGTTATCAAGGAGAACCTCTACCCATTTCCTCCAATGACTTTCACTGACTGTCTTTCCAGGTTCTACCATCCTCACCCACAATGATCTCAGGGTGCTTACCCCTTAAGCATTACAGGCCTTTGATTTACTAACTGATCTTTCTTCTCTAAAAGTATTTCCATGTCTTCCAAAGCTCTCATCAGAATACAAGGGTAGTTCATGATACTCCTTTCCTTATTCAACACTCACTTACAGTCTTTGGAAGTTCTTCATTGAATTCACCCAGCCTCCTGTCATGTTGGGACAACGTGTTTCCAGACGGGGGAATGCATACTCTGAACAGAATCCTGATGAACTTGAAACTTCTAAACCTTTTTAACTCTCTTTGATAATTCTTGAAGCTCAACTGAGTGAATTGACAATAAATCAACAAGCTGACAAGTTACTCCAGGATATTATTCATAGATTGAAGAAAGGGAATGAAGTGACTAACAATTCTATAGATTCCTACAGTTGCTTACTCCTGTTCATGGCTAAAGTGGTTATACCCAACATGCTGACTAACTAAAGCTAGAAATACTTCTTCAATTAACCAAACTCCTTTGATCAAGATCAAAACAGCCTATGGATAAGTATAGGAACTATGCTGACCTTAATAGAAACTGAATTCCAAAAGGCATCCATCCTGGGATTTAAGTATGACTATCTGCAATGAAAATCACTACTGACAGACCTTCCAAGATAGCTCTTTGAGAGTTGGTTGGGAACCTTTTCTTATTTTGAAAAAATTAGATACTCATGCTTCAAATCCAAAACCCTGATCAATTCATCCATCCATCCATCCACCCACCCACCCATTCAACCATCCTCAATCTCACCAACTACCTTCTGGGAACCAACATCCAACTTCATCACTTCTGGATTTCCCTGCTTCTTCATCAATTCATTTCCATCCATCATTCCAAACCCAACTCATCCTATAATCCTTTTTCCCAATCCACTTTCCAATCAATCATTTCCTAAATCAAATCAAAACCAAAAGAACAGAAAATATAAATAATAAATAAATTATTTTCCTTCCTATCCTTCACCTTCTAAATAGTCTTTTCCATCCTAAATATCATATCAGAAAATACTTCCAAATCAAAATATCCTTCATTCCACCTATCTATTCCTTTTCCATCCCTTATATTTCTTCTACCTTCAAATAATCAATCCTCAAATCCATCAACATCAAATCACCATTATCTTCAATCATCCATGCCAAACATTCCTGGAAACCTTCCAACTTCACTTCTTGATATTCATCACCATCAGAACTTCAAAACAATCTTTAATACACCAGAACCCTCCAATAAGCTTTCATCTCAAATGCTTCCAACCTCTTCAACCATCTTCCAGAACCTCCTCTTTTCATTCTCTCTTCTCTTCCTCTATTTTTTTCATTCCCTTCATTTTCCTCCAATCTCTCCAGGAGCACTCTCATCATCAACCCAGTCCAATGAAGAATCCCCCTCAGTCCCTTTTAAATACCCTCCAATCCTCTCCAGCCCCCTTCAAGTCAAACTTTGAAGTTTTACTGGTTTGACTTTGAAGTTTGACTGGTCAGTCAAACTTTTGAAGTCAAACCAGCCAAACTTTGAAGTCAAACCAGTCAAACTTCAAAGTCAAACCAGTCAAACTTTGAAGTTGAACCAGTCAAACTTTGAAGTCAAAGAATTCAAACTTTGAACTTTGAGCCTCAAACCAGCCAAAATTTGAATTCAAACCAGTCAAACTTCAAAGTCGAACCAGTTGAACTTTTGAAGTCAAACCAGCCAAAATTTGATGTCGAACCAGTCAAACTTCAAAGTCAAACCAGTTGAACTTTGAAGTTGAACCAGTCAAACTTTGAAGTCAAAGAATTCAAACTTTGAAGTCAAACTTTGAACTTTGAGCCTCAAACCAGTCAAACTTGCGGAACGTGGAACTTTGAACTAGTCAACTTGCCTAACTTCTCAAAATTCTCAAACTTCAAATCTCCAACTTCAAACTTCAACCTTTCAAACTCCCATGCTAACCTCAGACTTTGAGTCCCAGACACTGTGCAATAATTAACATGCTTCAAGCTATTTAACCTTGCTTCCAAGCCTGCCAGCTTCCAACCAGCAAGTACAGCAGACCTCAATTCTCACCCCCAGAACATCCTTCTTTGGGCATCAGGAGCTTCCCCTTCCCTTTCAGGGGGGGGTACTGTCATAACCGTAGTTCTGACACTCCATCAACTAAACCAATCCAACCTCTTCATCAAACTCACCCTCATATCAAACCCAACTTCACTACTCCTGTACCTTCCACCGGATAGTACTACCTCTGCATCTCTTGCAGTCTCCATCCTCTTCCACCAGCTTCACCCTCTCTCTGTATGGTATAAGCTCTATGTCCATGTACACCTCACCTGTCATGTGATTCAGACAACCTTCTCAGGACCTCTCCCTCTCTCCATGGCTTGGTACAACCTTCATCACTCCTCAACCCAATTGGTATATGACCCATACTCCCAGGACTCCAGATCAGTACATGTCAAACCTTCCTGGATAGGCCCATCACCCAATTAGTCAACTGCAGCCTCCAGCCCAATCAGTCAACATGTAATACCATGGGAACTCCAACCTGCAACACCAGCCACTCATCCCTCAAGGCCTCCTTCTCAGCTCTCACATATACTGGCCTCTCCTTCCCTCCTGGACTAATTCCCCCCAAGGAATTAGTATACTACTTCTTACTGGTTAGTCCCTCTGCCAGTAGGTGTCATCTCAGCACAAGACAACCTTCACCTAGCCTGCTTAACTCATATCACCTTGCCCCTTCCTGGTGTTACTCTTATAGGATTCAAAAACTCTCTCTTCAACAACCTCCTGGACTGGTCTTCTCATCCTTCCTCTTCTCATCACTTGTACTCCTCCTTTCATCTCCTTCATTGAAATCCCATCAAACATCCTTGAGTTCTATGAGTAGTAGTGCCTGTGCCTTCAGCCCCTTGCACGCCAGGGGCAGTCGTGACACCTTATTACAAAACTATGATTTTAGATAACCTTTTGGTGTTAAAACATTTTAATAATGCACCATTTGACAAGTAAAATATCAATGCCTAGATTCAGTGGCATTTTCTCAAATTACACAATTCACATCTGGGAATTTGTATTATATATATATATATATATATTTCTTTCATTAAAAGATATTTGGGAATGTTTAACAAGTGGGTGATCTCAACATGAATTCTGCGCAGTGAAAAAAATTTCTTTAGGATGTTATGATTGAAAGAAGATTTCATGTAGCGTTCCAAAAGGTGGTGTATCAAGTATAATTTAATCAGAATTTTTCAATAAGATCTTGTATTCTGTGCACATGTGAATTTTGGTTTTTTCCATTCTTACTTCAATTTATGTTTGGATTTAATAAATTGTTAGAGATTTATTTATTTGAAAATTTCAAGAGTTTAAGAGTGTAACCTGCATTGTTAACTTCTTCAAGTCAGGGTGACCCCACATCATTGGATTTTGTACATTCAGTTAATCTAGCTTCAAATATAATTAAATCTTTTTGTTTGAAAAAACAAAAATGGGATGAAAATAAAAATACATGTAGTGCTCAAGAAAAATTTCATCAAAGCCAATGTTGCATCCAAACATACTCCTCCATATTTTTCAAATTACTGACATAAAATTTTCACTATTTGGAATATTTTTAAAATGTTTGTGTGGCTTCCATTAAGCTAGAGGGCTTGAAAACTTGGCTTCTGAGATATGAAACTGCCTCCATGAGATCAACTTCTGTAAGTAAACCCAAGGCTCTTTTTTCAACTGGAGTTATATCCTCCAGGGCTTCCTCACTTGACCAGTTTTGAGGCATTGAAGTAGGAAGTGTTGGTGGGTGATCACCTCTTGGTGAATTATTTGTTTTAGCAAGTTGACTGATTTTCAATCTTCTATGCCTCTTGATGCGTGGGTTTTGGGCCAGTTGAATTTACGCTTCATCCAGTTAATGAAATATTTTGGATACATTTTGAGCCCTCCAAAAATTTTCATGATTGAATAATTCCTCATCTTCACCCTCAACATCAGATATGAATCCAATTTCCAAGAAAAGAGCAAAATTTTCTGGCAACATGTCCATCATTTCCAGCTCAACTGCTGTTGTCTTTCAAATTTCCTTCTTTTTATGCTGTATTTCAAAACATTTTAAGCGGTTATTCATTTTTGATGAAGAGAAACTATCAAAAGATTGATTTGAAACACTTTCTTCTTGTTTAGACTTTGAGATGCAGAAAAATTAGATTTTCTGCTGCTGGAGCCTCCTTCTGCTTTTTGCTTCTTCTTCAAAATAGCCTTCTTTTAGAAAAGCCAAAGAATGATTATGGCAAACCTGATGGCTGGGGTTTGGTCATTCTCATTTATTGAATAGGAAGCAGTCCCTCTGCATTTGTGGAAAATCTCCCATGCTCTGATGATCATTTCAGTGAGAGAGGGATTCCAGCAAGATGTTGAATTATGTTCCCAGTGATAGGTGCATCTGGGAATACCAGCATTTAGGATCAAGGCCCAGGAATGGGCTATCCATGTCTCATCATGAGACTGAATTTGGCCCAAAGCGGTGGTTTCCAGGGATCAATATGTTGAAGTAAAATTTTGTTGTAATTGGCCTAAGGCATCCCTCTTCACAATTTTCAGCTCCTTTTCTCACAGTTTTGAATTGGAGCTGTACTGTTTTGTTGTTTCAGTGTGTGATGCTATGGAATCATGAATGGATTCCTTCTTCTTTTCCATTTAATTTTTAAGGGATGCTAGTTCATCATTAATTGGATGATTAGGAAGTTTGTTGTTGTTGGAATCCATTCCAAGAATTGATTTTTTCCAATCAAGCAAGGACTTGGAAATGCCACTTGAAGAAGCAGGGATGCCAAGATTGTGTGCATGATGAGAAAGAGAATATTTTTCTTGGGCCAAATTGTTTTTCTTCTTTTGATTTTGGTGGTATTGAGAGAGTTTTTCTGCAATCATGAAGTAGGATGGGGAAGCAGAGTCATCAAAATCTTTATCTTCCTCAGCACCAGACATATTTAATTGACCATCTGGAAGGGGGAGTCTTGATGGCTCAGGTTTGGGGATGTTGGTTTAGGTGGGTTTTTGGAATTTCAGTAACATAAAATAAACACCATCATTTAGCAATGGGTTTGTATTATTGTCATGGAGATCTTATACTGGGGGGATTAGTTCTTACCGGGTTCCATGTCTAATTTTCCAACATAGTAACCAGATTAAAACGTTTCTGATTTTGTGATTTTGTGTTGATTTTTCACAGTGATAAGTAGGAAGTCAGATTTCCTTTTACTGAACTTCTGAAAATTTTCATAAATGAAGATATTATATTTTATGATTCCCCTTTTTTCTCAGATTTTTATTCTAAGTGGGCAAAGGGTATGCACATAATTCTACTTGGAGATTTGAATAGAATCTTCTTCAACAAGGGAAGAGCTCAATGAGAAATGAATTCACAAACGTCATAGAAAAGATCCTCTGTGGCTACCATCTGCCCCAAAGAGTGTGATGATTTTTTTTGTGGCACTTATGCATGATTCATAACAAATAAAAAGCAATCATGAAGTCAAACTTGATTTATTTATTCTGGGGATTTCCTGGGATAATAGATATGAAGAGCTTCCTATTCATTTCATGATTTTGATTATCACAAACAATTTCCACAGAAAGCATTATTGACCGTTATGTGTTTCCAAAAAATCCCTCATTCTCATATTTATGGAATTGACCAATAATTATTGAATGAGAAAATGAGCTCAAGAATTCCAGCCACCATGAGGAATAGCTGGAGTTGAAATATACCAGGATCCAATTTTCCATAATATGGAATTCAGACTACTCCTTGCCAATCTTATTGATTTGGTTGAAGTGCTAATTGAATAATATATCATCGAGATATTCATAATACTTGCAAGGGTCCAATAGACTTATCAATTTCTGTTTTTGTATTAGAAGATTGTTTAAATCTATAATTTCTCAAAAATGCACTGCTGGGGAGCACCCAGTTGCAGGTTTACTGCATGGATTGATATTCAGAGGTAATTGAGTGTTGAGAATTCAATTTTGGAAACTGAATAATAGATAAATATGATCAATCAGGTTTCAGATTTTGCATGGTGATAATTCTTAAAAAAAGAGGATTATAATTTTCCTCTTTCCTGAATTTATTTTGACTAAATCTCCTCAGGTCATATTGGATAAATAATCAATGGCAATAAGAAAAATGCATGGTTTTCAATTTCATTCTTTTGAAAATGTTGTGTTATGAATTCTTGCTAATTCTTGTAAAGAAGGCAGAGTGATTTCTAATTTCTGGCTAGTCATAAACCAGTAATTAGGATCAATCACATAAACAACATTTCTGAATCATGATTTGAAAAAAAATGATAATTAAACATTCCTGGATCACTTAGCTCAAAAGAATAATGAAGAATGTAACAGGGGTGCATAATATAATGGATAGATTCCATTATTCAGGATTCACCTAGTTGATTTGTTGGAATAGGCAGGTGTGTATCAACAAAGTTACTGCTTTACCACACCAAATAAATATGAGTCATGTGCAGGGAGCTGGTCAACTTTTCATATGTTTTCCACCACTCCAGGACCATGGGTATGCAGGAATCAGATGTCAAGGGAAAATAAGTTGCAAAAGCTGGGGAGGTGGAAAACTTGTGCTAAGTTTTCCACTTCCCTTCAACCACGTAGTAGCTTGATTTTGAATATGCCAAATGATCAATGATTTCTGGGACAGTGAAAGACTTAGCATAAGTTTTCCACCTCCCCAGCCTCTCCACAAGGATTTCACAGGTCATCTGATTCCTGTATGCATACAATTCCAGGGAGGTGGACAACTTATTGTAAGTCTTCCACCTCCCTTGACATTAACTATACATGTACTAGAAATTAAAGCTACATTTAATTTGATGGGAAGGTGGAAAACTTAGCATAATTTATTCATTAATCCAAATTCACCCCATTTTAAATTCCAACCAGTACAAATCTTTTACAACTCATGCACACTTTTACATCATTTCATGAAATAACTGGTAAGCATTTTAGCATGAAAAGGTGATGTTTGAATTATATACATTGAAGGACATTTTTAACCATATCTGGATTTATTCCCATTGAATCTAGTGAAAATTTCAAAAGGAGGAAGATTTTGGAGTTTTAGAGAGGCATTGGCTGCCTTTTTTTTTGGGAGGGGAATGAGCAACCAAGATTAGTAGGTTTTTCTGTCACTTCAAGAGACACTGGAGGTAAATTAGTTGGATTCGATAAACAAGATCACTCTGATTGAAAAATTTGGGCTACCAAGTGCTGTTAGATCCGCAATTGTGGGGTGTTTTCTCCTTTTGAGGTGGTTCACTTAGCTCAAGTGGACCACCTTACCAGAAAAAACTGGAGAGCATTGTTGGCTAATTGCTTTAAATGATGGATTTTTTTTCAAATAAGGGTCATTGACTTTCTGAAGATCATTCTTGGAGTTTTTTGCATTCAAATGATTTCAAGCTGTTCCCTCCCTTCCTGTATCAACAGCTCAAAATTTGTTCCATGGTAAGGCACTTAGTCTAACTATTCCATTCTCTGACCAAAGTTAAAAATCATTCTTAAGCTACAAAATAAGATTTCTTTCTCATTTATGCTTGTGGAATAATTTAATTGTGAATATTTTGAACTTGAAACAAATTTATATTGAGTAGCATTGCAACTAAATTGCATGTGCAAGAAATATATGATATTTCCTTGATTTTTTTCAGAACATGAGTGTTTTTTTGGATAAAATCCAATAATTCCAAATCCTAATGCCACTTTGCAAAAAGAATAATTATTTGCACAGTCTCTAATTACATTTAAAACATCTCAAATTAGTACATTTTTCCAATTGGTCAAGCTCCAGAACATTTGTTGGTCTCTAAAATAAAAAGGGCCCCAAAAAGGATGTATTGTACTGTAATTTGACAAAAATTCAAAAACAAGGTTTTTCCACCAAAAGCTTTGCATGAATCATTTGACATAATCATTCACTCCATCTCAATTGAATTAGCCAAGTATCATTTTAAATCAATCCCATGCCATGGCGTTCTCAATCCTGGTCTGAGAACAGATCTCTGGTAATCAGCCAAATCTCTGTTGCCCGAATGATTTCTGCCTGTGAAACTTATACCTTCTTGGTTATATTACCTGTTTCCACCTGGCTCACTTGGCGCCTGCTTCTTAAAATTGGGTTGCATAACTTCAAGTGATTATTCTGGAATCTCAACTTGATTCAACTCTGAAAACCCTTGCAGAATGTCATATGCTAAATTAGAAGACTAAATGGATGTATCTGTGTGTGCAAATGAAAAATTGATATAAATTTGAAATTTAATTCATTTTCATCATCCTTTCACCCTCATTAAACTCAATGTTTTGGGGCTATGAATTTCCCTTGAATCAAGAAAATTCATACAGAAAGTGGGAAAAACCATCTCCACTCTTGAGAAAGGTTGAATCACCATTTGGTCCCCCCTAAATTGTTTTTAGGCTTCTTCACAAAGTTTTCCAGATACTCTAGGGCCTTTTGCTTTTATTTGACTGTGCTGCAAGCCATCAAGGGTAAATTTGGACTGGTAATAACATTTCAAATAAACATAAATCAGTATGGCTTATTCAAATGGTTCAAAAAACCATAGATTTGTTTCTTTTTGTGGTTGTAAACATTTTTGAGTGGCCATGGGTTATTCCAAGGATATGAAATGATGATGAATGAATGAAGTTTCTAAAGAAAAGAAAAAAAACAGTTTTTGGATGAGATATGAATAAGATTTAAACCCAAAATCATCAGTCATGTTCCAATCAAGAGCTCAAAACATCCCACAAGAGTTTGGATCATGGCATACAGAACTAATGAACCTCTCACAATGTCCAAGTGCAGTGGCTGAATTCAAATTTTTTGAGTCTCTACAAGTGCCTGAAAAGTATCTTCTCCTTCTCAAGCTGTGGATTTCTGAAAGTGGTTATGACCCGCCTGGTTTGAAATTATAAATAAGTTAACTTAATCTGGTTTGGAGTGACCATTTGTTTGAAGCCATTCTTAACTTATAAGCATGAGAAGATATCTTGTGTTGTGGTGAGAGACAATCCAGTTTGACATTCTCAGAATATTCTGTTGGAGTAACATTACTATCATCCAGTGCTGTACCTAGAAAATTTGAAGAATACCAAGAAGGCGTGGAGGTGAAGGATCAGGGTTATTATGAATTCTATGGTTTTTTAGATTTATGGAAGATTCACTAGATTGAAAAATGACTTACAAAAATGATTTAGTTTTCAAGCTACAGATTCCCATACATCATGACTTACTGAAACACACAGATGCAATGCGCCAAAAAAAATCAATATCCATATGATCAAGTGGATGGTGGCCCAGGGAGATGGAGAACTTAGCCTAAGTTGTCCACCTCCCCATGAAAATTTCCCAATTTGCCCAAATTATCTGGGTCTTATTCCATAGTGTGGGGAAGTGGACAAATTGGCATAACTAGTCCAGCATGTTTGTTTCAGGAAAAACCATGCTGGTACTGAAATGCCCATGCTGGAAAATATCTTTAATCCAAGAAGATGAATCACAAAATTGCCATATTAAAGAGAAATTTGGTAGAGTTACAATTTTTTCTGATCCTTGCATGTCCCTGAAAATATTTTCTTGACCTTGCTCAATCATTGAACCCAGCCTAAAAATATGATGGTAGGAACAAAGATCCAAGAATTAAATGTGGTGAAAAATATTTTCCAGTGCAAAAACAGTGAAATATTTCTTTCTCAGGCCAATATCTTGGGGATCATTGGGTACGCTGGCTTATCAATTATGAATTGTGACAGTTCATTGTGACATGGATGTAAAAAAACCCTAAAGGTATGAATGGTAAATATTTTCTGAGAGAACATTGATTTCCTGTCACATTGGCGCAGTTTTGGTTGACATATGGTTGAAACAGTAGGTTGGGAAATCACACAGAAAAATTGAATGTTTTCAACCTGCAGAATCACACATATGCTCATGTTCTGAAACACTCCAACATGATATAAAAGCATAACATCAATATTGACATTATGAATTCCGAGATGGCTCAGGGAGGTGGACAACTTAGCCTAAGTGGTCCACCTCCCCATTGGAATTTTCTAATTTCCCAAAAATAGTTGGCTCTTAGTCTTTTTTATGGCAAAGTGGACAAGTTAGCATAACTCATCCACAATTTTTGTTCCAGGAACTGTTGTATACTGAAATTCCCATGTTGGAAAATACCTTTCATCCAAAAATGTAAAGAACATGGAAATATTAAAAAGAAATTTGGTAGAGGTAAATGATTTTTTGATTCTGGAATGGGCCTAAATACTTTTTATTCATCTTGATCATTGGTTGAAGGAACTTCCCATAACCCAAAATATTCCATATTTCTGATTTTCCAAAGGTCCAAAATAGTTTGGTAATCTTTGACAGATTGCATCCATCAGGTCACAGTGGGAAGTGACCATTTTTATACTTTAAAACCAATTCTTCCAGCATGAGAGCCAGGAGGGTCAATACTGGCCACCGTGTCATGTAGGTTTGTGTTGACCCACAACCACCATCAACTGGTTGTCTGAAGGTAGATGGTGCACAATGTTCCTTCAGGTTCATGGGCATAAATCACTAGTATGCAATAGAAGATTTTCTGCAGTTATTTTAATTAATATAAACCATAAAATTTATGTTGAATACCAAAATTTTTATCCTCAAGAGCAAATGAATTAATTCTGAAACAATTTGAAATTTTTGTTCCATAAATTACAACCCCACCCAGATCGATAGAACTATTGCCCAAATTTAATGGTAAATTGAGAAATTCCATTACCCTTTATTAATCTTGTATTCAGGCAGGTACACAGGCACAAAAAACTATGGAAAATTTCATGTACTTTTTATTCTGAACATTTAGAGTAAAAAAATACAAGATTATGGGGTTTATTGAAATATTACAATCATCAAATTCTGAAAAACAGTGCCAGTTATTCATTTGGAGCTCAAAAACAGTGAAATAAACATTGTAAAACATTTTCTTCAGAAAAAAATATTCAAAAAACACCTTTTCTGGAGTGAAACAAAAATCATGATTATAAATCAATTTTTACAGGAATGCACCTAAATAAAAAACTCATTCCTTATGGTAACCATTGTTTTAAGACAAACTGCAAATGTTTCTTTTATCAGATATCTCCTTCAAAAATTAGAGTATCATTTGGAACCTTTGAAGAAGTGAAATTGACAAGGGAAAATAAATAGAAACCTTCAATTATCAAAAATTAAATCAATTGCTTGACTCCTTTTCTATAATCAGGATTTCTTCAAAAATATTCTCAAATTCCCATTTTGAAATACTAAAACAATCTCATTGAGATTCCAAGAGATGATATGAACTTATCCATCTCCCATTATCCTCATGAATACAATGTTGGGGGTATGTTTTGCATGAGAAGTATGCTTAAATTGAATATGTCAGCCTCCTAGATGCCAAGACCCTTGCTATCCTTTAGCTACCAGAGGTGATAGGATAAATAATAAATATATTATTTAATAAATGCAGAAAAAATCCGTAAAATATTTTTATAAAGCTTATTGCAAGGTTAATTGGTTTGGTTATGATTTATTGTTATGAATCAATATAGATAAATTCATTATTAAATATTTTTATAGAGGGGCCACAATTATATTGGGGATCTTTAACACCTCTCTTGAGGGAATTCAGTATGAAAACACGTAGGCCTGGTTACTTTGGGCCCTTTAGTTTATAGGATATTTTGCACAAAGATAATATGTATATAAAAAACACGGTGGAGTGGCAGGGCTTTGTAACCAAGCTGCCACAACGGAGAAAGGATAATAAAACTCACTTGTATATTATTAAATCATTTGGGTATCTGTTTGGGACATGCACTGATGGCTTAAACCTGTATACTTGGGTTATAAGGTTGTTCATAAGTTTAAATTGATAAAAAGAGGGTTGAGGACGGATATTATTAATCATACTAAAGCCATAAATTACTTAATTATCTCCTATAAGTATTTGATTACCTTGGCACGGTGTCTGGGTATAAATATAACTGGGTCTCTGGGTATCAACATCCACTCAAGAGCTCTTTATTTATAGTTTTTGAAGTCCAAATATTGTCCTTCTGAGGGGTACAGGGGCTTAAAGGGACGGGCACTGAGGCTAGCAGGGTAACCAGTGGTAGCCTGTCACGTGTTCTTGGTGCTGTAACACGGGTAGAATCTAATTCCACAGGGTATGGGAATTATTCTACTTTATAATTGATGTTTGGACGTGTGAATAACACTAATCTGTCCTTTTTACTTATTATTTAATTAATTATCCTTAGTAAATGTTCCCAGTAAGTTTATAATTACTTTAATAGACATTCCTACGGATATTCTGATTTCAGGTGAGTTCTCATTATGAATTAAATAATTGGAGTAAAGTCATGATATTGATTTTATTCCCAATTTTCGAAATTCAGTTGATTTACTAAAATAATTACTTAAAAATGTAAGTCATGGGTATTCATGTAATATTTTTACATCATAGATTTTTTTAGTATGTCACAAAATATTGATGTCTAGAAATTTTCATAATAGTATATCAAAGTATTTTAATATATTTTTAGAAGTAGTCATTGTCTTATTTTCGACATTTTTGTTAATTTAAATTATATTTAATAAAAATACATTTAAAGGTTATTTAAGTATTTTTTTTATAATTTTATGTACTTTTAGACTATCTACTATCCACGGGAACATTTATTACATATGTAGAATGTTCCCATGTAGGTTGTAGAATGTTTATGCGGTACCTAAGTTTCTCAGTCTGCCTGTCACTTTTTCAACCCGTAGTCCCGCAGCTGCGTCCTTGTCAGAGGCCCGGGGATGCATACACAACTTTCACAGAGTGACAGAGCTGTAGCTCAGCCGCGCGTGGGTGCATTGGCTGCTGCAGCTGCTTGCGGGAATTGTGACAGAACACATTTCCATCTGTAACTCCTAAAATATACACAACACCTCAATTCTGACTGAATTTTAGGTGTGAAACCTTTGCTTGACAATAAATGTAAAATATTGAATTGGCCAAAAATTTCAATAGTGGAGCCGTGGTATTTTGGTCTTTCTTTCCTTAATTATTTAAAAATATAAGGAGTTGGATTTCAAGGGTGGGGTCTGTGAGTGACCCTACTTAATTTTGGGTGGAGAATCCATTTTTGCAATAATATTTATGGTTTTCCTACTTCTTCTTAGGTTAATTATATTATTATTATTATTTTTATGTTATTTCTGTTAATTTTGCAGCTTGCTTTGCAATATTAGCAAGCTGACATTTCCTCATTACAAGATATGGCCATATCTGAAAAAAAATCTGGAGCATGTTGGAAAAAATGAATTCCATGTGCCTTTCAGTTCCTATTGCTAACTCTGTAGTTCCTGATATGTATTGGTATATCAGGTATGTTATTCTCTGGTAACCATTCATCTTTTTCTGCAGATTCTCCTTTTTATATTACTAAGTATAGTCTAACATCTTTTCCTTGCACTCTCTCTTTCTTGTCTCTCAATATCTTGCTTACTTTCCCTTTTTCTTTCACAGGGTCAGGTTCTATTGGTATTTTTTCTGGAGGGGGGTTGCTACCTTATCTTGGTTGAAAGTTTTTTACTAGGCTAACAGGAAATACTGGGTGTTTGCTTGATAATTCTTCACACAAGATTACTTCTACAGCATTTTTGCCATGCATCTTTTTGATAACAAATGGTCCAACAAAGGCTGGTTTCAGCTTTCTTTTACCTGCTAGATTGTTGAAGTTGGTAGTGGATATCAAGATCTGATCTCCTATTTTAAATTCAGGTTCCCTATGTGATTTTTCCTATCTTTGTTTGTTGTGTTCTACTGCTTCTTCTACACATTTTTGAGCATGATTATTTTCCAGATCTATCATTTTCTTAAATTCAAGAGATTTTGGATGAATGGTGGCTTAGTTATAGTTTAAGTTATTCCTAGGGAGTTTTGGAATCCATCCTCTTTCTAGTATGTAAGGGGCTTTATTGGAAGTAGAATGTTTACTGCTGTTATAAGCCATCTCTAGAGCTGGGAATAGGCTTACCCAATCATGGCAATAACCATCTGCGTTTTTTTATTCTAGACCAAAGCTACAGAACCTTCTTAACATATCTTCTAGATTCTGACTCATTCTTTTGAGCTAATCCATCAGTTTGGGGATGGTATGCTGTAGAAAATGCTGAAGTAGTACCCAGTACATCATGTAGATTCCTCCAAAGCTCAGAGGTGAATTTGGGGTCTCTTTCACTGATTATAATCTTGGGTATACCGTCATCATCTATCATCCTATTCCAAAACAGTAAAGCTACATCCATAGCGCTATCTTATTTGTGGTTAGGTATGAATTTTGCCTTCTTAAAATATCTGTCAACTATAACCAGGACAGAGTTATATGAATTAGTACCTCCAGGGGGGAGGCCGGTGACAAAATCCATATTAATGATTTCCCATCTATTTTTGGTTTCAGAGATCTTCTGTGGGAGTCTAAACCTTTTTCCAGTAGTTTTATTAGATTTTTGGCAAGCATCACAGCTAGCAACATACTTAATAGTGATTTCTTTCCAGTCTATCCACCAAGCAGTTTGTTTTACTTTCTCCAAGGTTCTTTCAGTGGATAGATGCCCTGATGAACAGTTTTCATGGAATTCCTGCAGTATTTTTTGTGTATTTTCTTTGATGCTTAGTACTAATACACTGGAATGTTGGTGTCTATAAAGCAGGAAGGTTTACCTTTTTGGATGGTTTCCTTTACTACATACACCAACATTACTCTATAAAGCAGGAAGGTTTAACTTTTGGGATGGTCTCCTTTACTAAATAGTTTAAGTAATGAAGCAGGTAAACTATTTATCAAAGCTGCTTCTAGGGATTCACATTCCATAATGGCAATCAGCAGCTTGATTTCAGGGGAGTAGTGGTCCCTCACTAGATTGAAGAAAGCAGTATCTAGTTCACATAAGTGGATCCCCATGATTGGAGCATTTAATGCAAAAAGATTGATGTTCAAGATAGGAAAGATATCTTGATGCTCAGGGTCATATGCTGGATTTCTAGAGTCATTAGGCAAAGCATTCCTACTTAGACTATCAGCATTCTGATGTTTAGCTCCAGCTTTATGCACTACAGTCATATGACCTCTATACTGTTGTATAGCAATTCGCCACCTGAGCATATGTCTGCTGGCAATTTTCATTTTCATGAGAGTTCTTACAGCATTACATTCCGTGATCACTTGGAAAGTGGTTCCTTCTAAGTGATAGTGTAGCTTTTCTAAAGCCCATACTAGAGCCAAACATTCCAACTGACTGGCTCCATATCTCTTTTCTGTATCTTTGATCTGTCTAGATATGAAGATTACTGGTTTCTCCACTGGTCTGTCTTCTTCTATTCTTTCTTGATGTAGAGCAGCTCTTAACCCTTCCATACAGGCATCAATGTAAAGTTTAAAGGGCTTGGAGTAATCTGGTTGAATGAGTAAAGGAGTAGAGGTGATAGCTATTTTGATTTCCTCATAGTTTTTCAATCTCACATGTGTCATTTCAAATAGAGTGTTTTTGTTGCATATTTTGTACATACTTTTAGTTAGCATAGCAAACTTTTGTATGTATTGTCTGTAGTAACTGCAGAAAACTAATGAAATACAGTAACTCTGTTTTATTTTGAGGCATGGGTCTATTCATGACAGCAGCTATCTTATTCTGGTCAGAAGCTAGAGTTAGACCAGAGCCTATATACCCCAGGGCTTTCAATTCTCCATATCTAAAGTTGCATTTCTTCATGGATACTTTTAATCCTACTTTGGAGATAGTTTGGATTAATAATCTTATTTGTTTGATATGATTATACCAATCATCAGAATATATGATAACATCATCTATATATACCATCATCAATCCTCATCTGATTTATGTACCTGGAACTTTATCCACTGTTCTCTGGAAGTATGATGGGGCATTTTTTATGCCAAATGGCATCCTAAGATATTCACATATTCCCAAATGACAGATTATTCTCATACACTTCCTGCTTTTAGGGCTTATAGGTATCTGGTGAAAACCTTTAAGCATATCCATAGTAGTGATATATTTGGCTTTGGACAAGTTATGTAGAGCATTATCAATCTGGGGTATAGGATAATAATCTGCCTGAGTATAATTATTGAGCATTCTGAAGTGCCCTACCATTCTTGAATTGTCGTTATGCCGAGCTATGATTACAGGTGTGGTCACATCTACATTCTCATTTTGCCCTACTTTCCTTAATACTTGTAAGTCTATCAGTTCTTTGATATGTTCCTCAAGATCTATTCTAGACTCAGGACTAGAGGGATAAGCTGTTCTTCTTAGTTTTTGAGGATAAGAAGGCTGAATAGTCAATGTTAATACCATTTCATTTCCTTTGATATCACCAATGGGATGATCTTTAGTACAAAAAGCATTTTGGTTCTCAAAGCAGACTGTCAATATATCTTTCTTCTGTTCCTCAGAAATTTTCATATTCAGAGCTGCTTGAGAGAAGTATTCTTGATTAAAGTCTTCTAAATGCTTTTGATAAGTGGAAGAGGTGAAGTTAGATTGGATGGTGCATATCTTAAACTTCTTGTCCCAATTACCAACCACTGTAAAGTATCTCCCTTTACTCTGTAACACATCTATACCATATAGACATAAAGAATCATTACCTATTATCAGGTAGTCACATAATCTGTTGGGAAATACCACAAATTCTACTTGTTTTCTCAAAGATCCTTTTGGATGGGATAATATTATAGGAGCATTCCATACTCTAATAGATTTTATGGTAGAGTTGCAAGAGCTAAACTTGGCTTTTGGGATGGGGAGATGGTGTTCTTTCCAATTGGGATCCCATTTGTTTAAATGTTCAGTAAAGACACATGAGCAGAAAGCTCCACCATGCAGTAATAACCTTATAGGTCTGTCTCTATACAATCCTGTTTCATAGCAAGTTTGACCAGTAGTATAACTCATACCACTCATAGGTTTAACTGTTAATGGTTTAACGTCAGTGATATTTCTAGGAATTATGGTAGGATCCCATTTTTGGGGAAAACTAGAGTCCCCATGTATGTTATTGATTTCAATAGAAGTGCCTATATCTCCTTCCATAACATTAACAGGGTTGTTCAGGATCAATTCAAAGTCAGAAAGGGATCCTTCAGTATCAGCTATATATTCATAGTTCTGATTCCCTTCAACCTCCGGCTCTCCTTCCAAGACTGCTATCTTTCTTTTTGGTAATGGGCAGTCTTTTCTCATATGCCCTGTCTTGTTACAATTCCAACATGTTCCAGGAATTCTCTCTTTGTCCCTGTTCTCATTAGGTTTCTTATTATCAGAGTTATTTATCAGAGGGGGTTGTTCTCTGGTTTTGTTAATGTTGAAGTTCTCTTTAGGTCTAGAAGGAAACTTCTTGTCTAACCCATTCATGCCTATGAATTCTTCAAACACATTGATCAGAGTTGGTAAGTCAGCATCCATACTCATCCTGCATCTTAAACTATGGTTAAGATTTCCAGGACACAAGTTGAGGAGTCTTTCCTTCACTTCCTCTTCATCAGCATCTGGATAAAAGCAATCTAGTCTTCTCTTCTGTTGCAAGCACCATTTGTGAGGCTTATCCTTGGAGGGGTAAAATGAGGAATTTTCGGAATTTTTAATCATTTTTCTTTTCCACATTCTAGAACCAAATTGTTCTTTAATTAGAATTTTCCAAGAATTCCATGGTAAGAATCCTACTTCTTCTATTTTACTGATAAAAAAGTCTAAAGCTACTCCTTCAAATAGTCTGGGCAGCCTGACTACAGCTATAGCTTCTGGTAATTCATAAGAGTTAATAGTATAGTCAATAAATTCAATGAAATTTATATGATTGTATTCTCCTTCACCAGAGAACTTAGGCCATTCAGAAATCGGGGGTAAACGTTTGAGGGCTTGTTCCATTTCAGGAGTAGGACTAGGCCTGAAGGTGTCACTCCTATGCATTCCTAGTAAGGGTGGTGCATACGGTGTAGTTGTTTGTCTGGGAGATCATCTTTTTCATAGGTACCATGTCCTCTTTGGCTTAGGCTTCTTTGAACTCTTCCCAATATTTCACATGCTCTCTGACTAAGTCTTTGATCCTGGCTTCCTTGAGCAGATTCTGCTGGGGTGTCTGCAGGGAATCTTCTTGTAATGGAGGGGGGCTTAATTCTACTACCTTCTCTGGCTCTAGGTTGGGGGAGGGAAGAAGTAATTGGGTCTCTTCCTTGTCCATCAACATTTGATTCACGGGTTCCAGTCCCCTCATGGTTTTCATTATTGGTGGTATCACGGTTACTGGGGGCTCCTGGCAAAGATCCATAGGAGGGAATTCTCCCTGAGGCTCTTGTGTTGCGTTGATTCATATTGAATAGAATCTTTGTAAGTATTTTTTTACAGAACAAAATCCATAAAAATAAGTTTTATTTAAAACTCACTTTAGTTGATATTCAAAGGTACCAGGACTTTATTGGGATTAAATTTTTCCTTAATAGTTAATCCTATGGGGTCTTTGTGTCCCAATGAGGCCTTTGCCTGTCCAATCAATATTTTCAGGGCATCCAGAGAGATCTTGGACTTCTTGATCCAATAAATCAGTTTCAGTGGTGGTGGTTTCTGGTATAGGAGGGTTCACTGATGATAAAAGGTTATTTTATTGGTCAAAAATACATGAATATTATTTTAATAAAAATAATATGGTAATACAAGTTTTATACTTACTTTTATATTTTAAAAAGTAATTTATATGGTATTTCTTCCAAGATTTATGTTTTCTTAATAGGGCCTGGAAGTTGATACGCCTCTCAAGATCTTCTTGTTCAAGGAGTTTATCTAAGTGTTTACATGCAGAAGAGATATTAAGTTTCTCAGCTTGAGTTAAAGCTTCCCAACCAGTAGGTTTATAATTTTTAATACATTCTTCTTTTCTTATCTTTAAAATATCTAAATAATAGATTATTAATTCTGCATTGGTTTTTAAATCCACTGCAAAATAATTTTATGATGAATCATGATTAAAAAGTCAGATAAATTTATCTTTGATTTAATTTTACATGAAATGTCTGGTCCAAGGTATTAAATATAATAAAATGGAATATTTCCTGGCCAGAACCCCAATTGTCAGCCTCCTGGATTCCAAGAACCTTGCTATCTTTTAGCTACCAGAGGTGATAGAATAAATAATAAATATATTATTTAATAAATGCAGCAAAAAGCCGTAAAATATTTGTACAAAGCTTATTGCAAGGTTAATTGGTTTGGTTATGATTTATTGTTATGAATAAATATAGATAATTTCATTATTAAATATTTTTATAGAGGGGCCACAATTATATTGGGGATCTTTAAAATCTCTCTTGAGGGAATTCAGTATGAAAACACGTAGGCCTGGTTACTTTGGGCCCTTTAGTTTAAAGGATATTTTGCACAAAGATAATATGTATATAAAATACACAGTGGAGTGGCAGGGCTTTGTAACAAAGCTGCCACAACCCAGAAAGGATAATGAAACTCACTGGTATATTATTAAATCCTTTGAGTATCTGTTTGGGATGTGCACTGATGGGTTAAACCTGTATACTGGGGTTATAAGGTTTTTCAGCAGTTTAAATTGATAAAAAGAGGGTTGAGGACGTATATTATTAATCATTTTAAAGCCATAAATCAATTACTTATCTCTTATGAGTTTTTGATTACCTTGGCACGGTGTCTGGATATAAATATAACTGGGTCTCTGGGTATCAATATCCTCAAAAGAGCTCTTTATTTATAGTTTTCGGAGTCCCAATACTATCCTTCTGAGGGGTACAGGGGCTCAAAGGGACGGACACTAAGGCTAGAAGGGTGACCAGTGGTAGTGTCACAAGGGCTGCTGACATGCAAGCAGGGCTTGGCACAGAGGGGTCTCTACCCACAGTAGGCTTGGGGGCAAGGTTACTGAAGGAGGCTAACAGGAGCAGAGGAGGATTGGGTTGAATGGTGCTGAATGACACTTGCTGTGAAAGATCTCCTAGTAAGAAGTAATAAACTGATTTCTTGGGGGAAGCATCAGGAAGAGGAAAGAGGAGGCTTATTAAATAGACAAGAGGTTGGAACTAAAACAGAGGTACAAGTGATTGGGGCTCAGACTACACACATGATTTCATGGGAACAGTCTAAGTAACAGAGAGGGCTGATCAGGTATGCTACTACATTAGGTTAGGCTGCTTCTACATTGGGACAAGGTTCCAGGTCTGAGCTGTCTAAGTTGGGAGAGTACAGTTGAAGGATGTACAGTGTACATGAGAGTCATGACACTATGTACTAAGTAGAGAGAGTATGTAATACCATCTGCAAGAGGATGTACATAAAGATTCCCAAAGGATAAACCACACAGAGGAGGTATGGGTTAGACAGAGAGATAACCCAAAGAGGTATGGGTTAGACAGAGAGGTAACCCAAAGAGGTATGTGTTAGACAGGGAGGTAGAGTAGAGCCTGGGAGATTGAGTATGTGCAAGCCTATGGAGTCTATCTGTGTATAGTATGAGGTTAGACTATATGTAGATATGTACTGCATGAAGATCCTGAGGTATATAGTTACTGGAGACATATTGATGTAAGTCTCCTGAGCCCTGAGGTTGAAGTTCCTAAGAAAGTAGATCAGGCCTGAGGGTTAGACTGAGGTTAGACTGAGTTTGGTGTCAGTATGACAGTACCCCCTGGTGAAGAAGAGGGCATCTCCTGATGACCATAAAAGGAGATGCTGAAGAGGCCATCCAGGTTGTCCTTCAGCCATGTCTAACTTGAGTTTTCCTTGCCCTTACCCACAACCATCACCACCATCCACCCCATTACCACCTTTATCTCCTTACACTAGATCACCTACACCAACCTATCCAATGGAGAAGACCAACAATTATCATCCAGTCCAGCAATACTACCCAAGTTGTGATAGGTGCGTCAAGCTTGGAAGAATCTGCACCACCAGTATCAAGCACAGTTCTGCCAAATGGAAAGTTGTAGGCAGTATGGAAGAATGTGTGATATGGATAAGCAAGGCAGAAAGGCCTTGGGGCCAACCTTATGGGTCCTGGAGAAGAGTCAACCTTTTGAAGTGAAAGAGGCTCCAGATGATGATGCCATGACCCTGGGTTACTCATCCAGACTTGATGAATCTTCAGGTAAGTGCTTCTGGATTTAGTATTGGAGGTGCTGGAGTGCTGATACAAGGTTTGCAATAGTCCGTTTGATGCAGAAGAGATTGAAGAAAACGCAAGAAAAGAGGGAGGCACTGCATCGAACCGGTAATTTGGCCATAGATGGTACGTCAAGGTGTCCGCAGGAGGAGTGCGGTGAGGCATTTATACAATGGGGAACCCCTCACGTAGATTTGGACGAGGAGGTGGTTGAGGTTCCCCCAAAAAGGGTAAAAAAAATGGGTATTTTGGAATCCGTCGAAGCGTCAAAGGGGTTTGTCAAAGCGTCAAAGGGATTTGTTGAAGCGTTGAAGGGTTTGTCAAACCGTCAAAGCAAATCGTTGAAGCGTCAAATGTCAAAGCGTCAAAGCAAATTGTCAAAGCGTCAAACGTCGAAGCGACCCGTCAAAGCGTCAAACGTCAAAGCGTCAAAGCAAAAAGTGGAAGCGTTGAAGCCCACCGTCAAAGCGTCGAACGTCAAAGGGTCAAAGCGGATTGTCAAAGTGGAGATGACAATGAAGACGCCAAAGGGAGTTTGTAGATGGAATTAAGTGGCATGGATGAAGATAGAGGAACCACCAAAGAGATAGGTAAAGGAAAAGGAAGAGAGATCATCGTTGAAGAAGGGGGCAGATCAGATGACTCTTTGGAGTTAGAAGATTTGAGGAACAAGATGAAGGATTTGGAGGTGAAGATGAAAGTGGTGGAAGACAGAAGGAATAGAAGGAAAGGAATTGAAAGAAGAGGTGAAACTGAGGTCTGGTTGGAGGAATTGGAAAGTGGGGAAAGGTTATTGGAGATGATGGAAGGAAGAAGATTCAGAGAAGATTCTGTTTTAAATGAAGATCAAGTTAATCATTCTTTGGAGATTTATAGTAGGAATTCTAGGACTTTAAATTCAAATTTTCAGGAAGGTTTCAAGAAGGGTTGGGGTAGTGAGATAAGAAAAGAGAAGTATGGGTTTTTAGAAGCTAGAAAGAAAAAAGTTTTAGAGATAAAGAAAAGACTAGCTGATATTTTGGCTTTAGCTGGGCATACTTTTGAAGTAGGGACTACTATAAGGGGGCCAAATTCTTATCAAGTTGCCAAGTTAAAATTAGTAAATACTTGGATGTCTAGAGTAAAAGAGTTGGAAGAATTGATGTGTGAAGCTATCTAAGAAGTTGTTTATATAAAATTCATTTTATTTTATCATTATTATTTTTTTTTGTTTTTATTTGTATTTTCTTAGAGGGGAGTTAATTGATCTTTTCTTTTTTTTTTTTTTTTTAAGGTTGAAGAAAGGGAAAAAGGAGAAAGAATCTTTATTATTTTATCATGTTATTGCTATATATATATATATATATATATATATATATATATATTTTTGAAAAGGAGAGTAAGGTTTGTATTGTTTTTATTTTAAGGATGAATTTGGTTTTGAGGGATAGAGTTTATGGAAGTCTTGAAGTAAAGTAGGGCAGTTGGTAAGATTAGAGTGAGTTTCCCAAGTAGTGCAATCCTTTTCATTCTGGAAGCCTTTCCATTCAACTAAGTAAAATAATTTCCCCCTCTTAAGTTTGGAATCCAATATCTGAGACACTTCCCATTCCTCTTCACCATCAATTTTGACTGGCTCAGTTGGTGGTTGGTGCCTAGAGGATAGTGAGTTGTCCTGATATGGTTTGAGTAAGGAGGAGTGGAATACAGGGTGAATGGTGGACCATTGTTGAGGGAGTTGAAGCTTGAATGAACTTTTTCCAATCTGTTCTGTAATCAAGAAGGGAACTAACCATTGCTCTGACAGTTTATGAGTTGGACGATTAGTTTTGATATTTTTAGAAGAGAGCCAAACTTTGTTTCCAACAGCAAATGAGGCAGGAAAGTTACTTCTTTTTAGGTCAGCATATCTTTTGTAGGTTTTAATTGCCTTTTCTAGTTCAATACCCAATAACTTTTGATTCTGGTGAATCTGGGTTATGTAGTGGCTGGAAGGTTGATCATCTACTACATGGAGACTGTCAAAGTTGGGATGTCATCCATAGATGGTGAAAAAATGAGATTGCTTAGTAGAAGTGTGAGTGGAATTATTATAAGCAAATTCAGCAAGGGGGATCCAGGTATCCCAGTTGTCTTGGTGATAACTGACATACATCCTAAGAAATTGTTCTAGGATCTTATTTACTTGTTCCGTCTGTCCATCTGTTTCAGGGTGATAAGCTGTGGAAATATTTCTTTTTATCTGTAATTTTTCACATACAATTTTCCAGAAGGAAGAAACAAATAAAGATCCTCTGTCACTGAAAATGTCATTTGGGAGGCCATGTTTAGTAAAAACATGAGAAATTAGTAGGTTAGCCAACTCCACAGAGGAGATATCAGTTCTGGTTTTAATAAAGAGTGACATTTTTGAAAAACAATCAACTACCACAAGGATTGAGTCAAACCCATTGGATAGTGGTAGTTGTGAGATGAAGTCCATGAAGAGTGAAGACCAGGGAGAATCTGGAATTGGTAAGGGTCGGAGGAGTCCAAACTTTTTGTGGTGACTGGCTTTGTTTCTGCTGCAAAGGTAACAAGAAGAAACATAATCTTTGATAAAGGAAGTCATATTTTCCCAATGGAAATCTCTTTTGACTAGATCAGCTGTTTTGTCTTGTCCAGGGTGGCCAGAGAGGGGAGATTCATGTCTTTGTTGAAGTATTTCAAGTTGGAGTTGTTCATCCTCCTTGGGGATTGCTATTCTGTTTTGGAAAATAAGGAGTCCAGTGTCTGGGTCTATAAGGTAACTCTTTACTTGTTCCTTTTTATGTAGTTTCTGAATAATCTGCTGGGTTGATTTGTTGGAGATCTGGGACTGAATTAAGGTTTCCAATTGTTTGTCAACCTGTTTTGCAGAGATGAAGAAAATTCTAGAAGGTTCAAAGTCAGTCTGTTTCAAGAGTTGTTTGAAATTTGCTGGATTCTTTTCTGCATAGGGCATCCCCCCCTTGGGATAAAAGTCTTCTTGACGTGACAAGACATCAGGCACTATTGACTGCTTTCCAGGTCTATAGACTATATTGAATTCAAATTCAGACAGAAAATCATCCCAACGGGCTTGGCAACAAGTCAAGACTTTGGAGGTCATGAAATATTTAAGACACAAGTGATCAGTGAGAACTTCAAAGGGAGAAGAAAGACTGAGGAAGTAAGCTCTCCAGATCTTGATGGCCCATACAATGGCCAGGAGTTCCTTATCGTGGATTTCATAGTTCAGTTCAGCACTACCCAATTTCCTGCTGTCAAAAGCAATTGGGTGTTTGGATCCATCAAGAGATACTTGGGTGAGGACAGCCCCTAGGGCATAATCACTGGCATCAGTCTCCAAAAAGGTTTGTAAGGAAAAATCAAAATGTCTGAGTACAGGAGCTTTAGTAAAGGCTACCTTGAGGTCCTCAAACTGCTGCAGGGCCTCTGGGGATAAAGAAAAGATGGGGTCTGCTCCAGTTAGAGCAGTGAGGAGGTGCACCTTTCTGGAATAGTTAATGATAAACCTGCAATAAAAATTAGTAAAACCCAAAAACTGTTGCAAGGCCTTTTTGTTTGTTGGTGGTGGCCAGTCCAAGATCTTCTGGACCTTGGAGTTGTCCATTTCAATGCCACTTCTGGAAATGACATATTATAGATAGTCCACTGAGGAGGCATGAAATTCACACTTAGAAGCTTTTGCATATAAGTTGTTCTTCCAAAGTCTGTTCAAGACTTCACACACATGAGCTGTATGTTCTGTTAAGTTTTTGGAAAAAATAAGAATGTCATTGAGGTATACCACCACACAGATGGTCAGAAGGTCTGCAAAAATGTCATTAACAAGACATTGAAAAGAGGCAGGGGCATTGGTGAGTCCAAAAGGCATTACCAAATATTCAAAACTCCCAAACTGAGTTCTGAATGCTGTAAGATGTTCATCCCCTTCCTTAATTTGAAGGAGATTATAAGCACCCCTGAGGTCAATTTTAGAAAAAAAGGTAGAACCAGAAAAGACTGTTAATAAGTGAGTCATGGGAGGAATGGGATACTGGTTCTTTTGAGTCACAGCGTTGAGTTTGCGATAGTCAACACACAATTGCAAACCACCATCCTTTTTTCTTACAAAGAGGACAGGTGCTCCAGTGCTGGAAGTGCTGGGGAAAATGAAACCTTTCTCTATATTTTCCGCTATATAGGCTTGTAGGGCCTCCTTCTCATGGTGACTAAGGGAGTAGATAGGCCCAACTGGAGGCATAGGGCCTTCCAGTTTGATATGATTGTCGTAAGCGCAATGAGGAGGCAGTTTATCAGCTTTGACCTTGGAAAAAACATCTAAAAAGGTATGATAAGCATCAGGAACTCTCTCCATCACAGTTTCAATTTCATCAGTTTTCTCATCTTCATCCAAACCTTCTGCAGTAGCCTGCTTTGGGTTAGAGTCAGAAGTGGAAATAATCATACGCAAAACTTGAACGGATAGATCATTCTCCATATCCTCCAAGAATTTCAGAGAATTTCCAAAGAATATCCTGTTCACAGAAGTAGTTGTTGAACTCAAAGGGAAGTGTTGTGAGTGCATAGATTCTGAAAAGGGGACAGGATCAGTGACCTGCAGGTTCACTGGCGGAAAGGAAGTAGTGTCCAAGGAGAGTTAAACGGAAGAGGAATGATCCAAAGTTGGTTGGTGTCTTGGGGTGACCAATCCCAGTTGCCAATTTACCTCTGGGTTCCAGAAATGGAGGAAGTCAATACCTAGAATAATTTCTTCTTTGGGGGGAGTATCAACAACCAAGAAATCCCATTCTAAGTTGGGAAAAGAGGGCAAAGAGAAATTGAAGGAAACCTTATGGGTGATTTCCTGGGAAGGTGAGTCAGAAGGACTGAAGGTAAATAAGAAGATAGAAGTGGTCAGGGGTTTGAGTGATAGAGAAAACTTTAAAACCATAGATTTTGAAATAACAGATTGAGTTGCTCCAGATTCAATGAGTACACTGTAAGCCTGGCTATTGGACAAGCAAACAAAACGTAAGTCTTTGGAAGGAGGGTTAGCGTCTTTTCTTTCCAAAGTTTGTACTCGAATATTGGGAGGGTGATGGTCAAGGAGTACCACATTCCCATCACCTAGTCTTTTCCCTGTTTTGGCTTCATAGGATTGGGCTTCTGGCCAGGCTTAAAATCTGGACGTTTCCTGCAGAGGCTAATTTTGTGAGTTCCTCCACAGTAGTTACACAAACCCTCTCTTTCTCGCCTAGCTTTTTCTTCAGCCTTGAGTTGTCCATCCTCTCCTACATTGTGATTGGGGACATAGGTTGGAGTAGAATTAGTAGGGGTTGGCTTGGTCTTCCCCTTAAACCTACCTGGTTGGCTGGTCTGTTGAGATTTCTGAGGATTTGGAAGACTGGGCCCAGGTCTTAAGGTCTGAGGGAGAGTGAAGGACTTCTCCCCAATCCTTTCATGGTAACGAGTGTCATACTTAAGAACAATATCCATTAGGTCTTTCAAGGTTTCTTGAGGTCCATCATAACCAGCTAGTTGGTCCATTAATCTGGCTGGGAGACCCTGTCTAAAATGAAAGAAAAAGGCTTTATCACCCCACCCAGAGACCTTGGTCATAAGTGTCCTGAATTCAGTGATATAGTTAGTAGCATAACCACTGTCTTTCATCTTAAGGAGGGTTAACTCCTTCTCAGCACGCTGGATTTCTAGAAGATCCCCAAAAAGGGTATGAAGCTGTTGAGTGAATAGAAGCCAGGAGTTAAGTATGAATTCTGGCTCATGATTACCAATGTGAGCAAGATAGGGTTGGATCCATTGACTGGCATTTCCTGAAAGGTAAGAGACTGTAAAAAATACTTTCTTTCTGTCATTAGCAAAAACTCTCTCATCATTTGCAAAAATGAGTTCACAAGCTTGAAGGAAAGGTCTAAGCTTGGTTGGGTTAGTTCCATCAAATTTATCTGGGGCATTGATATATGGAGATTTAAAGTTAGCAGAGGGTCCATGGTCAGCAGGTTTAGAAAGATGAGTCATTGCAGTGGTCATTTGCTGAAGAATGGCCAGCAGGGCAGGGTCAGTTGAAGGGGCCTGAGTGGTGGAAGGAAGGTTGGTGTGTGGGGAAGGTGAAGGGACTGCTTTTGCATTAGAAGTTTGACTAGGATTACCCTCTGGGGATGGTGAACCCAGGCCACTCAAGATTCTGGAATCAAATCCTGAGTCTTCATCCTCTTCATCTTCCTCACCTTCTCCTGGGATTGGGACCATGCTTGCATCATTGTCAGGAGAGTCCAAACCATGGTAACCTGGGCTTGGAAACTGACCTGTGACCCTGTGGAGGCTAGCATTGTCAGAAGAAGGAATAGTAGAAAGGGATACTTGGGGAATAGGTTCCAATAAACCTGTATCCATAGGAGTGGAAGTGGTAACCACTGGTGCAGCCAGGTTAGAAAAAGTCCTACCTGTTCCACGAGATCTAGGGGTAGAATGGTCAGTAGGTTCAGTGGTACCTCTCCCCCTAGAGCTGCGGGTGACTTCTGGGCTAGAAATGTGAGAAAAAAGAGCACGTCGTGGGGGCATTCTTACTTCTAAGAATAATTAGTTACCCAAAAGTTGTTCTTCACCTTGAAGCAAGAATAAAATGATTAAAAAGGAATTTTTTCTTCCTCTGATTACCTTTATGGGACAGTCAAATACTGGTTACTATACCTTGTCTAAGTGTCAAAGTGTCGAAGCGTCAAAGCGTCAAAGTGTTGTAGCTTCAAAGCATCAAAGTGTCAAAGCGTCAAAGCGTCAAAGTGATACTTAGAGGATGGAGAGCTGGAGCTCTGAGTAGGTTTGACAGTAAGGTAAGGGAAGCAATGAAAATGGCCACCAATCAAATAGCCAAGTTCAAGGTGGTGACAGAAATAAAGCAAACAAAAATTGCCACAACTCAATAGAAAGATTTGATGCTGTCTAAAAAAGGACAGGGAGTGTGGTTGGTGAAGAAGGGGTTATTGGGGAAGAAATCAGTTTAATGTCACAAGGGCTGCTGACATGCAAGCAGGGCTTGGCACAGAGGGGTCTCTACCCACAGTAGGCTTGAAGGCAAGGTTACTGAAGGAGGCTAACAGGAGCAGAGGAGGATTGGGTTGAATGGTGCTGAATGACACTTTCTGGGAAAGATATCCTAGTAAGAAGTAGCAAACTGATTTCTTGGGGGAAGCATCAGGAAGAGGAAAGAGGAGGCTTATTAAATAGACAAGAGGTTTGAACTACAACAGAGGTACAAGTGATTGGGGCTCAGACTACACACATGATTTCATGGGAACAGTCTAAGTAACAGAGAGGGCTGATCAGGTATGCTACTACATTAGGTTAGGCTGCTTCTACATTGGGACAAGGTTCCAGGTCTGAGCTGTCTAAGTTGGGAGAGTACAGTTGAAGGATGTACAGTGTACATGGGAGTCATGACACTATGTACTAAGTAGAGAGAGTATGTAATACCATCTGCAAGAGGATGTACATAAAGATTCCCAAAGGATAAACCACACAGAGGAGGTATGGGTTAGACAGAGAGATAACCCAAAGAGGTATGGGTTAGACAGAGAGGTAACCCAAAGAGGTATGGGTTAGACAGAGAGGTAGAGTAGAGCCTGGGAGATTGAGTATGTGCAAGCCTATGGAGTCTATCTGTGTATAGTATGAGGTTAGACTATATGTAGATATGTACTGCATGAAGATCCTGAGGTATATACTTACTGGAGACATATTGATGTAAGTCTCCTGAGCCCTGAGGTTGAATTTCCTAAGAAATTAGATCAGGCCTGAGGGTTAGACTGAGGTTAGACTGAGTTTGGTGTCAGTATGACAGGTAGCCTGTCATGTGTTCTTGGTTCTGTAACACGGGTAGCATCTAATTCCACAGGGTCTGGGAATTATTCTACTTTAAAATTGATGTTTGGATGTGTGAAAAACACTAATCTTTCCTTTTTATTTATTATTTAATTGATTATCCTTAGTAAATGTTCCCAGTAATTTAATAATTATTTTAATAGACATTCCTACGGATATTCTGATGTCAGGTGAGTTCTCATTATGTATTAAATATTTGGAGTAAAGTCATGATATTGATTTTACTCCTTATTTTCAAAATTCAGTTGATTTACTAAAATAATTACTTAAAAATGTAATTCATGGGTCTACATGTAATTTGTTTAAATCATGAGTTTTCTTAGTATTTCAAAAAATGTTTGACGTCTAGAAATTCTCATAATAGTATATGAAAGTATTTTAATATATTTTTAGAAGTAGTCATTATCTTATTTTCGACATTTTTGGTACTTTGAATTATATTTAATAAAAAATATGTATAAAGGTTATTTAAGTATTTTTATATAATTTTATGTATTTTTAGACTATCTACTATCCACAGTAACATTTATTACCCATGTAGAATGTTCCTGTGTAGGTTGTAGCATGTTTACACGGTACCTAGGTTTCTCAGGCCGCCTGTCACTTTGTCAACCCGTATTCCCGCGGCTGCATACTTGTCAGAGGCCCGGGGCTGTGTACACAACTTTGACAGAGTGACAGAGCTGTAGCTCAGCCGCGCGCGGGTGCAATGGCTGCTGCGACTGCATGCGGGAATTGTGACAGAACACATTTCCATCTGTAACTCCTAAAACATACAAAACAACCCAATTCTGACTCAATTTTAGGTTTGAAACCTATACGTGACAATAAATGTGAAATATTTAATTGGCCAAAAATTTTAATAGTGGTGCCGTGATATTTTGGTCTTTCTTTCCTTAATTATTTCAAAATATAAGGAGTTGGATTTCAAGGGTGGGGTCAGTGAGTGACCCTACCTAATTTTGAGTGGAGAATCCATTTTTGAAATAATATTCATGGTTTTCCTACTTCTTCTCAGGTTAATTATATTATTATTATTATTATTATTATTATGTTATTTCTGTTACTTTTGCAGCTTGCTCTGCAATAGTAGCAAGCTTACAAGCTTTCCCAATGGTTTCCAACCGTTATCTTGCCCCAATGGTTTCCAACCATTAGGTTGCCCCAATGGTGGCAAACCATTAGCTTCCCCCAATGGTTGCTGACCGTGAGCTTGCTGCAATGGTGGCTGTTCATTGGCAAAATTGCACCATTTTTAACATTCAATTCATCATCCCCCTGTGCTTTTCAATTCTTCAATGCTTAAACTGCTCTCCTAATTTTGATAATCATGCAGTTTCAACAACAAACAACCCATCATGGTACAATACCTCTTGAATGGAGCCCCATCAAAAAACCCCAGACTCTTCAATCAAGCTTTTTGGAGCAGTGTCCCTGGCTCCAACTCCCACTTCTCTCAATGTCTCTTGTCCTACTGTAGAGTTGTGATGAATATTGCCAAGTCAACAGATACTCCATGTCAAAAAATCTTCAATTCCCTAAAACAATCCCAGGTTCAATAACTGCCATCATCTTGCATTCATCAACAGATCCACTGCACTACCTCTCTAGTCCCATCTAAGTCTTCATGTCTACTACATGGCATACCAACCCTAGAAAGAGAGTTTTTTCTTCAAGACCTTGCACAAATCAAATTCCCTTTCTGTGGTTTCAATTGGTCTGAGCCTTGAGAATCACATTGGAACCAGTTTTTCATGGGACTTATCATTGAAAATTGGAACCATTCCCATGCACATTCTGCATTTTGAAACTACCCATTCAACTCAGTGAATAACACCAAATTTAACCTTAACATTTTCCTCAAGAGGTGGTTCATGGGCAGGAGATCCCATATTAGGTCCAGAAAATATCTTTCAGAAGACCATGCAGCAAAACAAAATCAGAAAAGAAAATCTAGATTGTGCAAACAAGTAAGCAATTACTTGCTATCATCCCATGGTATTTTTTACCCCAATTTTTTTCACATGGTTTTTCCTCTCTGCCTACAGCTCTCAAAAAAACAAACAGAGATCTTGGAATCACTTGGATTACCAGAAAATCAGTCCAGTATATTCAGTGAAACAAAATGTTTCTCTGACACTGGGGTCTCCAACAAAAAGGTCTTCCAGAAGTTCCAGTGCCAATGATGATCTCAAGGTTTCTCCGCCCTTGGTCACCAAATAGATAAAACACTTGACAATATGAAAGCTGAGAAACTTGGTAGACAATAAGAATGCTGAAATTCAATTTGAATGATGAGGAAACCTTCCAACCTCCAAGAAAAACTCACAAAGGTGCCAGAAAGACTCCCCAGAAACTGTTATCATCCTGATTTTATTTCTCCCCTTTCTCCAGAGGGAAAACAACTTTTGGATATGCAGCCTCTAATTGACCTTTCCTTCATAATTTCTAAGCTCATAACTTAAATTATTTTTAGAGCTAAAGTCATGTTACAATATTGATTCTTGTGCTAATAGGATGAATAAAATGTTTAAATCTCACTATTTTAATCCATAGCCTCTTGCAAGGATATCGTACTGAGAATATTTTTGTCATCAGACGGACCTGTGTTCTAAAATCACATAAATATCATTAAATCTTTAACATTTCCAAAGTTTTTTAATTCCTTTCCCCTGCATCAAAATACATACTACATTGTGTAATTCTTATCAACAGAACTTTACCGATACCATTCATATAAAAGCTCCTTCATGAAATGATTTAATGTGGTAAATACCTGTGACATATAAGTCTGCATTTGGAATTCATACACATGTATTTGTATGGTCCATCAAGCACATTTGGGGGCCTTGTAAACTTAATTAATTTTTTTAAGCTCAATTGGTGCCAAAGAAACCTTTATTGGTGCCTGGCCAACCGCTTTGGGTGCCCTATCAACCTCTGCTTGGCTCATGGTCAAATTTAATTGGCGCCTTGTCAACCTTCTTTGGGCGCCAATGAAAGCTTGGCACATCAAGTGAATGGAATGGGAGAAAAGGGAGAAACAAACACAAGGTAAAAAAAAAAACAATCAAAAAAGAAAGGATAGACATGAACTGAAAACAATAGGAGGTTCATAATAATAATAATTAAAATGAAGTTGAAGTTGAAATGATAGAAAAGGTAGGAGATGACCTACCTTGAACAAAGCTGATGGTGAGTGGCTGCAATGAGGTTGCGCCAAGCTTTGATGTAGGTCAAAATAAGTTTGAGAAGGCGCCAAAAATTTACCCCATGCAACCTACCCAATCATGTGCTCTGGGCGCCTACACAACCCCCAATTTGGGCATGTCAATCTTAAATTTACAAGGTTCCCAAACGCGCTTGATAGACCATATGTGTATATGTCCATGGGATAGGCCCAAAAAAACATTTGTCCTACAAAATATACACCTTTGGGTTGCAATAAACACCCTCATTTTCAAATGTATATGCAACCCCAGAAGTGAGGGGGAAATATACAGGGTTGACCCTGAATTTCTGGCCCTACCAGAATTATTGGCCAAAAAACACAGAATGCATAGTGATGCACTTTCACACATAAATTTTGTTGAACCACCCTGTATTTTTCCTATGTGACATACAGGGTGTAACTTCTTTTTGGCATGGAAGCACAAGTTACACCCTGTCTGATGAACAGAGCCTAAAGTGTTGCATGCTGGGTGATCAACAAACAAGGTGTAGTTGATTTATGCCAAAACCCTTGGCAAGAACTTGAAAACAGGCTTTTATGGTTTATCAAGTGCTTCTGGGTGGCTCCTAAAGTTATTACCCATTTTTGTAAAGTGCATATAACCTGATCCAAGTGATCTTGGTGCCAATCAAAGTGCCCTTGACACCAGGCCAAGGTTGACTTGATGCCTGGCAAAATAAGTCTGGCACCTGGGAAAGTTAATTTTGGCATGGATCAAAGCTTGTTGCATTGGCCTGCATAACACATAATAATACTTGGGGGAAAAAAAACCCTGTTGGAAGTTGGGTGACAGGGAGGCTGGTTAATTTGGTGCAACCAGAGTTTGATCAGCTTCAAGGGGAGCTTGATTTGGTGCCAATTTTTAACCCCCGCAAGCCTGACCTAATCAAGCTCTCCCTGGGAACCAAGCCAATTCCCACTAGGCGCATGCCAAGTCAAACTTGGACAAGCACCCAGATGGGCTTGACACACCTTATGTTGGCCCCTCAGTGTAAAACTTGATTTTAGTTCACTCCACATGGGTTTTTACCAGATTTACTCAATTTGTTGTACCTTGGCTGCTCAGTATACAACCCCATTTTTGCACACCAGAAGGGTGCTGTACTCTGGCCAATCAGTGTAAAAATCTGGTTTGAAGCAATCCACTAGGGTGTGGGAGTAATGTAATTGGTTGTTGCATGCTGGCTCCCCAGGGTGAAACTTCATTTTGGAGCACTTCACAAGGGCATGGGCATAATGCACTTGGGTGTGGTATGCTGGCCACCTAACATACAACTCCATTCTGGAGCACTCCTTAGCTTGGTGGGTTTCCCAGAAAATACCATTCATTTACTTTGCCCCCACATGATCCAATTTTTCCCTCAAGCAGGAGAAGATATAAAACCAAAAAAAAAGAATAACCAAAAAAATATACTATCAGTTGCCATAAAACTGTCCACATTTTTCATCAATTTTGTGCTCTTGTTTGGAATTTTTGTCCTATTTTTTTGTCCTCTTTTTTCTTGTGTTTTTCCTCCTTTTTTTCCCTCAATTTAATTGAAACTGGTCATTAATTCAGAATGAGCTTTCCAGCTTTTTCTTTTTTCTGTCCTATTTTTAACCATGACTCTTCCACATTTTAATTTTTGCAGACAACATTTTTTGAAGTGACAGGCACCAAATGGTTGATGGAGTCAAGGCAGTGGGGGTTGGTTGATGGATTCAAAGTAGTAGCCTGGCCTCCTGTCTGTTTTTAGAAAAGCCTGGACAGGAAGACTGATACAGGTGAGCTTTCATAAAAAATCCTGTGAAGCAGATTTTAACCATGTGTGTCTGGTTTTTTCCCAGGGCTATCAGCATTTTTCAGCCGCTTTTCCAGCCGGACATACACACCCAAAAATGCAGACAGTTTTCTGGCAACCAATAGTATATATTTTGGAGCACACCAAACCAGGATGGGTTTCCCAGCAGATACCACTCATGTACCTTTCCCCCACATCATCCCATGAGTACCTCAAGCAGAAAATGAAAAAAACCATGAGAAAAAATAAAAATATATATAAATAATCAAAAATAAAGTTGAAATAAATACCCAACTTCTGTAATCCAAATCAACTTGTGAGCTCAATTCTCAAAGGCACAAATAATACTTATATTTATTTGGTCATATTATGAACTAAAATGTGGTTACTGATCTCTACAGTGTTATTTAAAACTATGTTCCTGCAAGAGAATTTCCATCCCCCTGGTTCAACAGGCAGTGAAATACTCACTGAAACCTTGTGGTTGAAAAAGTGAATTCTTCACTTCAACAGTGTGTTGGAGTTGGTGGTTCACCCCTCAGTTAATTGTCCCAATCCAAAAACTACATAGTTATGTAATTTGAGGTAGCAGTTCTTATGAATTGGAGGTTGAATGGGTTGTCCACTCACCCCTGGAAATTGATGGAGCAATGAAAGTTGAACTCCACTCATGAATGCTGTCCAGGACCAGAGGGGATTGAAGGTGTAGTAGGGTAAAGATAGGTGGATCTAGAGTTGAGGGTGATGTGATAACCTCTTTCAATGAAGGGGGGGAGAATTTGAGATCAACCAAAGATACAACAGAGATACTTCTTGAGATATATCTTGGATACAGGTGAGATACAACTTGCCACCTGCATACAGGTGGTGCCCTATTTTTTGTGGTGTATTGGTGTAATCAGAAGAACAAGAACTTAAAGAGTCAAATGAAGAAGAGGAGGAATTTGAATGTTCTGTTCAAAAGCAGGAACCAATCCATTAAGTTTGGCTGCATCACAGAAAGTAGGCAAGTTGATCCATAGCCAAAAGAGATTCACGTCACTGAATCCACCCTGAAGTTGTAAAACAAGGTCAACATGGGATGTGCAATCATTCACCCAATGAACAAATCTGCTTTCTGTCTTGCTGAGTGGTTCCCTTTCTTTGAAATTTCTTCTGAGGATAAACTTGGACGGAAAAGGTTTGCTTGCAATCTACTACACCGCACTACACACCTTCAGACTGTGAAAACAAACAATGCTAAAGTTTCTGGATTGATGTGGGCTGATGGATGGAGAAAATCAAGAAACCAAGAAGCTTTTGGAAAATATTGTTCAGCCACAAAACTCTGAAAGGCTATGACAAGAACTGTATTCCATCCTCCAGCAGAAAAAGAAAAGAAATTGTGGCTGGAGAGTTTCTTTTGAAAAAACTCAGAGAATTTTGTCCAGCAATTTTTTTGGAGTGTCAGAGGGAACTCATGACAAATTAAATTCCTTCCATGAACCATATGGATTATGATGAACAATACAGGTGTTCTGATTTTTCTTCCTTCTTAACCTCTACCCTTTGTAATTTTCAAAACCTCCCCCATCAAGATTCTGATGTTAATGCCTGGCCTTTGGTAGGATGTATTCCTGTCAGCTCTCTGATACCAGCAATCTTGCGGTCCTTTAGCTACAGAGAGTGATAAAAATACTGGAATAATAATAATTATTATTATTCCAAAAATAAACACTTAGAGGCTCAAATAAATAATATAATAAGAGCAGTTGCAATGTTTAATTGGTTTGGTAATAAAAGTTTTTCAATATATATATAAAAGAGGGGCCACAGTATTATAATACTAGGGGTCTTTACAGACAAAGCAACCTCTCTTCAAGGGGCCTCCTTAGGCAGTTTAAGAACCTTGGATTTGAGATGGGTGCCTTAGAAAGGGCTTATTCACTAATATGGCTGGGCTTAAGAGCACAAGGTCCAAGACAGGAAGGGAAACACTCACTCTGAGCACTTTACCACAAAAATCCTGCAATAATAAGAAGGGTTTCAGAGAAGTTGGGGTGTATTTTCTTGACTAACTTCAATGGTTTGATTGGTTTAAGAAATGAATAATACTACAGACTAATTCATAAATCACTTTCTTAGAATCTTCATAAGCACTTGACTAACAATTGCACAGATTCTGATTGATTATAATAATTCCTGGTAAACTGATAATCTCTGAATAATGAATCCAAAGAGTTCTGTATAAATACCTTTTTGGGGTGATTTTGAGCTTCTCAGGGAACGTAGAGAGGATTCTGCTCATGGTCTGAGGCTGAAAAGCCAGTCAGGGCAAGATTAGCACGTCCACTTGGTGCTGTCAATCAGCTTACTTTAGATCTGCTGGATTTCTGTACTATTTTAGCCACAGGATCTGTTAATCTATTATGGCTTGAATTTGATCATTCTGCACTCATCCTTCATTTGTACTATTAGTATTGCTTTAAAGTGAAAAAATGTGGATTTTTACTAATTTTCCATCATCTTCTGATCACGTAGATAATTTTTAATAATTTTTATGAACACTCCTTGTAGTGTTTTGTGGTCTTCAAAGATCAGAGTCAATGATTTACCTGGTAATCCTTGATCTTTGATTTATTATTAAAAAATGTATCAAAATTAATTTTTATTAATTTTATTTAGGTCTTTATCTGTTTAGACTATTAATAATGCATATGTCAACTTGTTACATATGCCAGGCAACCCTAACTAGGTTGTAGCTCTTCTGAGCCATAGCTGGTTGTCAGATTAGTCATGACAGATCCAGACGCAGGGATCAGTCAGTACAGATGCGCGCGGGGTACGATCTGCTGCGTGAATGGCAGAATTAGCTGAGCGCGGTTCTCTAGTACGCGGGAATTTTCTACTACAAGTACGTAGGGATATGTAAGGATGCGGGGCTGCGCGCGGGAATTGTGACATAACACATTTCCGCGTGTAACTCCTAAAATATACACAACACCTCAATTATGAGTGAATTTTAGGTGTAAAACCTATACGTGACAACACATGTGAAATGTTAGAATGGCCAAAAGGTGCCATACTGGTGTCATAATTTTTAGTACTTTTATTTTTAATTATTTTAAAAATGTAAGGACTTGGATTTCAAGGGTGGGGTCAGTGAGTGACCCTACCTAAATTATGGTGGAAAATCCATTTCATCAATAATATTTATGGATTTATCACTCCTTCTTTTGCTAATTTAGATATTCTTGTTTAATTTGTTTTTTATAGTTTTGTGTTGCTAGAACAGGTTGCTCTGTACATAGTATCAACCTGACAATTCCCATCTTCAATCCCACAAGTATAGCCAATGAAATTTACACTGATATTTTGGCTAATGATAATTTTGATATGATTGGAGGGCAGTTTTCATTTAGGGATTATCAGGTATATCTTGATTTTTCTAAATTTTTAGGGGTTACATCAGCTGTTTTCAAATCCAAAGATTTTACTCATCAAAATTTTAGAGGATTATCACCATCCAAAGATTATACACAAATAGGCTTCTCTTGTCAAATATCCAAAAAAAAAACCCCAGCATTCCAGAAATATCTTGATGGAACTTTCACATTCTCAAACATTGGTGGATACAAAGAAAAGATAAATAATGCTTGTAAATAATTTAATTCAAATTTTTTTGTGAATGCATAGAATTATATTCAAAAATATTTCCACGCCAAACAGCTGAGCAATCTATTCAATATCTGCCATTGGTAAATCACTACTTACACCAGAAATTGCCAATGACAACTGGTCTTTTTTTTCTGATTGTGCACAATCTTTGACCTTTTCCTCTTTCTGAAAATTGAACTCATCTTTTTTCATATTAATTTCAGCATCAATCTTCTTCTGTTGGGCTGTGGCCTCTGCCTCTATTTGTTTCTCCTGAGCTATAAGCTCTGATCTCTGTTTTTTTTCTTCAATTTCCAGATTATGCTTCCACTTCTCCCTTTTAAAGTCAACTTTCTTGCTTTCAACAAGATTTTTCACTTTTTTTCAATGTCAATAAATCAATTTGTTTTGACTTTTTGGGAAGATTGGCAATCCAATTTATTTTCCTTAGTTGAATCTTGCTTCTGAATGATTTCTTCAAAGCCTCCAAAGCTAGAAGTGTGTCTCCTCTTTTGATGAATTTTGGGTTGATGTTCATTGAATTGGAGGCCTTGCGCTTTCCCTTGGCCAAGTTTGATGGAAGATGACTGGCTTCACTCAGATTGGAAGGTGATGTAGGAGGCCCCATTGGCTTAAGCTTTCTTTTATTTTCAAGAAAAGGATGGGGCTTTTCATATGAAATAAGTTAAAATTCACTATGCAAGAAAAGAAAAACAATACTTGCTTGAGGTGAGGTATGTTTGGGTTGTGAATTGGGAGATTCTTCCCCAAAGTTGGTGGTATTGTTGAGTTCATCCATGCTAGGAAGTGATGGATCCAGGAAAGTTTTTGAGATACTTGTGGACTGGATTGGGGTTGATTGAGCTCTAATTTCAGAAAAATCATTCTTGGTGGCTGATTCTGGCTCTGAAAGTGACCAATTGTATGTTTACTTGTTATCTGGTTCACTAGGCTGAGTTTCATTGAAAAGTGGCTCCATATCATTTGACTATGCTGTTTGAGCATCAAACTCAGCCAGAAGGGTTATATTTGCTTTTTTACCAAATATTCCATCCATTTGGTTGTAGAAAGGGCAGATTGAGTCCAATTTATCAAGCACAGAGTTTATCCCCTTGGATTTATAGGCATCAGCCATGCCAAACCCAGTTGATATGGACATGGAGCAGGCTTTTGTGTACTTTTTCTGGTAGTTCTTGAATTTCTCCTGCATTTTCTTTGAAGACAATTCCAGCCTACCTTTTTTTTTTCTTGAGCTCATTAGCCATCACAAGATAACCATTTACCTTTGAAGAAGGGGGTCAAAAAACTCTTGTTTCTTTGTTGCACCCAAAGCAAGCAGCATAGTTTGATGCAAATTTGAGCCAGTTGAACAGGATTGGGTGATATTCTTGCTTGATTTGGCCAGATAATTTGGAGGCTGAAGGAGGGGGATTGCTTGTTTTTGAATTTTTTGGGGATGTTTGTTTGGTTAGGTGGTCATTGTTTTTGGATTGCAAAGGGGCCATTTTGAGAGGGTGAGGTTTCAAAGTATAGTGTGATTAGTAGTGAGGATGATGAGATTTCTGAGGAGGTTGGAGTTGGATGGGAGTGGGAAGAAAGGATTAGATTTATGGGGAGTTCAGAGTTGGATGGAAGTAGGAAGCAAGGATGAGCAGTGAGGATGATGAGATTTCCAAGGAGGTCCAAGTTGGATGGAAGTGGGAAGCAAGGATGAGATTTCCAAGGAGGTCAGAGTTTTATGGAAGTGGGAAGCATGGATGAGAATTGAGGATGATGAGATTTCCAAGGAGATTGGAGTTGGATGGAAGTGGGAAGCAAGGATGAGGAGTGAGGAGTGAGGATGATGAGATTTCCAAGAAGTTTGGAGTTGGTTGGAAGTGTGAAGCAAGGGATGGATGGTTTGGTGCAGGGTGTGGTTGAGGTGGTGAAAGCCTTCAAATACTTTATCTGAAAAAACCCACTTATTTCATGTTAAATTTGAAACTTCTGATCTGAAATAAGTAGTTTTTTTTTGATTTTTAATGGGGGGTTTGAAATGGTGCATTTGGGTTGAAACCCACCTTTTTTTGATGGTGGGTTTTCTTGAATTTGATATTCCCTAATGTTATTTTTTATGGAAATGGCAGATTTCACACATCAAATCCGCCATTTATGCATCTTCATCTGTCCACCATCCATCACATTCAAAAAAAAAACCATCATCCACCATCTTATCATCTACATCACTCTCTCCCCTCTTAATACTCAAGCTTCTCTTGGCAGCTTGGAGATCCAGAAAAGTGGCTCATCAGACTCAAAAAGTCCTCAAAGCTCAATTTCATCAACTCCTCTTGTCTGTATTTGACCATCCTGACCCTCATCAACCCTCCAATTGTTAATCAAATCATCAAATCTCCTCAAGCTATCCCCTCAAGATCATCTAGAGATCTCCAGATTCATCCTAGTCTTCTACAATCCCTACAATCAAGATGATCATTGGAGTTTCAATAGCTGGTCCAAACAGGTGACCTTGGATACAATCTCCCCCTATGTCTCTTACACTCAAGCCAATGATCACCTTGGATCCTCCTGGCAGTTGGTAATCATCCCATCAATCATGAATTGTTTCATCAACACCCTGGCCAAACATCCTAAATCAGATTATTTTCAGATGTATTTCTCAGCAGCAAAGCTCACATCCTCAATCAATTTTTTCTCAGTAACAATCTCCAAGTCATAAACATGATTTTCATCAGTCTCACATCCTCAACCTTTCAAAAAGAATCAATTGATTCCAACTCTATTTGTTCATCCAGGAATTAGCCCTCCCCTCCTTTCCTCCTTCATCCATTCACAGGCCTCATCTACTTTCCCCAATAATACTCTGTCCTCCTTTGAGGCTTCCATCCAGGACAGGTCCAAAGGAATCAAAAGTGGTCAATCCTTTCCATAAACTCAAAACTTCTCCATCCATGCATACTCCTTCCCATTCCTTTTCCCCCAGATTTTCATGTCACTGCCAATGATGTAATCCTAATGTTTCACAAGTGAGAGATTTTCTCAAATTCTCATCTTACTAACAGCCCCTCATCCCTCCCCCCTTTTTTTTCTAGACCATTGCTTGAGCATACAACCAATGGTCAAGGTTTGATTGGCAATCTGCCCTACGCTGGTGTGGTGCTCCAAAACCTAACCTATAGCCATCAGACTCACTTTTCTAGTATAAGGACAGCTCCAATCATCAAAAAGACCTCAAAATTGGATTATACACCAAAAATAACCCCTAGTCACTCAGCCAAAGTAACCCTCTATCTCTCAAGTTTTAGAAGATACAGATCAAATTAACCCTGGCCTACCCATCCCCCTACCAGGTGTCACAGATCAGTGAAAGTTCATGGACATAACCTGGATGCCTTCAGGTACATACACCATACATTAAAACCCATACAGCACCAAACAAATCACCACACCTGTATACACAGCAATATATGCAAGACCCTTGTGCAGAACCAAACAAACTTGCAGCAATATAAATAATTAATATATGCAAGAACCTGCATGCAGCACCAAACAAATCTGCAGAAGTATACATAAGAAATATATGCAAGGCACTGCATGCAGCAAAAAACCTTCAGCTTTATACAGAAGAAATATATGCAAGGCACTGCATGAAGGACCAAACAAATGACCAACCACCACTATACAGAAATAATCTATGCAGGGGGGGCCTGTATCAATGCAGCACAGAAATTCATGCAAGGGTGTACATGCATGTAGATCCTGCACATCCTCCTCCTCTGAACAGCCTAAATGCCTCATGAACTGTATTCACTGTACCAGGGAGACCCTCAGGGGCAGCCCTGAGGGCAGGATTTTCTATAAATAGAGGGCCTTTCTCCCCCATCCAGGTCCCATCAGATCCCCCCATCCTCCCCTCCAGGGATCACCATGCCTCCTAGGCACCCTTAACTCATACTTGGCCATCCTCAAACCATTATCCCATAACCCATACTTTCACCATCTCTAATACCTTATCCCATACCAACAACATCACCATCACCATCAGCATCATCATCAATCATCATCATCAACACATACTTTTGGCAATGACCCAACCCAATAACCCATACTTTTTAACATTCACCACCACCATTATTTACCCAATAACCCATAACTTTGAACATCACCACCATGTCCCCATAAATTGAAAATCACCAAGCATCAAACATACCTTGGCTATCATCATCATCATCCATCATCACCTACCTCAACCATCATCATCATCATCATCATCATCATCATCATCATCATCATCATCATCATCATCATCATCATCATCATCATCATCATCATCATCATCATCATCATCATCATCATCATCATCATCATCATCATCATCATCATCATCATCATCATCATCATCATCATCATCATCATCATCATCATCACCTATCTTCACCATCATAATCATCCATCATCATAATCATCCATCATCATAATGCAACCATCATCACCTCCATCCATTATCACTATCATCCATCATCACCATCATTTATCACCTACCTCAACCATTGTCATTATCCATCATCATCAACAACAACAACAACAACCACCATCAGTATCAAGTATAGGCTAAAACATTTCAACTTTATCAATCATCACCTGTAAGATTAAAGGAGTATTCAGCAGTAACAAATCAAACAAGAATAAAGGATACATATGAAGGGATAAGACAAGATAAAATATTTTTCCCTTACTCAGCTTCTATAGCCTCAGTAAACTATCTGTTCCACCATTTCTTCCTTATCAAGCTTGAATACATTGATCCTATGTCTGATAGAGACTACTATAGTAGCAAATCTATCTGAAAATCAGCCACCAATCTCTTTTCTTTTATTGTTGTGAGACTACTATATTACTTAGAGGGGCAGGCAATTTAAAACCACCGTTAGTCTTCATCTATCTTATTTTGAGTTGTAGAACTAAATTCTCCTTCAAGTGAATTCCAGTTTCAGCCTCCTAAATGCCAAGACCCTTGCTATCTTTTAGCTAACAGAGGTGAGAGAATAAATAATAAATATATTATTTGATAAATGCAGCAAGAATCCATAAAATATTTGGATTAAGCTTATTGCAAGGTTAATTGGTTTGGTTATGGTTTGTTTTTATAAATCAATATGAATAAATTGATTATTAAATATTTTTCTAGAGGGGCCACAATTATATTGGGGATCTTTAACACCTCTCTTCAGGTATTTCAGTATGAAAACATGTATTCCTGGTTACTTTGGGCTCTTTAGTTTAAAGGATATTTTACCCAAAGAAAAAATGTATATAAAATACATGGTGGAGTGGCAGGGCCTTGTAACCAAGCTTCCACAAAAGAGAAAGGATAATAAAACTCACTGGTATATTATTAAATCCTTATTGTATCTGTTTGGCACATGCACTGATGGGTCAAACCTGTATACTGGGGTTTTAAGGTTGTTCAGCAGTTTTAATTGATAAAAAGAGGTTGAGGAAGGATATTATTGATCAGACTAAGCCATAAATCACTTACGTATCTCTTATAAGTACTTGATTACCTTGGCCTGGTGTCTGGATATAAATATAACTGGGTCTCTGTCCATCAATATCCTCAATAGAGCTCTTTATTTATAGCTTTTGGAGTCCCAATATTATCCTTCTGAGGGGTACAGGGGCTCACAGGGACGGAAACTAAGGCTAGCAGGGTAACAAGTGGTAGCCTTTCAAGTGTTGTTGGTGCTGTAGCACGGTTAGGATCTAATTCCTCAGGGTATGGGAATTATTCTACTTTATAATTGATATTAGGACGTGTGAATAACACTAATCTGTCCTATTTATGTATTATTTAATTAATTATCCTTATTAAATGTTCCCAATAAGTTAATAATTATTTTAATAGACATTTCTACGGACATCTTGATGTCAGGTGAGTTCTCATTATGTATTAAATAACTGGAGTAAAGTGATGATATTAATTTTACTCCTTATTTTTGAATGTCAGTTGATTTACTAAAATAATTACTTAAAAATATACGTCATGGGAATTCAGGTAATATTTTTACATCATTAGTTTTCTTAGTATGTCACAAAGATATTGATGTCTAAGAACTTTCATAAATATATATTAAAGTATTTTAATCTATTTTTAGAAGTTTTCATTGTCTTATTTTTGTAATTCTTGGTACTTTGAATTATATTTAATAAAAAATAGGTATAAGGGTTATTTAAGTATTTTTATATAATATTATGTACTTTTAGACTATCTACTATCCAAGGGAAAATTTATTACATATGTAGAATGTTCCCGTGTGGGTTGTAGCATGTTTACATGGTACCTAAGCTTTCTCAGGCTGCCTGTCACTTTGTCAACCCATAGTCCAGCAGCTGCGTACTTGTCAGAGGCCTGGGGCTGCGTACACAACCTTGACAGAGTGACAGGGCTGTATCTCAGCCGCACGCGGGTGCATTTGCTGCAGCGGCTGCGTGCGGGAATTGTGACAAAACACATTTCCGTCCATAACTCCTAAAACATACACAACACCTCAATTCTGACTGAATTTTAGGTGTGAAACCTATATGTGACAATTTGTGTGAAATATTTAATTTTCCAAAAAGTCAAAAAGTGGTGCAATGGTATTTTGGTCTTTCTTTTCCTTAATTATTCAAAACTATAAGGAGTTGGATTTCAAGGGTGGGGTCAGTGAGTGACTCACCTAATTTTGGGTGGAGAATCCATTTTTGCTATAATATTTATGGTTTTCCTACTCCTTCTTAGGTTAATTTTATTACTATTATTGTTATGTTATTTTTGTGAATTTTGCAGGTTGCTCTGCAATAGTAGCAAGCTGACATTCCCCCACTCCAAGATATGGCCATATCTGAAAAAAATCTGGAGCATGTTTAGAAAAAATTAACTTCATGTGGGCTTCAGTTCCTTTTGCTGGCCCTGTAGTTTCTGAGATGTATTGGTCCATCAGGTAAGTTATTTTCTGGTAACCATTCATCTTTGTCTGCAGATTCTCCTTTGTATCATACTAAGTATAGTCTAACATCTTTTCCTTGTAATCTCTCTTTCTTTTCTCTCAATATCCTGCTGAATTTCCCTTTTTCTTTCACAGGGTCAGGTTCTATTGGGATTATTGTTGGAGGGAGGTTGCTACCTTCTCTTTTTTGAAAGTGTTTGACTCGGCTAACAGGAAATACTGGGTGTTTTCTTGATAATTCTTCACTCAAGATTACTTCCACACCATTTTTGCCATGCATCTTTTTGATAACAAATGGTCCAACAAAGGCTGGTTTCAGCTTTCTGTTACCTGCTAGATTGTTGAAGTTGGTAGTGGATATCAAGATCTGATCTCCTATTTTAAATTCAGGTTCCCTATGTGATTTTTCCCATCTTTGTTTGTTGTGTTCTACTGCTTCTTCTACACATTTTTGAGCATGATTATTTTCTAGATCTATCATTTTCTTAAAGTCAAGAGATGTTGGATGAATGGCGGCTAAGTTATAGTTTAAGTTATTCCTAGGTAGTTTTGGAATCCATCCTCTTTCTAGTATGTAAGGGGCTTCTTTGGTAGTAGAATTTTTACTGCTGTTATAAGCCATCTCTAGAGCTGGGAGTAGGCTTACCCAATCATGGCAATAACAGTCTTAGTTTTGTATTCTAGACCAAAGCTACAGAACCTTCTTAACATATCTTCTAGGTTCTGTATCATTCTTTCAGATAATCCATCAGTTTGGGGATGGTATGCTGTAGAAAATTCTGAAGTAGTACACAGTATATCATGTAGATTCCTCCAAAACTCAGAAGTGAATACGGGGTCTCTGTCACTGATTATAATCTTGGGTATACCAAAATCAGCTATGATCCTGTTCCAGAATAGTAAAGCTACATCCATAGCACTATCTTCTTTGTGGTTAGGTAAAAATTTTGCCTTCTTAGAGTATCTGTCAACTATAACTAGGACATAGTTATATGAATGAGTATCTCCAGGGGGGAGGCTGCTAACAAAAATCATATTGATTATTTCCCATCTGTTTTTAGGTTCAGAGATCTTCTGTAGGAGTCCAAACCTTTTGCCAGCAGTTTTATTAGATTTTTTGCAGGTCTCACAGCTAGTAACATACTTAATAGTGATTTCTTTCCAGTCTATCCACCAAGCAGTTTGTTTTCCTTTTTCCAAGGTTCATTCTGTGGATAGATGCCCTGATGAACAGTTGTCATGGCATTCCTGGATTATATGTTGTATATTTTCTTTGTTGCTTAGTACTAATACACTGGAATTTTGGTGTCTGTAGTAAAGTAGACCATCCCCAAAGGTAAGCTTTCCTGCTTTATATGGTTCAAGTAATGAAGCCAGTAGACTATTTATCAGAGCTGCTTCTGGGGATTCACATTCCATAATTGTAATCAGCAGCTTTATTTCAGGAGAGTAGTTGTCCCTTACTAGGTTGAAGAAAGCAGTATCTAATTCACATAAGTGGATCCCCATCATTGGAGCATTCAATGCAAAAAGATTGATGCTCAGGATAGGAAAAAATCTTGATCTTCAGGGTCATATGCTGGATTTTTAGATTCATTAGGCAAAGCATTCCTACTTAGAATATCAGCATTCTGATGTTTAGCTCCAGCTTTATGCACTATAGTCATCTGACCTCTATACTGTTGTATAGCAATTTGCCACCTGAGCATATGTCTGCTGGGAGTTTTCATGTTCATAAGAGTTCATACAGCATTACATTCTGCGATAACTTGAAAAGTGGTGCCTTTTAAGTAATAGTGTAGCTTTTCTATAGCCCATACTAGAGCCAAACATTCCAACTGACTGGCTCCATATTGCTTTTCTGTATCTTTGATCTGTCTAGATATGAAGAGTACTGGTTTCTATACTGGTCTGTCTTCTGCTATCCTTTCTTGATTTACAGCAGCTCCTAACCCTTCCATACAGGCCTCAATTTACAGTTTGAAGGGCTTGGAGTTATCTGGTTGGATGATTAAAGGAGTAGAGGTCATAGCTATTTTTAGTTCCTCATAGTTTTTCAATCTCTCATGGGTCATTTCAAATAGAGTGTTATTGTTGCATACTTCATACAGAATCTTAGTTAGCATAGCAAACTTTGGTATTTATTGTCTGTAGTAACTGAAAAACCTATTAAAGACAGTAATTCTGTTTTTTTTTGAGGCGTAGGTCTATTCATGAAAGCAGCTATATCATTTTGATCAGCAGCTAGAGTTAGACCAGAGACTATATGTCCTAAGGCTTTCAATTCTATGTAGCCAAAGTTACATTTCTTTATTGATACCTTCAATCCTGCTCTGGAGTTATTCTGGAGTACTAATCTTACTTGGTTGATATGAGTATCCCAATCATCAGAGTATATGATAACATCATCTATATATACCATCATCCATCCTTGTCTGATGTATGTACCTAGAACTGTATCCATTGTTCTCTGGAAGTGTGATGGGTCATTCTTTATACCAAAGGGCATCCTAAGATATTCATATATTCCCAAATGACAGATTATTCTCATAAACTTCCTGCTTTCAGGGCTTATAGTTATCTGGTGGAAACCTTTAAGCATATCCATAGTAGTGATATACTTGGCCTTGGACAAGTTATGCAGAGCATGATCAATCCAGGGTATAGGATCATAATCTGCCTGAGTATAATTATTGATCATTCTGAAGTGTACTACAATTCTTGACTTGTCATTATGCCAAGCTATGATTACAGGTGTGGTCACATCTTCCTTCTCATTTTGCCCTACTTTCCTTAATACTTGTAAGTCTATCAGTTCTTTCATATGTTCCTCAAGATCTATTCTAGACTTAGGACTAGAGGGATAGGCTGGCCTTCTCAAGTTTGGAGGATAAGGAGGCTTAATTGTCAATGTCAATAGCATATCATGTCCTTTAATATCACCAATGGGATGATCTTTAGTACAAAAAGCATTTTGGTTCTCAAAGCAGACTGTCAATATATCTTTCTTCTGTTCCTCAGAAATTTTCATATTCAGAGCTGCTTGAGAGAAGTATTCTTGGTCAAAGTCTTCTCAATGCTTTTGATAAGTAGAGGAGGGGAAGTTAGATTGAATGTTGCATGTCTTAAACTTCTTGTCCCAATCACCACCTACTGTGAAGTATCTCCCTTTACTCTGGAGCACATCTATACCATATAGACATAAGGCATCATTACCTAGTATAAGGTAGTCACATAGTCCATTGAGCAATACTACAAATTCCACTTGTATCCTCAAAGATCCTTTAGTATGGGGTAGTATTATAGGAGCATTCCATACTCCAGTAGCATTCATGGTAGAGTTGCAAGAGCTAAACTTGGCTTTTGGGACGTGCAGAAGGTGTTCTTTCCAATTGGTATCCCATTTGTTTAAGAATTCAGCACAGACACATGAGCAGAAAGCTCCACTATCCAGTAATAACCTTATAGGTCTGTCTTTATAAAATCCTGTTGCATAGCAAGTTTGACCAGTGGTATAACTTTTCCCACTTATAGGTTTCACTGTTAATGGTTTAAAATCCGTAATATGTCTAGGTATTATGGTAGGATCCCATTGTTGGGGCAAGCTAGAATCCCCATGGATGTTATTGATTTCTACAGAAGTGCCTATATCTCCTTCTATAACATTAACAGGTTTTGTCAGGACCAGTTCACATTCAGAAATAGATCCTTCAGTATCAGCTATATCTTCATAGTTCTGATTCCCTTAAACCTCATGCTCTCCTTCCAAGACTGCTATCTTTCTTTTTGGTAATGGGCAGGCTTGTCTCATATGCCCAGTCTTGTTACAATTCCAACAAGTTGCAGGCATCCTCTCTTTATCCCTATTCTCATTGGGTTTCTTATTATCAGAGGTATTCATCACAGGAGGTTTTTCTCTGGTTTTGTTAATGTTTTATTTCTCTTTGGGTCTAGAAGGGGCTTTCTTGTCTAACCCATTCATGTCAATTACTTCTTCTAGAACATGGATTATAGTTGGCAAGTCAGCATCCATACTCATCCTTTGTCTTACACTATGGTTAAGATTTCCAGGACACAGGTTGAGGAGTCTTTCATTTACTTCCTTGTTATCAGCATCTGGATAGAAGCAATCCAACCTTTTCTTCTTTTCCAAGAACCATTTGTGAGGTTCATCCTTGGAGGGGTCAAATGAGGAATTTTTGAAATTTTTCATCATTTTTCTTTTCCACATTCTAGAACCAAATTGTTCTTTAATCAGAATTTTCCAAGAATTCCATGGTAAGTATCCTACTTCTTCTCTTTTACTGATAAACCAGTCCAAGGCTACTCCTTCAAATATTCTGGGCAGCCTGAGTACATCTATAGCTTCTGGTAGGTCATAAGAGTTAATAGTGTAGTCAATAAATTTAATAAAATTTATATGATTGTATTCTTCTTCACTGGAGAATTTTGGCCATTCAGAAATAGGGGGTCACAGTTTGAGGGCTTTCTCCATCCCAGGGGTAGGACTAGGCCTAAAGGTGTCACTCCTATGCATTCCTAATAAGGGTGGTGACTACGGAGTAGTGGTTTGTCTGGGAGGTTTTGGTTCCTCTGTGGTACTCCCCAAGGGGTTGTTCAGATGGACTTTCAAGTCTCTAAGGTCATTTTTGATAAGATTAAGTTGCAGTTCCACTCTGTTATTAAGAACATCCAGTTTTTCACTGAGGGATAAAATAGAGCTGTTAGTAGTGTTTACCACTTCTTCTTTTAAGGGTTGGAAAGACATAATAAAATCTTCTTGGATTCCTGATAACATATTCTCAATTGTTTGAGTCTGTCTGATCCTACCTTGATTAATTGTCTCCAATAACTGTTCTTTGTTTTCTTTGATTTCTTCCATTCCTACTGTCTTTGTTTTGTTATGAATCAATTTGTCTACTACTGAGGTTAATTTATCCATTTGGGTATAAACACCGTCCAAATTTTCACATACAATTTTGAAATTATGAGGCATATCATTAGAAAAGGAAGTAATTACATCAGAGGTTTGTTTGGGCTCATAATTAGAAGCTAATTGTTGTAAACATTTTTCCATTTTTGAGCTAGGGATATTATCTGATCCCAGTCTTTCATTCCCTTTGGTTTGGGATGGGAAGAGAATCTCTTCTTTCCTGATACTTTGCCTTTCATTTGGGCTAATTGATCCCCAGGATTCCACTTTTCTACGTAGGATTCTACCTCTTTACTTGGAATCATTTTCTGAAGAGCTATCTGGGTGGCTTTTTCCTGGGAGATTATCTTTTTCATAGACACCATGTCCTCCTTGGCTTGGGCTTCTTTGAACTCTTCCCAATATTTCATGTTCTCTCTGACTAAGCCTTTGATCCTGGCTTCCTTGGCCAGATTCTGCTGGGGTGGCTGCAGGGAATCTTCTTGTAATGTAGGGTGGCTTGATTCTACTACCTTCTCTGGCTCTAGGTTGGGATAGGGCAGAAGTACTTGGTGCTTTTCCTTGTCCATCAACATTTGATTCACGGGTTCCAGTCCCTTCATGGTTTTCCTTATTGGTGGTCTCACGGTTACGGGGAGCTCCTGGGAAAGATCTATAGGAGGGAATTCTCCCTGAGGCTCTTGTGTTACGTCTATTCATATTTGAATAAAATTTTTATAAGTATTTTACAGAAAAAATCCGTAAAAATAAGTTTTATTCAAAACTTACTTAAGTTGATGTTCAAAGGTACCAAGACTTTATTAGGATTAAATTGATCCTTAGTAGGTAATCCTATGGGTTCTTGGTGTGCTCCAATGAGGTCTTTGCCCGTCCAATCAATATTTTCAGGGCGTCCAGAGATATCTGGGACTTCTTGATGCAATAAATCAATTTCAGTGGCGGTGGTTTCTGGTACAGGAGGGTTCACTGATGTAAAAAAGGTTATTTTATTGCTCAATAAAATATATTAATATTATTTTAAAAAAATAATATGGTAATACAAGTTGTATACTTACTTTTTTATTTCAAAAAGTAATTTATACATTATTTCTTCCAAGCTTTATGTTTCCTTAATAGGGCCTGAAAGTTGATACACCTCTCAAGATCTTCTTGTTCAAGTAGTTTATCTAAGTGTTTCCGTGCAGAAGAGATATTAAGTTTCTCAGCTTGAGTTAAAGCTTTCCAACCAGTAGGTTTATAATTTTTGATATATTCTTCTTTTCTTATCTTTAAAAGATTTAAATAATAGATTATTAATTCTGAATTGGTTTTTAAATCCACTGCAAAATAATTTAATGATAAATCATGGTTATCAAGTCAGATAAATTTATCTTTGATTTACTTTTACATGAAATGTCTGGTCCAAGGTATTAAATATAATAAAATGGAATATTTCCTGGCCAGACCCCCAATTGTCAGCCTCCTTGATGCCAAAACCCTTGCTATCCTTTAGCTACCAGAGGTGATAGAATAAATAATAAATATTTTATTTAACAAATGCAGCAAAAATCTGTAAAATATTTGGATTAAGCTTATTGCAAGGTTAATTGGTTTGGTTATGGTTTGTTGTTATAAATCAATATGAATAAATTGATTATTAAATATTTTTCTAGAGGGGCCACAATTATATTGGAGATCATTAACACCTCTCTTCAGGGATTTCAGTATGAAAACATGTAGTCCTGGTTACTTTGGGCTCTTTAGTTTAATGTATATTTTACCCAAAGATAATATGTATATAAGATACACGGTGGAGTGGCAGGGCCTTGTAACCAAGCTGTCACGATAGAGAAAGGACAATAAAACTCACTGGTATATCATTAAATCCTTAGGGTATCTGTTTGGGACGTGCACTGATGGGTTAAACCTATATACTGGGGTTTTAAGGTTGTTCAGCAGTTTAATTGATAAAAAGAGGTTGAGGACGGATATTATTGATCAGAATAAGCCATAAATCACTTACGTATCTCTTATAAGTACTTTATTACCTTGGCACAGTGTCTGGATATAAATATAACTGTGTCTCTGTCCATCAATATCCTCAAAAGAGCTCTTTATTTATAGCTTTTGGAGTCCCAATATTATCCTTCTGAGGGGTACAGGGGCTCAAAGGGACAGACACTAAGGCTAGCAGGGTACCAGTGGTAGCCTGTCACGTGTTCTTGGTGCTGTAGCATGGGTAGGATCTAATTCCTCAGGGTATGGGAATTATTCTACTCAATAATTGATATTATGACGTGTGAATAACACTAATCTGTCCTATTTATGTATTATTTAATTAATTATCCTTAGTAAATTTTCCCAGTAAGTCAATAATTATTTTAATAGAAATTTCTATGGAAATCCTGATTTCAGGTGAGTTCTCATTATTTATTGAATAACTGGAGTCAATTCATGATATTGATTTTACTCCTTATTTTTCGAGTTTCAGTTTATTTACTAAAATAATTACTTAAAAATATAAGTCATGGAAATTCATGTAATATTGATACATCATTAGTTTTCTTAGTATGTCACAAAGATATTTATGTCTAGAAATTCTCATAAAAGTATATCAAAGTATTTTAATATATTTTTAGAAGTTGTAATTGTCTTATTTTTGACATTCTTGGTACTTTGAATTATATTTAATAAAAAATGGGTATAAGGGTTATTTAAGTATTTTTATATAATACTATGTACTTTTAGACTATCTACTATCCACGGGAACATTTATTAAATATGTAGAATGTTCCCGTGTGGGTTGTAGCATGTTTACGCAGTACCTAAGCTTTCTCAGGCAGCCTGTCACTTTGTCAACCCATAGTCCAGCGGCTGCGTACTTGCCAGAGGCCCGGGGCTGCGTACCAAACCTTGAAGGAGTGAAAGGGCTGTATCTCAGTCGCTCCGTGGTGCATTGGCTGCAGCGGCTTTGTGCGGGAATTGTGACAAAACAAATTTCCGTCTGTAACTCCTAAAATATACACAACACCTCAATTCTGACTGAATTTTAGGTGTGAAACCTATACGTGACAATAAATGTGAAATTTTTAATTGACCAAAAAGCTCAATGGTGGTGTTGTGGTATTTTGGTTTTTCTTTCCTTAATTATTTAAAAAGATAAGGACTTGGATTTCAAGGGTGGGGTCAGTGAGTGACCCTACCTCATTTTGGGTGGGAAACTCATTTCTGTAATAATATTTATGGTTTTCCTACTCCTTCTTAGGTTAATTTTATTATTATTATTTTTATGTTATTTTTGTGACTTTTGCAGCTTGCTCTGCAATTTTAGCAAGCTGACAGCCAGCAAGCTATTTGCTAAACTTTACCCAATCCCAAATTAGTCTCCAAACTGGTACCATTGATGGCTTCCATACCCTGAAAGCCCCTCACCAAAATATTCCTAAGTTTGATGAAACAATGGAACTCTTGATGCTGGAAGCCAATCATCATTCCATCCTCAATATCAATTTCAAGATTCAATTGCCCCACCCCTCATTATCTTACATCATCTACCCCCTCAACCCTCTCTACCATCCACCCACCCCTGCCAATTTGCCTACCCAACTCATCAGTGTGGACCCTCAACTCATCTTTTCCTCCTTTCCCTTCTAGCCTACCAATCATCCTTAGCAACTCTTCTCTCTTATAAAAAGTTCTATTGAGCACTTCAAAGATCACTCCTCACTCCTCAGCCTGCAAATGGTGCTTGGATTATGGCATCCCAAGTTTATTGAGCCCTCCTCTTCATTGCTACCCAGTCTCAAAAGAGCTTACATTGGTAACTTGCCCTCTATGGCCCAAAAATACTTTTGGGATTCCTGTCATGGCTTTAGCATGAAATTTTCCTGTCTGTTTGGCTGGGAGGGCTTAGCATTCTGCCAGGATTGTAAACAAGCTGGCAAAATTTTACTTGTCTGGACCATTAAAAAATTGCAGGAGACAATAAAGGCTTGAAAGTGGGGTGTCAATGCCATCCTGACCAACAAGACTGCAGCTTATCTCAACCTTTGCCGCCTAATGGAAAGTAATTCAATTTCAACCCCCAGGGGATTCCCCCCCCCATCAATTAAAACAAATTCCAGCGTCCCCCCCCCTCCTCCTACTCTTTAATCCATTATGCTGATGATTAAAAAAATCAACTGACCTTTTTTTTTGTTATGATCATTGACTGGTCTTTTTTTTATTTTTTTTTTTGATCATCTACCTTGATTATAACATGAATAATGATGTTTTTTTGATTCCATGCAATGAAACCCCCTGTTTGACCCCTTTTTCTTTCTACCCCAACACTTTTTCTGTACTTGCAATGCTTCCCCCACAACCCTCAAAATGTTATACAACCAATTGAATCCCTTCTTGATCATCACCCCAAGCAAAGTAGGTGCCTGAGAGGGAAAAAGATGGAAGGAGATGGTTTGACAAAAATAAAGAGAGGTGGCAAGCAGAGGGGTCTTTGGAAAAAGAGGGCACAAATGACAGCTTCCAAAATCTCTTTGGAAGTAGCCAAAGAGGGGTTTGACAAAAATTTTGTGTGGTCTGGACAAAAACTGAAACCTTTGGATTTGTACCCTTCTATTACTTCTGAAAAGAAAAAGAATACTCAAAAAATCTCCCCTGAAGAGTTTGGACAAGCCAAACAGAAGATTGAATAATTCCATTTCTTTGGTTCTGGAAAAGTGACTGTTCTTGACTGCTCCAATTGCCAGTGTCTGGTTGCAATAATTGAATTTGTCCCTTTTAATAAACTCATAAATAAAAATAAAAAAGATTTTTTTATTGGTGGGGTTAAAAATAGTCTAAAACATTTTTTTAATCAAAAATATTTTTTTTTTAAAAAAAAAAAAAAATCTATCAAAGTAAATATATTCATAATCCCAGAAATCAAGTTATCTGCTGAATTTCCACAAATGTTTTACTGCTACCAATACATGCCATGGCTACTGATAACCTATCTTTTTTTTACATTGCTACTTGTTCCCTGTCCTTTTCCAGTTGCTCTTCCATTCAATTCTTCTCCTTTTTCTCTTTGTGAAACTCTAGCTCCACCTATTTCAGTTTACATTCAGCATCCAATTTTTGTTGATGAGCCATCCCTTTTCTTTATCAGATTCATTGATACCAAAGCCAGTGGAGATTTACATTGAGTGGGCCTTTTTGTACTTTGCTCAATAGTTCTTGAATTTCTCCCTCAGCTTTTTGGATGAAATATCCAGCCTACCTTTGGTTTTATTCTTTATTTCATTGGCCATCAGGAGATAATCATTAACCTTAGAGGATGGAGGTTGGCCATCTTTTGTTTCATTTTTGGATCCAAAGCAAGCATCATAGTTGGAGGGGACTTTTGGAAAGTTTACCAGGATAATTTGATAATCTCTCTTGAGCTGACTTGAGCATTTGGAAGCTGATGGGGGAGGATTGTTTGATGTAGAGTTCCTTGAGGATTTTTGCTTTGGTCCATTGTATTTTTGTGTGGAGTTTTGGGGGGAATTTTTCTGAGGGGTCATTTGAAAAGAGTAAAAGGGATGAAGGTATGAAGCAATGAATTAAATAAATCAATGCAAGGTAGGTATTGATGAGAGCAATAAAGTTATTTGATTGATGAATCAGATTTTTCCTATGAGGTTGGAGGTAGAATTTTCCCAATGAGGTTGGAGGTAGAAGGAGGTGAGTTAGAAACCAGGGGTGTATGATGTGGACTGATTTGCGGTTGAGGTTGTGAAAGCCTTTCAATAATTTACCTGAAAAAATCCATTTATTTTCAGGTAAATCTGAAACGTCTGATTTGAAATAAGTGGTTTTTTTATTTTTCATGGCAATTTTTAAATGGAAGGTTTGTTTTTAAGCCTGCTTTAGAGATTCCTGTGGAATTATATAAATAAATTAGCAAATAGCTTTCTGGAAGTCCTTGAAGGGGAATTTAGTATTACTTATACTCCCTTAGAGTATGAGTATATACTAAGAGTGTTTTTGAATTGCCTGACCTTCTAGTACTATAGCAAGTCTGCAAAATAATTTATTTGAATTAATTTCTGGTTTTTTTTATAATTAAAATAGGTCTCAGATAAGAACTAGGTTAATTATCAATGGTTTATTGGTGGGATTTGTTGAAGATTGGACCACATTTATTAGATTATTGGTCAGTTGTTGATCAGATATATTTGATCTTAACCAATATCCCAATATTAAAGGGTTAAAGGGTTTATCAAATGGATGGTTCAGGAGAGGACCCAAGGATGTGTTTACCCACAGGGGGCTGGGTAGAGGAAAGTTTTGTAGTTGCTTTTGGTTGTGCTCTATTTCTTTGTAAGGTTTATTTATTGATTGATGGGTGGTTCTCTTTAAACTTGTGCTGAATATTTAGGTCACAGAAGAACCCTTATTCAAGCACCTGTTGGGTGGTTTAATTGGCTAAAGATGGGTAATAACTTGGTTTCTGATTACTTGTTTCCTTTATAACTGCTTCACTGATAATATTTATCTTATAGGTACCACTGATGGATGGGCCAAGAGGGCCTTATAGGTGGTTATTGGGTGATATTTTTCCAGATGGCATGAGGATAAAACTTGCATAGGGAAGAGAGGACCTCCTTAAATATACAAATCCTGCCCCCAGGGGTGCTCAAGGCTTCCCCTGAGAGTTTTCCCTGTTCTTGTGAGGAACAGTTATATAAAATTACATGAGGCATTTCTTCTGGTTGGAAAAAGCTTGTACAGGGGTTTCATGCATGCACATCCTTGCATAAATTGCTTTGAAGTTCAGATAAGATATATTGCTGTGCTGTACTGGTGATTTGTTTAGGGCTACTTTATTCTACCTACATTTATTGCTGTGCAATACTGGTTGTTTGTTTGGTTCTGGTTAAGCCTGGTTCCACTTCCTCCTGCATATATTGCTCCTGTATACTTCTGCACAGCCTCTTGTATGTGTATTTGCTTCATGTTTGTTTGGTTCTGCTTGATACTTTTTTGACTTTATCCTGCCTATATTTCTCCTGTATACTTTTGCACAGTCTCTTTTATGTGTATTTTCATGCTTTTTTGGTTCAGGTGACCAGATCTGACATGCTTCACTGCCTCCTGTATCTGTGTTTCTGTATTCTGGCTGAAGTGACAGGATCTGACTGATTTCACTGTCTCCTTTATCTGTATTTCTTTATTCTGGCTGAGTTTACTGGATCTGGAATGGTTGCACTGCCTCTTGCATCTATATTTGTGTAGGATGGATCAGGTGACTGGATCTGGACTGATTGCACTGCCTCTTGCATCTTTGTTTCTGTCTTATTTATGAGGTGACTGGATATAGACTGGTTGCACTGCCTCCTGAATCTTTATTACTGTATTCTGGGTGAGGTGACAGGATCTGACTTGTTGCACTGCCTCCTGTGCCTGTATGCTGTATTCTGGATGAGGTGACAGAATCTGGTGTATGGTCTTTGTGTTGAGGGTAAGCTTCCACTGGTATGTAATTGAGGGTTTTCAAGGTATTCCTTTTTAGAGTTTGAGTTTTCATTTATGTGACTTTCACTGGAGTTCAGAGTACCATTGATTGGATTGATTTGATCTTATTATTGTTAACCTTCAAGTACTAAAACAACAGGTAAAATGTAACTGGGCTGTGTTGTAGCAACGTGATTATCAGACTGTTTAGTCATGGCTATCAGACTCTTTAGTCATAGCATTTCACTTACCATGTCACTTAAACTGCTTATGCTAATTTTACCTTATTCATTTTGTACTCAACCACTTGTCAGCCTAAAGTGTATTTAGTCTATATAAACACCAGTGCTCTCAAGTGGAATTCATCATCTGTTCATTCACCACATCAACTGGAGTTTCCTTTTCCTCCTGTCCTCAGGTCCGTTACGCTTGACGTTATAAGTTCCTTTTCATTCATTTCTCTTTACCTTTAATTTAACCAGAGCCCAGCTCTTTTTATTTTTACACGGTTAAAAGCCTTTGCTCAACCTGAGCCAACCATACTCAATGCAAACTGGTTGCCTTCAATAGTCTCATCCAGAAATTGGTCTTCGACTCTTTTGGCGAGGGGGTGAGATGGGGATGAGCCTTGTCATTGACACTCATGCTCATCCTATCCCTCTACTTTGATGGCGTCAGCCCTGGTCTCGACTTGCTTGGCACTGCAACTCGGTGACCGTTGTCTCATTAGATCCATTGTTCCTCAAAACCTCCGACTCGTTGGAATTCTCAATGAGATGCAAACCATCAATCGAAGCAAACTATTCCAATTGGATGCTCAACTAAACGTTGCCGAGTTACGTCGACAAAAATCCTTGGCTGATCATCAACCTAATGTCAATAATGGCTTCCCGATCATCCTACCTAGTAAACCCTTGAAGTTCATCATCGATCAAAATAATGTTCATGTAGCCCAAAACGGTTTTGTAGCTCAGACGCTGGACCTTGGCTTGGTCTGAACATCTTAGTCTCTGGTTCGACCGATTGAGATATTTGGGTTTGGAGTTTCAAGGATCTGATTGCATCGGTCGATTGGAATCAAGTCAATTTGCTTGGCGTCTGAAATTGATGTCCATGATTCTTCGGAGGATGCTCTGAATCATCTATCCACAGTCGCCGGTTTACCTTTGAGTGATCGTAATAAATGGCCAGCAGCATTATACGGCCCAATGGCTTGCGTCACTATCCTCAAGTCACATACCCGTCCAATAGACGCTATAGCTTCCTTTCCAACCGTTTCTCCATTGGACCAGCAGCCCATCCCATCCTCGTCATCGACCCAAGCCATTCAAGAGGATCATCGAGTCGAGGATCCATCGCTTCAAGATCCCAAGACGTTAGGAATCCGTCTAGGTGGCCATTGAGCCAGCCCATCCCATCCTCGTCATTGACCCAAGCCATTCAAGAGGATCATCGAGTCAAGGATCCATCGCTTCAAGATCCCAAGACTTTAGGAATCCGTCTAGGTGGCCATCAAGCCTCGCGTTGGAGTCAATTCAAGCATGATCTCGGTCTTCTACCTACACTTTATTTTTTTTGTCAATCAACCATCAATTTTTCACCATCAATTCACTACTCAACTCCGAAAATCAACCAACTCAAACAAGTCTGTTCCACACAATTAAACCCAACCTTGAACAAATTCAACGCATCTTACAAGTAATTCACCATTTGAACTGAAGAATTTTCCAGCAAATAGTAGAAATCATTAAGATAGCAGTTAGAATGAGAAATGCCCCAGGAAGTTTACCAGTGATTCAGCTCATCTTATTAATCAGTCACTAACCTGTATGTAGAATTATTCCAACAGTTAGTAGAACATTATGTTAATTGAAGAAAAAGAGTTAGATTCCTTTTTAGGACAGTAACTTCCTCCAGTGCAAGTCAAGCGGGTGTGTTAGAGTTTGAGTTTTCATTTATGTGACTTTCACTGGAGTTCAGAGTACCATTGATTGGATTGATTTGATCTTATTATTGTTAACCTTCAAGTAATAAAACAACAGGTAAAATGTAACTGGGCTGTGTTGTAGCAACGTGATTATCAGACTGTTTAGTCATGGCTATCAGACTCTTTAGTCATAGCATTTCACTTACCATGTCACTTAAACTGCTTATGCTAATTTTACCTTATTCATTTTGTACTCAACCACTTGTCAGCCTATAGTGTATTTAGTCTATATAAACACCAGTGCTCTCAAGTGGAATTCATCATCTGTTCATTCACCACATCAACTGGAGTGTCCTTTTCCTCCTGTCCTCAGGTCCGTTACGCTTGACGTGATAAGCTCCTTTTCATTCATTTCTCTTTACCTTTAATTTAACCAGAGCCCAGCTCTTTTTATTTTTACATTCCTGATGTCTTCAACAGAGATGTGACACCTGGTTGGGTATGAGTTTGTCAGAGCTGAAGGTTTCTTGGGGTGTATCTTTTAATCCATGAGAGGTAGAGTGGTACTTTGGCTGAGTGACTATGGGTTATTTTGGATGTAGAATCCATTCCTGAGCTTTATTTGAGGGTTTGAGCTTTTTTTATAGTAAAAACATTAGTCTGATGGCTATAGGACTGGTTTGGTCTACCACACTGCCATTAAAAATGGGGGGTTTGGTGAACTCTGATACATCCTATTATTAGAAAAATGAGAACAATGCATTTCTTTTTATCCAAAGAAATCAGTCTTGGGTATGTATTATCCTTATTTATATTCTTTGTGAATTTTTTATTTACATATTTCCAAATATTCCAATTTACATGATATGATAGATATGTGAACAATTTCTCAGAATTTTTTTATACTTTCTAAAAAGGTATTTATATTCCATCATAGATATTTATTTTATTCCAACCAATAAATTCTTCAATTTTTTTATTGTTATTATGATCCTTACTGGATTCATTGTTTGAATATTTGAATATTTTTGTATTACCTTCATCCAATAGGTATGGGTAGTATTTTGCTAGGGTTTTTCATGTTTGGTATAAATTTATTTTAATCCCACTGGAAATATCAATTCTGATTCAAAGAAATCAATTTGTCATATATAATTTTTGGGTAATGTTAAATTCACGGCTCAAATTGGCTGTGTGGCATGCTACACGCCTCAAATGGGCTGTGTGGCATGCTACACCTCCCATTTGAGTTTTATAGCACGCTAAAGAACTAAAATCAAGTTGTGTAGCCTCCACTCAATAATAAAGAATGAACAATAAATAATAAATTATGAATTATGAATTAATTGATTTTAAATAATAAATTATATATGATAAATGATAAATAATAAATAATAAATAATAAATAATAAATAATAAATAATAAATAATAAATAATGAATAATGAATAATAAATAATGAATAATAAATAATAAATAATAAATAATAAATAATAAATAATAAATAATAAATAATAAATAATAAATAATAAATAATAAATAATAAATAATAAATAATAAATAATAAATAATAAATAATAAATAATAAATAATAAATAATAAATAATAAATAATAAATAATAAATAATAAATAATAAATAATAAATAATAAATAATAAATAATAAATAATAAATAATAAATAATAAATAATAAATAATAAATAATAAATAATAAATAATAAATAATAAATAATAAATAATAAATAATAAATAATAAATAATAAATAATAAATAATAAATAATAAATAATAAATAATAAATAATAAATAATAAATAATAAATAATAAATAATAAATAATAAATAATAAATAATAAATAATAAATAATAAATAATAAATAATAAATAATAAATAATAAATAATAAATAATAAATAATAAATAATAAATAATAAATAATAAATAATAAATAATAAATAATAAATAATAAATAATAAATAATAAATAATAAATAATAAATAATAAATAATAAATAATAAATAATAAATAATAAATAATAAATAATAAATAATAAATAATAAATAATAAATAATAAATAATAAATAATAAATAATAAATAATAAATAATAAATAATAAATAATAAATAATAAATAATAAATAATAAATAATAAATAATAAATAATAAATAATAAATAATAAATAATAAATAATAAATAATAAATAATAAATAATAAATAATAAATAATAAATAATAAATAATAAATAATAAATAATAAATAATAAATAATAAATAATAAATAATAAATAATAAATAATAAATAATAAATAATAAATAATAAATAATAAATAATAAATAATAAATAATAAATAATAAATAATAAATAATAAATAATAAATAATAAATAATAAATAATAAATAATAAATAATAAATAATAAATAATAAATAATAAATAATAAATAATAAATAATAAATAATAAATAATAAATAATAAATAATAAATAATAAATAATAAATAATAAATAATAAATAATAAATAATAAATAATAAATAATAAATAATAAATAATAAATAATAAATAATAAATAATAAATAATAAATAATAAATAATAAATAATAAATAATAAATAATAAATAATAAATAATAAATAATAAATAATAAATAATAAATAATAAATAATAAATAATAAATAATAAATAATAAATAATAAATAATAAATAATAAATAATAAATTATATCGAGTAGTGTCTGGGCCCCCACGCTTTTAGGGGCCCTCCACAACTCCCACAGGTTTTGTGGGGCCCTAAATGGCCCCCACATGACTGGAGCTGTGAATTTAACATCACCCATAATTTATTTATTTTTTTACTTGATAAATTTTTTTCTGAATTCTTTTTAAAAATATTTGAATTCCCCTGATCAAATAGCTATATGTAGCATTTTTCTATGTTTTTTGATGTTTGGTTCAAATTCAATTATATTCTGCTACAACTATTTCATTTTTTGTGAATAAAATGATTGTTTTTCATTTTTCTTATTTTTTTCATAATACATCAATTCTTTTCCAAAGCTTACCTCGGAGTTTATTTCCTTGAAGAAACTTAAATTATTTTTATTTTTTTATTTCACATGTCCATCATTTATTCTCCAAATTTTTCTACACCAGAAAGACCCCATAGACTGTCTGTAGGCCTTGAATTAGCCCTCCCAGGCCTCAATTAATGTTTGCAGGGCCCTGGGGGTGGGCAGCAGGAATCCTAGGAAGGTCTGTCCTCCCCAGACACCTATTTAATTATCCAAAAGTTTTTCTAAAGCTTAAATTTCTATATTTATTTGTTTTTATGAATTGGTGTAACCTTTTAAGGTTTACATGCATTCCTGATGTGGGAAAATATGCCAAAAGACACAAATTGATTAAAAAATTCCTATATTCACACCTTTTTCTAAGAAGGTTGTTTGTTTTTTGATTCTGAAGGAATTCATTTAGCCTGGGCCATTTTCAAAAGTAAGTGGATCTATCAATGTATCCTACACAACTATCTTTTCTTGTCATCACTTTTTTGAGTATCAAAAAAGGGAAGTATAATGAGAAAAAAAAAATTGATCAATTCTTTCTATCAAATTGATGATTTTTTCTCTCATCCATGTTTTTGGAAGAACCACCTCCCACCAAACTTTTTTCCTTTTTTTTTCCTTTTTTTTCTTTTTTTTTTCTTTTTTTTTTCTTTTTTTTTTCTTTTTTTTTGTTTTTTTTTTTCTTTTTTTTTTCTTTTTTTTTTCTTTTTTTATTTTCTTTTTCTTTTCTTTTCTTTTCTTTTCTTTTCTTTTCTTTTTTCTTCTTCTTTTTTTTCTTTTTCTTTTCTTTTTCTTTTCTTTTTTCTTTCTTTTTCTTCCTTTTTTTTTCTTTTTTTTCATTTTTTCTGTTCTTTCTTGTTCTTTTTTTTATTATTCACGGTTTTTATTTTTTTGAAGTCTTAAAGTTTTTTTTTCGAATGGGGTTCACAAAATTTTTTTTCTTTCCTTTCCTTTTTCTTGGGAATTTAGGTTCAATTGGTAATTATCCCATTTTCTTTTCTGATTTTATGTTATTGTCAATTTTTTTGTGTTTCTTGATTTGGATCCTTGGGGGACCCCATTTTTTGAGGGGTTTTTTCTCCCACTTTTTTCATGAATTCTTGTCTCTTCAGTTAACATTATAAGACATCTTATTTCTGTTTCATTATTCATTGGGACCACTCACATAATTATGATCCTAAATAATGTGTGAATACCATCAAAGAATATTTAGGAAATCTTTCCAAAGATTCAAGGAATATAATTCCTTTTTGATTGGGAATGGATCACTTTGAGGATAAGAAGAAGCAGCAAGGGAAAATCCAAGATTTGAAGAAAGAAGCAGTAAAAAAGTTGCAGTATTTACTTTGTTTGTCTGGGATAGCATATGAAATGGGCTTTTCTTCTAAAGATAGGGGGATTATTAAAATAATAATATAAAGCTTGCTAGTGTATGTGTAACTAATATTTCTAATATTTTGGCTAAGATTTCAGCGGAATTATAGATGAAGGAGCAATAGAAACTGTCTTTATATAATTTTTATATCTTGGGTGAAGATATGAGTAAAAGAGCGGAATGAATTTTGTTTTTATTGATTGGCTTATTATTTTTATTTTGAATTATTTGGGGAAGATTGAGAGAAAGGGTGGATGAATTAAATCTAGGAGATTATTTGTGAGTTGAAGAGATTTAAGTGAGTTTAGGTTTGGAAGGGTAGAGTGAGTGGGAGTTATGGATTAGGGCTTATCAGTTGGTGAGGTTGGAGAATGCTCCCATGAGGCTCTTTGATAATCTTCTAAAGTAATTTCCATTCAAATTAGCAGAGGATTTTAACACAAAAACCCTTAAATTCCAGGATCTGAGAGAATTCCCATTCCTCTTGGGCATTTACTTCCACTGGTTCTGAAGTTGGTTAGTGGCTATGATAGTTTGATTTTTCAGAGTAAGCTGTAAGGAGAGGTACATGGAAGACTGGGTGTATGGAGAACCATTTATCAGGGGTTTGGAGTTTGAAGGAATGAGATCCCATTTTTTCAATAATGAGAAAAGGACTCAACAAATTCTCAGAGATCTTCTTGTAAGTTCTTTTAGCATTGATACTCTTTAAACATAGCCAAACTTTATTTCCAGGGTTACACCTTTTGGGATATATTTTCTCTTAAGGTAAGCATAGTTCTTAGAATTCTCCATAGAATCTTTTAATTCCTTATTTAGTTGAATATGTTTATTCTGAATATATTCCAAATAAAAACTGGAAGGTGGTTTTTCCAAAATGTGCAAGAAATCGAAAGCAGGGTACCTTCCATAAAGGGTGAAGAAGGGAGATTGATGGGTAGAAGAGTTAAAAAATTTTTGTAGGCAAATTCTTCCAAGGAGAGATAAGTAACCCAGTTTTCCTGGTGATAAATTATTTACATTGGGTAGACAAAATTTGTGGGACTTACCCCCCAATTTTTTCCCACATTTTTTTTCAATATTTTTTCTATTTATTTTTTCACCAAAATTAGAAGGAAAATATTGAGAAAAATTTATTTGTTTTACTATCTGAGCATGACAATTTAAATTGAAAGTTTATTTTTTTGTGAGAAATAAAAATAAAATAAAACCAAGAGATAAGAATATGATTTATTTTTCCTTTTAATGGAGCATGAATATAAAAAAATATTGAAAAATAATATATCACCAAAAATTGATGGGAGTTGAATGATATGTTGATAACATGATGAGGAATAAAGAAAAAAAAAATAAACAAAAAAAACTTTATTATCTCATTGATTAGAAAAACCTTCAGCCTTGATGACAGTCTGCATGCAATCAGGCACGGAGTTGATGGGATTGTTGATTTTTTGATGCAGAAAGTTGTCCTGGGAACTTTGGAGGGCTACTTCCATCTCTGGGATTGTTTTTGGTTGGTAAAATTTTTGAATATTACTTTTTTAGATTTTCCATAAGTTCTTAATTGGATTGAGGTGGCCAAACAATTTTTTTGATCCCTTTGGAGAATTGCCATTCTTTGCTGATTTTTGCCTTATGGACTGGGGCCCACCCTCCATTGAAAGGAATTTGGATCAATTGAATCTTGAGATCTAGGGGTCAAGGCCCCCTTTGTAAACAATACCAATAAAATTCTTTGCATTTTTTTGTTTTGGATGCATTATGATGAGTGGGGAGGTTCTTTAACCAATGAAAGCACCCCATAATATGACTGAATAGCTCCCACTCTTGAATGTGGGGGAAAAGAATTCCAGTTTGAATTTTTCTTGAGGCTTTTTCCAGACCATGACTTGACTCAAATCCTTTCCAGTTTATAAGCTCAATCTGTTGGTAAAATTACCTTTTTCCAATCTTCTGTTTTTGAATTGATGTGATTGCAAGAAGAGGTGGGGTTTTTTTTTTCTTCATCAGTCAAATGTGGCTTCTTGGAAGCCACTTTTGAATAGAACCCCAATTCATGGGCTCTTTGTCAAATTTTCCAAGTGAATACATCTTGCAAAATCAATTTTCACATCTAGGGGGCCTTCAACTTAAAAATATTCTTGAAGGTTCAGCTCAGCTCACAAAAATTACTATTTGTTATTGTTTGAGTTCTTCCTGTTTTTTTTTTGAAGATTTGATTTTCCCTTGATCCCATAACCTCTTGAGGATGTTATATTCTGGTTTCCTTCAAATCCCCAAATTTAAACTAATTTCATTCTCTGAAGCACCAGAATCATACATTCCAAAAATCCTGGCCTTCATATCATCTTGTGACTATTTTTTTCATTTTTTTTAACTTTTGGTAAAATATGAATTAAAGAAAGAAAGGTTTTTGAGAAATTCACAACCCATACACAACTCAAAAGGGGTTCTGTGGCACATTTCACAACCAATTTGAGTCATTTATGGCTTTTCACAACCCAGAAACAGCCATTCATGACTCAGATGGGTTGTGAGCCATGCCACACAAGGCACGCTGTTCGCAACTCATTCACAACTCCAGGGTAATGAGCAAAACAAAAGGAAAAAAATGATAATATGAAATATATAAAAATGGTGATGTTAAATTCACGGCTACACCTGTGTGGTAGTCATTTAGGGCCCTACATGGCTCAAATGAGCTTTGGGGTCCCAAAGATGACTAGAAAGGGCCGTTTCAAACACGCCCAACCCCCAGGGGTTGTGTAGGAGCTGTTTAGCCCCTGTACACAGCTCAGCATGGCCGTGTTTGGGGGTGCACAACCCCCCAGAAGCCGTGGCAGAATTTTGGGTACCCCCTGGACCACAATCAGGTTCTTTCAACCCAAATTTGGGATTAACGCATACTTGGTGGGACTGTTGTTCCACACCTAGCAATCCCAAAGAGACATTAAAGCAAAAAACAAGTTAATTTAAAGTTAATAATCATAAATCATATAAAAATCTGCAAACAATTCTTCCTCAACTTGAAATTGAGCAAACTTTGTTTGATTGAAAACTGAAGTATAAAATTGCATTTTTTGCATGGGAACAGTGGCAAGCCCTCCTTCTTCTGACATGGCTGCGTGGAAGTTCTACATTGATAGTGGCATCAACAAAGCTTTGGATAAAGAAAAGAAGGATTTGGGTAATGAAACATCAAAAGCCACAATTGCTGATGTTTCATTACCCAAATCCATCCTCATCAAGGGTGACAATTGAGGAACAAAATGTTTCACAAATGGACATGACCGCTGGTGGTCAGTAATATTTTATGTTATGGGTCTTTGCCATATTTAATTTGATTGAAACTGATGGAATGAATGCCATCAATATAACTATGTAATCATGGAAGATCCACTTGACCCACCTCCCTTGAGTGCTTTTCCTACTAGGTAAGAGGCAAAAAACTATTGTCAAACATGGGCAACAAAGCATGGTTATGCTTTAACATTTTTCAACTCAAAGCGTGACCAATATGTCAATTCCTGTGATAGACATGGTTCCTATTCACAAATTCTTCTTACCAAACGGTCTAGACAAACTCACACAAGGAAGGTTGGGTGCAAGTTTTGAATCTATGAAAGTTGAACAAAGGAAGACCCCTTGTGGCGCCTCTCCTACAAAGAAACCAAACATAACCATCAACCATCTGAACATCCCTCTGTGCATCCTCAACTGAGGAGAATCTTGGGGGTGGCCTTAGACAATCTAGTAGAAGGCAAAAATGATGGGCTCAATATGTTACAACTGAAGAGAAAATTGAGAAATATTGATGGGCGGGATTATTTTGATGACCAAACAGTCTATAAAACTAAGCAGAAGGTAAGGCTTGCAGAACTAAAGGGGAAAAGTGTTCTGGAGGTACTCTATGAATAGCTTGAAGAAAAAAGTTGGATTCACCGGTCAAAGTTCAGTGGAGAGGGTCACTTGGAGGCCCTGTAATTAGCACATCCAGAGGCAGTAAAGCTTTCAAAACAATTCCATCATATTGCTATGTTGGATTGTACTTATAAAACAAATAAGTACAAAACTCCACTATTGCATGTTGTAGGAATGACAGCCAATTGTAAAATATTCACAAAAGCTCTTGTTTTTATAACAAAAGAAATGTTTGAGTTCTACAGTTGGTCTTTAAATGCATTGAAGGAGTTGGCTTATGATACTGAGAGACTTCCAAAAGCCTTTGTGACAGACCGCAAAAAAGCTCTGATTTGTGCTATTGAATCTAGTTTCCCTGAGTCATCAAGACAATGTTGCACTTGGCACTTGTCTAAAAACATAAAAGCAAACTGTAAATCACGCTTTGTTAATGACGTTGAAGGATGGAAAAGCTTTATGAATCTGTGGGCAAATTATAGGGCCTCAAAGACCAAGGAGGAGGCGGAGGTCAATGATGCGGAACTCAGAGTAGGTCCAAATCACTGCTTCTTATTCTTCCTAGTTTTGGTTTCTGACCTTGTGACTTGTATAGTTTTTCTTGAGAGACTATGAGGATGTACTCAAGTATATGGAAAATAACATTTTCCCTATCAAAGAGAAGTTTGTAACAGCGTAGACTTGTATAAACCCAGATTTCAGAAACAAAACAACATCTTGGGTTGAAGGGGCCCATGCAACTCTCAAACAATTCCTTGAAAACTCTTTGGGAAACCTATTTGATGTTTGGAAAAGCCTTGATGGAACAGTTTTGAATCACATTAAATTGTTTCATGCATCACTTTATAAATCTTGAATTAAGTTAGGGACAGTTCTTCCACCTGAACTGTTACCATTGGGTTACAAATTGTCTGTAGAGGCAATTCATATTATTGGGGAACAACTTGAGAAATTTAAACATGATCATGATGGCAAAGTGTGCACCAAGTCATATTCCAAGACTATGGGTTTGCCCTGTTCCAACCAAATAGGTGACCATCTAGCATTCAGAGGATCTGTGGTACCCAAAGATGTTCATCCTCAGTGGAGGTTGGACTATGACCCTTGCAGTTCTAGTTCTGTTAGTTGGCTTAAGTTGGATTGTTCAAGTTGGATTGTTCAAATCACTATGTGATTAATGCTTTTTGATTAACTAATTCACTAATGGTTGATCCTTTTGAATTTTTCCAGTGAAATGTTGATGAAATGCTAAGCATTACTCAGTTACGTGAAAAATTAAATGCAATGATCTTGGAATCTCCAGATCATGAGCAAAGCGGCCTATTGAAGTATATCATTCAGAAGATTACAGAATATCAATCAAAGCCAAGACTTGAATCTAAATTCTTATGATCAAGTAGGGGCCGGCCAAAATTGACAGATACACGGCAAGAACCATCTCAGTTTGAGCTTTTTGAAAAACAAATCAAGGGCAAAAAAAGAACTAGAAGGGCTCCAAACAAGAAAAGACAAAATATTGTAATTCTTTTCTTTTGGGATATGTTCATTTTTTTGGTTTAATGAACTTAGTTACTAACTAATGATGAATTTTTAGTCAAATTTGGCAGAATCTTAATTTGAATTTCATAGTTCAGAGGAAGAGACTGAAAGTTAATTGTGATCACTTAATTTGGAATCAGAATCCTCTTCAGAGGAAGAGAACATGCAGCAAAGCTCAACCAGAAGCTCATCTTTGGTGAGTTTTCATTTCATTGATCCAATTAAAGAAATGAATAATAATTTAGTTTTAATGATAGGAACCCAACTTGAAATACCTCAATCAAATACTCAAGAAATTCCACAAGTTCTTGGGTGAGGTTTGGGATCCAATTGGAGATGGGAATTGTGGATTTAGAGTCATTGCTAAATCTCTTGGTTATGAAGAACATGGTTGGTTTAAAGTTGGGAAGGAAATGATTGAAACATTAGAGAAACATAAAGCATGCTACATTAAGATGCTTGGTGGTGCAAAGGAGGTTGAAAAGATTAAACAAAGACTCAATGTTGAAGAAATCAATGAAAAGATTCCCTCCTCAAAATGGCTTGCTAAATTGGACATGGGTCAAATCATAGCAGACACATATTCCAAACCTATATGTTTCATTTCATTGGATTCATGTGATACTTATACTCCAATGAAAAATGGTGTTACTGATCAATCAGATCCAATCTTCATTTTCTTTGTAAACAATAACCACTGGGTTCTATTAGTACTTGAGGTAGAAATAATTCCTATGCGGCCCATTGTAGCAAAACTGCATTCCTTGATTTCTAAAAAAGCCTCTGGTTGGGTTTATCATCTCAAAGATCAACTGCAAATGTATTCTAGATTGTAATAGACAATTTGTTGACTCTATCAGTTTGACCATCTTTTTCTGCGGGTAACCTGCCTAGAGATTCCTTTGGCTATTTCACTTTTCACAAAGTGTTTTCTAGAAATAATAGATGAACAACAAGCCTTGGTCAGTTATAATGTCATTAGGAAAACAATGCTGGAGAATAAATTTTTGAAGAAAAGTTTAGCTAATTAAAAACAAGAAAGAGGAATTATTATAGAGCCTAGTGTGTCATACATACTTCAAAAGGACTTGAAACAGTAAAAAAAGAATTTACTTGACTTCATCAGGATCTAGAAGATATCAATGATACCCTGAAGTTTTGAACTACACTAGAGTTGTGAAAACCCTAGTTCAAGAATTTTCCATCACTATCAAATCATATCAAGTTTTTCAGGACTTGGCCTAGGAAATATTCCAAAGGCATAAATTTAAACCCAAGTAGTGAATTTGGATAAAAAATCTAAATACGCACCACTGCAAAAAAATTTGACAACACTTGCTAGCAAGTATCATGAATAAGCTCAGGCCCTACCTATGACCATGTTCAGGTCAAGCTTTCAGAAAGCTAATGTCAAGCTTTGACCAAGCTCTCATTCAAATCTACTGTGCATTTGGCACAGTAACTGTACATCAACTCTTTGGTTCAAGAATGGAGATATATTCAACTATAGAATGGATAAAGCTCAACTAGAGCTTCCTTGATGACACTTGCTAGCAAGCAACATGAAACCTCTTCTCAGGCACCCTTTACAACTTTTTTTTTTTGAATCAAGAAGTTGTTCATTTGAAAATGGGTGATGATAAATTCACAACTCCAGCTGTGTGGGAGTTGTGTAGGGCCCCACACGACCTGTGGGAGTTTTTTAGGGCCCCACACAACCTGTGAGAGTTGTGTAGGGCCCCACACGACCTGTGGGAGTTGTGTAGGGCCCCACACAACCTGTGGGAGTTTTTTAGGGCCCCACACAACCTGTGGGAGTTGTGTAGGGCCCCACACGGCCTGTGGGAGTTGTGTAGGGCCCCACACGGCCTGTGGGAGTTGTGTAGGGCCCCTCAATGCTTGGGGGCCCATACACTACTCTAAAGGGTTGTTCTAAACATGCGCAACCCCTGGGGGGGGCATATACCCCCCATAATGGGCATTTTTGATTTTTGTACCCCTGAACACAACCATATCATTTATCATTTATTATTTATTATTCATTATTTATTATTTATTATTTATTATTTATTATTTATTATTTATTATTTATTATTTATTATATATAATTTATTATTTATTATTTATAATTTATTATTTATTATTTATTGTTCGTTATTTATTATTTAGTGGAGGCTAAAAAACTTGATTTTAGTTGTTTAGCATGCCACACAACTCAAATGGGATGTGTAGCATGCCACAAGGTCCATTTGAGTCATGTAGCATGCCACATGGCCCATTTGAGTCATGTACACAACTCCACACGGCTGTCACACGGTGGTATGTGACACCATAACAACTGCAAAGTGGACTGGCTTTCATCCAGTCTCATAGCGTTTTGGTTAAGGACTTGCCTTGCAATTGGTTTGCAGTTGTGCAAAGTATGACAGTAGACTAGATAACCCTGTTGCGGGTTCAATTTGCAATCAGGACAAGTTTGAGGGTTGGCTTGCTCTTGTGACAATTTTTGGGTTTTCCACCTGTCAACAGCAAGACTCCCGAGTCTTGGTGGCTCCTTATGGCGTTCAGGAGTGTGTCTGAATCTGGCCCCACAACTGCAAAGTGGGTTAGTGCCACAAGCCATACACACTTTGGGACAAAGTGCCCTTAAACCCAGGGGTACTGTCACACCGTGGTATGTGACACCATAACAACTGCAAAGTGGACTGGCTTTCATCCAGTCCCATAGCCTTTTGGTTAAGGAATTGCCTTGCAATTGGTTTGTGGTTGTGCAAAGTATGACAACAGCCCATTTGAGTCATGTACACAACTCAAAGAGTCATGAATTTAACATTACCCTTTGATAATTCTAAAGGCATGAATATAGCCTGGGCCATTTTTTAATTTCTGAAAGATGATGGGTTTGCCTAACCTACATACATAAGGGGACCTAGCAAAATTTTAAATGGCTGAAAATTAACCAAGCATGTTCCCCAAAATCAAAAACAGTTTCAACAGTACCGTTGTAAAAATTTTTTATTTCAGATTTTACCAGAATTGGAATATAAATAAAATTAGAAATAATGCTTTCATATCAAAAAATATGGAAAAAATTCAACTATAACAGAACAGCCCAATCCAAAATAAGCCAAGCGGTGAGTGAATCAAGAGAAATAAAGGAAGGGTTTCCTGTTACCCTGTCAAAATTTCCTGTGGTTTCTTCTTCCCTTTTCCAGCATCAGAAGGAGGTGTATTAGTAGCTATAGATGTTGGAAAAAACTTTTGTTTGAAAAGTGGGAGGAAAATCATATAACAAGTGAATGAAAACAAAAGAGAATCCTTATTGACATCCAACCCATCTTTATCTAAGATCCCCATGTGACTAGACTCATGCAATTACTATCTCATATATACTAAAAATATTGGCTCCTGCACCCTTTATAAATACCAAAGTCATTTGCCTTGGTTATGCATCCTCCATTCATTTTCTGACCTTGAGGATGCACATCTTGCACTCCATTCATTCACACTGGGCAAACTTTCCTCCCCAAATTTGGGGCAATAACACTAGTCCTTACTAAGAATCTTGCTCCCAATCAATTCCAGTGTCTGTCACCTCTGGTCATCAACCTCCACTGAGATTACCCTTGTCAATTGGAATTAGACACCTTTCATCAATTTCCTTTGCACAATTGGAAATAGACAGGTGCATTGGCTTGGTGAGGGGGATGGGGTGTTGTGATATGGCTATCCTGTTGACATACTTTCTCACCAAAGCTTGCCACACAGATATATTTATGTATATATATCTAAGTTTACTGGCAGAAGAAATACAATCATAGGTCTTCCTGTCAGCACAAATGCCATGCCCCCCCTCCCAATTTGGGGGCATATACTAGTTGTCTATAATAAGATTAAGGAGTTTAGAATGAAGAATCCTCCTTTCAGGATGAAAAAAACTTGGTTTTAGCCAGCATTCATAAATAAGAATAATAATCTAATGGTAATTATAATATTAATTATGATAATAAATCAAATTTGTAAAAACTATAATCTCATCCTATTCACACAAATCCTGTAATACCACTGATTTCCCCAATCTCAACTGTGTTAGCCAAAGTTGCTATTAGGAGCTTGTGCTATTGATGAAACTTTTGACCATTTTGATTGATCTTTGCTCTGATTTGTTCTGGATGAATTTGTCTGGAGAAAAATAGGGTGTTTGTAGCAGAATTTTTCCAAAAAAAAAAAAAAAAAAAAAAAAAAAAAAAAAAAAAAAACAGCAGAAAATGTACATTGCCAGCATTTCATGTCATCAAAAATGCAACATCCTCTTTGACAACATGGAGCTGGTCCCGACAACACCATTTAGAGCAACAACATTTTTTAGGGTGAATTGTTGGATTCCCTTGTGTTGATACTGAAGAGCGATTGCGAGCGGAGTGTACTAGTTCTTGATGGGTTGATACAATTCAAAAGTAAAATGGGCGCTGATTTCACCCAAGGCCAGAAATTTTCCGCACGGGCAGGATTGAGGTGATAACCAAACACTTAGCTTTGCAATAAGCTACAAAAGCTGGGGTCCAAGTTGTTATCACATCAGAGGTATGAGGGGAAGTACCAAGCAGAATCCAGGTGGACCCATCAAACACTTTCAACTTGAAGAGAGCATAATGATACAGGGGCTCCAAAGATTCAAGGAACGCGACTACCACCTTTGAAGGGATAGCATGATCCGATATTTGTTTTGACATAGCAGGATACCCATTTACTATCAAAGACTCTCGAGGTTACACCAAATCGTTGCCAATGAAGGGTGAATTGATGGTCGATCACAGCACGCCTGCAGCTTTTATCTTATGAGATTGTTGGCATAACACTTGATGAAAGATGAAACTTTGGTTAGTTCTTGATTAAATAAAGCACCCTTTTTGATGAAACTCTGAAAGATGACATAATGAATGAACGAACTGCTCATCGTCTACGGTCGTATACAGCTCGCCCTCAGCTATAAGTTTCGAGGTTTCGTCACTGATCTCAAACAATTTCAATTTCAGGGGTTAGAATGCAATAGGCCAGCAATCGGACGAAGCCGAATCCTAAGTGAACAACGCACGCAACATCACTTAGATTGAGGCCACATTCCCGGGCGATCTGGTGAATATTAATTCCTTCATCAGGCGGGTTGAGCGTGGCGAGATACTGCATGATTTTATTTTGCTTGGCGTTTCGATTTAGATTCGTCGGTTGAGCAATTTTCCCGTGTGAAATGTTCGACATGGGTTGATCGATGTTCATCTTATTACCAGTGCCCTAATCGAATTGATGCAAAAAAAAAAAAATTAAATGACACATCAGCCTACGAGACGGTGAAAGTGATGGCGAGAGTCGAAGGGCACCGCAAACCTCAGAACCGTGGTCGTGGATGAGTGTTACTCTTACGGCGTCCAAAAGGCGATAATTGATCTCGTTAAAATCCTCGATCTTCTCCAGACGTAACCCTGCCACGTGCTTTTTTGAATTGAATATCTTAGGGGAACCAATCACTCTCACCCAATCGTGAATTCTGTTGGTTTTGCAGTTTTATTATTTTCAGTTCGGGTGAGGCGCTATGGTACGCGGATATCACCAAATGATTCAAATAACGCAACTGAATACCAGTTTCGGCCTCCAATCCTTCACTTTCGCCGTCGCTGGAATCTGTCCACTTTCGTACCTCGATCGAACCGGTTCCATCTTCGACCGATAGTAGCACATTCGTAGGATTACGATTGATTGCACGAACCACGCCGCAAAAGGACACCTATTGAAGAGATTAAGAATCAAATAATGTCTAAAAAAGAGAAAGAGTAAGAACGAGGATGACGAACGTTGGTGACATCTACATCTTGGATTACAATACTCGAGTCAGTATTGGAGGCCTCGGCATCAAGCAGTTGCTTGATAGTCACGGGGCGTAGGGCTTGCTCAGCGCGGTTGGATCCACCGGGTGTGTTGTTCGCTTGGGATGCTGCGAAGAAAAGAATTTCAGTAGTGAGCGATGTTCGATGGTTAGAGCGTTCAAGTCACGCTGGTCGCGATCATCTCCAACCTTGCATGAACCCTCCGGCGCCACCATAGTGATCGTCACCGCCATTATTGTAGCGAGCAGCATAGGACATTGGACCTGATGGTTCGACGGGTACCTTTGAGTTGAAAGAGGACCACTGGATGGGAATAGAAGTGGCAAGTGATCTAGGGTGCAGTGATGCTGTTGATGCTTCTCGGACGACGAATCTGGTGATGGTTGATATCTGCCCTGTGATAGGAACGGCATGGATGTAGTACGCGACACCATCGGCTACGACATCAGTCGACGTCCGCCCGGGTGGCCTGATATTCAGGGCCCGTTCGGCTGCCTCGAGGTCCAAAAATTGAGTGCTTGAAGCTTGGTGGCATCATCAGGCAAATTTACAATCCCAATTTGAAGGAGAAGATATGAAGTTTGCTTGTGTGGTGTAACCTTCTTGAAAAGGTGGGATGAATTCTTGGACATGCAGGCTTGACCACAGCCGAAGTTGCAGCTTAGATTCAAGCAAATTTCATCCTTCTAGCTACCAGAGTTGATAGCCAACAAAATTGATTAGGAAAAGATCTCTATTTGAACAAAGGGTTTCAAAATTTTTGTTTAATCAAATGATTTGATGGGTTTGGTTTATTGTTTGAAAAAAAAAATCAGCATAATCCCTCTATATGGAAAAATGCCCTTTTGGGACCTTGTTAAATAAACAGAATTACTTTACTTGGTTTCATCAAAGCATTTTGGTAGTTAAAACCAAGAATGCAGGCCTTGGATCCACTTCTCTTTGAAAATTTTGATACCATCAACTCAGTTTCTTCAAGTACTTGGTAGTCAATTTCAAGAAAGCAGGTCTTGATTTGACTGCTCTGTTGGGATTTCTATAAAATTAAATTATTGTCTCAAATTATTTATGATTCAATTTTGAGAGTGCAGTCCTTCATCAAATTTTCTATCAAAATTTTTATACCCTTCCAATAGTTTTTTCAAGTAGTTACATGCAGAAAAAGGAAAGGAGAAAAAAAAAGCTTTGCATGTACACATACATCAAATTTGTAATCAAATGGTTATTTTTTTTTTCCAAGGAGACCAAAATAGATGAGTATACCTACTGTTGAAATTCTGTTCTTAAAATCTTTGTTGCCCAAACCTTGGGTTCCACCAATTGATGTCATGCATAGTGGCAGTGGACTCTCAGTCTTGAATCCAAGTGGCTCCCATGTAATCTTTTGCTCATGTGTGTTCAAGTATTTGTTGTTTCCTGATTCCATACAGGTATGTTATAATTCTAGTGCATGCCCATCTTAAATCCAAGTGGCTGCTTATCCTTGTTTGTTTGATCATGCATGCAGTTGTCTGGTGGTCTATTTATTCTATGCTGAGTGTTCATAGATCTAGTTGACTACTTATCCTCTTTCCATTGGCTGTCTTGTCTGAAGCGATCCTCAAAGTTATGCAGATTCTTGCAGCTCAATATTGAATAATTTTATTCATCTTTAGATTTCTTGTTAACCACTGTTCAGCCTAGTTGAACTTAAGTCTGGTTCTATCCTAGGGGTAATTCAACATCAGTTATTCCTTTCAACATACCAGGGAGCCCCCTTGATTTATTCTCCTGATCCATTATGCTTAACAACATAAGCTTTCAAACTCCTTCAATCTTTTAATCTTGCCCTCATTCAGTCTAAATTTTAACACCTACCAGAGTATTTAAAATTTCAGTGTATCATTGGATAGTGACTACCAACTCAAGCAATGGGAGTAAAAATACAGTTGAAAAGGGTATATTAAACAAACATGTAATAGAGGAAAATGGCCACATGTAAAGTAGAGGATAAAACAAGAAGAAGAAAAAATCACTGCTTTGATTATCCAAAAGTTGGGATTTATTTCTCTTAGACTTCACTTTAAATTCTACTTTGTTATACTCAGGGTTTTCTTTTTGAATTGAAAGAATGAAAAAAAAAATCAAGGAATGCCAACCATTTAAGTTCTAAAACCCATCAAGAATTCATTTCTTAAAAAAGAGGTAGTTCTTTTTGATATGAATTCCAATTCTTTATCAATATTTGAAAATTCTATTTTTACTTGAATTAATATATATGGAATTAAAAGCTAGTTGACAGGCCTGAATTTTTCAAGCCAAATCAATTTTCTTACTTTTTTGTAAACTTCAGGAAATCAGTTTGCACTTTCATTCTTCATTTGAATTTCTTTGAACCACATCAAGCTTTTTATATTCCTTGGATTGGGTCAAAACTTATGATTTCACCTCATTATCTTGTAGTCATAACCATCTTCATCCTTGCAATATTTTTCATTATTAAAATTTTGAATCCTGGTTTATTTATTTTCATTGCATTATCATTGTAGTTAATTTCATAATCACATTAATTTCTCCACTCAGTTAGCACTCAAAATTTTTAAATTCATTTTATGCAATTCATGAAAAAACCAGTTGACTTAGACTGTTTTTCATGCACATATTTTATTTATTTTATTCACCATATGCAGACTTTATTCAGGTTTTAGTTTTAAACCAAGAAAGGAACTTAATTCAACTAACAGTATTATTCTTTCCCTGTTTCAATAATTCAAACAGTAAGCTAATTTGATATGTTATTTATTTTTTATGAATTAGACTATAACATTGGGATTTTTTAAATTTTCCTTTTCAATTGAAACAATGTCATATCAAATGTGAACCTATCTCAGAAATTCCTACTTCAAACTATTTTGTTAGAATTTGAAGAATACTCCAAAGGAATTATTTGTGTAGTTTTTATCTATTCCTGACATACATCTATTTTTCTCCCTAAGCAAATGGCACAGGTTGGTTACAGAAAATCAAACAAACAAGATTGACTAATATTAGCGTACTCCTCTGTCTTCAAAATTTTATTAACTATTAAAATTCCAATTACTTGGTTGAACCAGAAAACTACCCCAATCCCTTATGCTGATTATTTTTAAAATTTGAAGAATTCTAGTAGATCTAAAGATTTCCAACCCTTAGATACTGTTCCAGCTTCATTTTGAAATATGGGAAAGTATTCAAATGAAAATTTAGCAACTTGTGAATACTCTGTTGACCCTAATATAAATTCACTGAAGCAAATCTATAACTTTCAAGAATCTAGATCTCCTCCTAGCGGCAAATTGCAAGTTTTTAGAGAACCTTAAAACAGAATAATATATAAGAAAATGGGCTCCTAACCACAGTGATGAAATATTTTAATAATAATGATTTAGAGTCTTGGAATATTGGTTCAAGCTTCAGAACCCCAGGTATGAAACACCAAGATCAATTTCCTGGTAAAAATTTTCTTGAATTATGGTCTTACTTACAATGATTTAAAGCTATCTTTTTGAATGAAACTAATAGATAAAAAAATTCAAGTAGAAATTTTATTTCCTCGTCTTGATCTCTGGAAGGATAAACCTTACATTGGTTTAAGTCATATCTTTAATAAATTTTAAAAACTATTTATTTGTTTAATCTAAGTAACTGAAAGAAGTTCAAAAACAGCTAGATCTGTCCTTTGATGATCCAAAAAATGTTTGATAAAACAAAAAAAAAATCAAACCTGTTCATTAGTGAAAGTTTTTGTACTTCAGTACATTTTCATCAATTTAAAGCTTTAAAATATAACCTGAAATATAATGAGGTAGCTCTCCTATTTAATTTTATTACAGCTTTGAAAGATTTATTTACCAAATAAATTGAAATCTCCAGAAAAAAAATGAAGAATCTTTGAAAAAAGATTGAATGATAAATTAAGGTAGATAATGACTTTCAGGTATTTTACCTCTGATGCACATTTGGGCAATTTCTAAATATGCAAAAGTTTCAAAATAAAAATAAAAAAAAGGCTATTTTTCAATTCAGAAAATTGGTATCAATCTATTTCACTTAAATAATACAGAAGTGGAGGAATATATACAAAACCTAAATATCTTACAGAGACAAGGGGCTTGGTCTTAAATACTTAAGCTCAAACAAGATTTTATTACAATAGCAAGCTCACACCCTTTATAGTAAACCGCTTTTGCTACTCCAAAGTGCCTTTGAATTGAAATCATATTTGAAGAGTAAATTATTTTTTTAATTTTATATTGAATTTTAAGGTCCAAGTAAGACTTCTTGATTAGAGAAAGTGCTCTTGTTAACTTGTATGATATGCTGATTCAAGAATAATAAGTAACCAAGGGGCTATAGGGTAAATAACCTGCTATTTTAAATTAAAAGGAACCCCCAGGGGACTCAAGAGATCATCAGGGAAGTGAAAAAATTCCCCTGTTTTTTTTCCAAAGATCTCAGAACCTTTTTGGATCAACCTCAATGATAAATGAGTTAAAAAATACTCATTGGGCTTGATGTACAGTGGGTAGGCAGAAATAATGCAACTGATTGTCCTAAAACACACAATTTATTTTGAGGCATGTGTTTCATGCTAAATCAATTGTTCAAAAAAAGGAATTTAATTAATTTTATTCATATTATTATATATTTCAGCATCTGTACTTCAATTATACAAAAATTGAAATTTGGAAAATTATCAAATTATAATTTTTTTAAAAAAAACCATAAAACACACAAAACACTCAAAAAATGTGCTGGAGGGAAAAAAAATTGAAAAATTCTGTACCATCTAATTTTTTTTTTCTTTATATGGGTGCTAGAGAGGATCAAAAGGACAATTTTCATGAATCAAAAATTAATTTTGAGAGTTCCTATAAAAATTTAAACCCAGTTTTGATTGATTTTGACTTTTCAGTGGCTTGATAAGATGGTAATCATAATTTCAAGATAGGTTGGTTGGCAGTCTTGGAAACCACTTATAAATTGTTATTAAAGCTCTGTGAGCATGTGATTTTTTTATTGTTTAATTATTGTGCTCTTTTTCAGCTTTGAGGTGCCTTGATATGCTTAATTTTATATTTTTATGAGCTTTTATTTGATTTTGTCTGATTTCAATTGCTCCAAAATTGATTTGGACCATCAAAATTCTATCCTTTTCCAATGGTTTTACCATCTTGATCTTCTCAAAAAGCTGATTTCCCAAAGAAGACTAAATATCAAAAAATAACTCATAAATCAGAATGGAAGATGAAGAGTGATATTTCAAAAAAATGACTTACCATCTTTGATTTTTGGATCAATTGAGTAGTCTGATATTGAACTCAAAGAACTTATTTGGTGGCAATGTGGCAATGGGTCAGATGGAGTGGGAGCCAGAAGATGGGTTGGTTAATGGTGAGATTGAGCCACCCCAGGCTTCATCTACATTTTTTGAAGTACCTGGGTGTGGTTGCTTTGAAAAACAGTCCCACAACTTTTGCTAGGCACTGTCCAATAGGGCATATCAGAGTTAAAATTTTACAAAATTTAAATGGATTATTTCAGGAAAAATATCATATTTTTTGATAAAAAAACAATGAATCAATGATTTTAACTGTAAAAAAATTGACAAGCCTGAAATCAGCCATTTAGTGTTTATAAAATTTTAACTCTGATACACCCTGATGTATGGTGCTAATTGATTTACCAAAATTTTATGTAATCAATATTGGAATTATTTTCTAAATCAAGTGTTTCCTCAAGCTAGAGTCAAAACTTATTGGTTTTAGCTTTTTATTCACTCATCCATCTGTGCTCTTGATTATCTTTATCTAGTGTGTTCTCTATGCTAGACTGGTTTAGTTACAGTTCCATTTTTACCTTTATTATTGATCCTAGTGGCCCTCAAGTCTCATCTCTTTCCTATTTTGTCCTCCATGTTGCGCAGACTCTAATGGTCCAGTATTGAATAATTTTATTCATTTTTGTTTCTTACTTGTCAACCACTGGTCAGCCCTTCTTGTACCCAGACTACTTAAGCTTCCAGTTCTCAAGTGAATCAATCTTCATCTGTTCTGACTTACCATGAACTTGAGTTCCCCTTTGACTCTCTGATACGCTCCTCTTGGTATCATAAGACTTTCATCTCATCCTCTATCCTTATCTCAACTGGAGAATCAAACTGTAACTTCAACAATTCATGCTAGGAGTTAAAATAATTCAGTAGGCTCTCTGAAGCCTCAAAAAATGTATGAAATTTTCTGCTCCAATTATTTCCTCTTAAAGAAAATAATAACAAATGAAATGATTTTTCCCAACCTCACTATTAAAATATTCATCACTATTTTTTCACAATACCCATTTTTTTCAACCAAATAACCCAAAAATAAAAAAAAAATTAAAAGATGGAAAAAACAAACAAATTCCATGCTTATTATGATGAATTAAATATAAGAGGATTAAAATAAGAAGAAAGTCTAATGAAAATTATTTGAAAATTTACCTCCTCTAAAAGAAATAAAATGAACAAGGTTAGTTGTTCAAATGTTCACAATCATTCATACTACAACCTATCCAATCTTTTCCAAGATGCTCAATGTCTAACACACCCAAAATTACCAAATAAAAAATGCATTTAATAGGGCGTATCAAGGTTAGAAAAACCACCATTAGAAACCCACCATTTTTTTTGAAAAAACCCACCATTAAAAATGGCAGGTTTCTGAAATACACATACCCCCTAACTGGTGTATTTCAAAATGGTGGGTTTCATTAAAATTGCAGTTTTCAAGCATAAAACCTGCCATTATCATCCATCCACCACCCATGGCATGGAAAACACCCATCCACACCTCCAACTCATCAAATCCATATGCATGACACACATCTCATCTCCATTGCTTCACATATCCATCACTTCACATCTCCATCACTTCACATCTCCATCACTTCAAATCTCCATCGCTTCCAATCTCCATTGCTTCACATTTCCATTGCTTCACATCTCCATCACTTCACACCTCCATTGCTTCAAATCTCCATTGCTTCAAATCTCCATTGCTTCATATCTCCATTTCTTCACATCTCCATCACTTCACATCTCCATTAATTCACATCTCAATCACTTCAAATCTCCATTGCTTCACCTCTCCATTGCTTCACCTCTCCATTGCTTTGAATCTCCATTGATTCACATCTCCATCACTTCACACACATCCCATCATCATCACATCACCATCTTTCTCAACATGTCCATTCAAACTTCCCCAAAGAAAGTTGAAAAAGCAAAAAAGCTGACTAAAATTTTTTTATTATTTGAATTGCATTCAAAATTCAATTTGGAATCAACTTGTTTAGCTTTGAATTCTCTATTGAAAAAGCAATACATGGTTCCACAAAGACACACTCTCCAAAAACCTATGTATGAAAGGCAAAAGCTTCACCTACTGCCCAACTTAAGCTTCCAGCAACTGTTCCAAGCTTTATTGCCTTCTTTCATGAAACTTTTGAAGATGATTGGAGACCACCAAATCTTCCAGAAAAATTCTTGGAATCTTCAACGCAATCCAGCTATCCAACTGGCTGTTTCTCTTTTTAGATTGGGATCAAATGAAAATGGAGCAGAAATTCATCAATTAAAAAATCTATTCTCAGTCAGGTATGGATCCATTTACATATACAACAAAAGTGTCATGATTGCTATCCTATCTTTCCATTTCTTGGTCCTTTGTTGGCCAACCAAAGAAGACTGCAAGGAGATATCTCAAGTAATAGAGACTGAAGGCTTTCCTGGTTGCATTGGTTTTGTTGATGGAACCACTATCCCCTTGAGTCAAAAACCCAATCTAGATGGCAACCATTATTTTGATTGGAAAAAAAGGAAATTGATTCATTTCCTTTCCAAAGCCTTTGATAATACACTGACCAAATTTGTTTTATTTGTTTGTATAGATACTCTGTGGCACTACAACTTTTTTGTGATAACAACAAGAAGTTTGTATCCCTCCATTCTGGTCTTCTGGGTTCTTGTCATGATTCATATGTTTTCAATAAGATGCGGATTTGCCAACAACCAGATAACTACTTTAACCAAGATCAATAACTTCTGGCTGATTCAGCTTATGTTAGCGGGAAATATGTGGTTCTGGAATACCACAATGTTTCAACCAATGATCAAGCCAAAACTGATTTCAACTATCATCTTGCCCAATCACAAGTTTGGATTGAGCATGCCATAAAAATCCTGAAAGGAAGATGGGCCAGCTTATGGGAGATGCAAAAACAGCTCCAATCTTCCAAAGAAATGAAGTTTCACATCAACTGGATTATCAGTTGTGTAATCCTTCACAACCTTCTTGCCAAAATCAAAGATGAATGGGAAAAAATATTCAAAGAAGATATTTGTGATCCTCCTCAAGTCATTGCAGCCTCATCTTCTACCTCATCTTTGGCCTTGAGAGAGCGTATTTTACCCCACAAAGTTGCTCACTTTGATGAGTAGCATTTGGTTTTTAAATTGGTAAAAAATAACATCACCATGAGTAGCATTGGGTTTTTAAATAGGAAAAAAATAACATCACTGGATTTTCTTGGTTTTGGTTGTTTAACCCAGAATCCTAGGCTGACTCCCATTTTTTTCCCTTTTTTTTGGTGGACTTAGACAAAAACCAGAACCACAACTTCCAAACCAGCCACCTCACCTCACCAAAACATGGGTCCAATCCTCCCTCCCCTCAAAAACCTATCACCTCACCAAACCAAACCACCGGTCCACACTTCCCTCCTCCTCACCAAGCCACCTCACCATCCACCTCCACCTACCTCCAAGTTCACCTGCTCATCCTCCTCCTTATTCTTCTTTGATCAGTGTCCCAGGTAAGCCTCCCTCCTCCTCCTTTATTCATTGGAGCTGACCTCCCCCCCCCCTCCTCCTCCTTTTGCAAGTTCCAGGCCATTCATCCCTCCTTTCTCAGCCCCACCAGTAAGCTCCCTTGCTCAGCACCCCCACTACTCCTCCTCCTGCTCTCCTTCTTCCCCCTCCTCCTGCTCCCCATCTTCCTCCACCACCACCTTTCCGGTCAATCAATTGCTTGCCAGTCAATCAATTGGTCCACCAGCAATCAATTGATTGGGTGACTGGCAAGGAATTGATTGTTTGATTGCTGGTCAATCAATCAATCAATTGTTTGCTTGCCAATTGATTGGTTGACTGTAAAGAAAACAATTGTTTGCTTGCCAATCAATTGATCAATCAACCAGCAAGTAAACAATTTTTTGCTTTCCAATCATTCAATTGATTGGCCAGCAAGCAAATGGTAAATTTCTTGCCAATTGACCAACCAGTGACCTTCCCCCCTTCAGCTCCTCCTCCTCGTCCCAGTTCTTTATTAGTTGACCAACTTTTTTTTTGTTTTTTGGTAGGAGATTACCAGTAATTTTCTTGTTATTTTCTATGTTGGTTGATCATCTAAGTGGTTTATACAGGATTGATGATTGTTTTTTTTTGTTTTTTTTGGTAGGAGAATGGCCGGTATTGTTTTTGTTATTTTCTATGTTTGTTGATCATCTAAGTGGTTTATATTGGACTATTGAATTTTTTTTGCTTTTTCTTTTTGATTCAATGCAATTTGATCAGATATTCCACTGCTTTGAACACCCTTTCTTGACAGCCCATTCTTCACCCACCAAACTCAAAATGTTAGAACTAATGGATTTCCATCTTGATCCTCACCCCAATCAAATTATACGGTTGGGAGGGAAAAAGATGGAACAAGATAGTTTGAAAAACATACAGAGAAGTGGGAAGAAAAGGGCTTTCCAGAGAAGGAGGGCTCTAATGCGGCATTTGGAAATTGTGAGGGAAGTGACTGAGGAAACAATTAATGAAAAGATTTTTTGGTCTTCACGCAAACTATGTCCCTTGAATATTTATCTGTCCATTGTCAATAAAATTCAAAAACCCACCCCTGAAGAGTTGAAAAAGGCCAAACAGAAGATCAAACCGTTCCATTTCTTCAACTCTGGAAAAGTATATGTTCAAGATCTATTGGATCATGAGGCCATGGTTGGCATCATCCAATTTATACCTTTGAATGAAATCTCTGAGAAAGAGAAGAAGGAAATCAAATCAGTAACAACATTCCTTCACCAATCCAAAAAATTTGTCAACACTGTTGGTCACTCAAGATCTTGGGGTGGGAAAATGTGGAAAATTGATGGACCATTCTGAACTATTTGGACAATATTTGAAAAAAGATTCTGTCATATCCTCCCCTAAAGAGTATTATTTTTTTACTTGTGGTCCCAAACTAAAAGTTGAATGGACAAATTATTGACAACAAGGATGAATATCAAGTATCCAATGGCCAATTTGTGTTCCCAGACTTGGGTTTTGGGATTGATTTCAAACAAAAGGGTATTGTGAAAATGGTTTGGGAAGCAAACAAGTACAAACACTGTACTTTTCCTGCTGTGGATACTGCCACCCATACTAGGATGGCAATGTCCATGAAAATCAATAGAACAACTCAAAACACTGGCAACAATGTGGCCAGTGGCAAAAGATATCTTAGGAAAAAAATTATAAATAATAATAAAAAAGATTTGTTCATTGGTGGTGTTAAAAATACTCTCAAACGTTTTTGCAATCAAAAAATCTTTTTTTGTTTTTATTTTTAAAATTTTTATCAAACTAAATATATTTACAAACCAAGAAATTGAGTAATTTCCTTTATTTCATCCACAGTTTTACTACTACCAATAACATATCTTTTTTTTTCTGTGGCTAGCCTTTCCCTCTCCTTTTTGAGTTGGTCTTGCTCTCAATCCTTCGCCTTTTCCTCTTTTTGAAACTCCAGCTTGGCCTGTTTGATTCTCCACTCAGCATCCAACTTGTGTTGATCAGCCAAACTCTCATCTTTCCACTTTTGACAATCCATAGCCAGTTTAAAATCCCTCTTCTCCTTCTCAAATTGAAGTTTTTTTGGATTGTATTTGTGATTTCACTGTTTTTTGGAGGGGAATAGGAATGATCTTGATTTTGAAAGCAAGTAAAATCCATCAATGAACTTACTTGAATCTTTCTTCTCCTTGATATCCTCAAAGCCAGAAAAATTTGAAGTGTTTCTCTGCTTGAAACATCTATTAGGGTTGAGATTGATGGAGTTGGAGGCCTTTTGCTTTCCCTTTTCAGAGGAGGTTTGTGTGGGAACGTCATTGCTCTCATTTGAAGGGGATGTTTGAGGACCCATTGAGCTGATTATTTGGCCATTCAGGAACGGATGAGCCTGTTTTTTCAAAATATAAATCAGTCAGGATTAATCAGACAGAAGAGAAAAGATCTTGGTTCCTTACTTGAGCAGATGATGACAATGGTGGTGATACAGGGATAACTTGCTCCTCATTGGCCAAGTCATTAAGTTCTTCCACCCCAGGAAGAGAGGAATCCAAAGAAGGAAGTGAGGTGTCAAAGGAAGGGTTTGAATTGTTGATCAATGCTGATGTAGACATTATTGGAGCTGATTCTGTTGGAAAATCCTCCTCCACATCATATTGGGGTCACTCATAGCTTTCATTTGGATCATCATTGCTAGGCTAAGCATCCACAGCCAGGTCCTCAGCATCAACTGAATCTGATTGTTGGGCATCAAAAGTGGCTAAAGGGGTGATATTGGCCTTTTTTCCAAATATTTCATCCATTTGAACATAAAAAGGACAAATGGAGTCCAACTTATAAACCACCAAGTTGATTCCCTTTGCTTTATTGGAGTCAGTGATACCAAAGCCAGTGGAGATTGAAATTAAATGGGCTTTTTTGTACTTGGTTTGATAGTTCTTGGATTGCTTGGGCATCTGTTTGGATGAAAGATCTAGCCTACCTTTGGTTTTCTTCTTGAGTTCATTGGCAATCAGGAGATAACAATTAACCTTTGAGGATGGAGGTTTGCCAACTCATCTTTCATTGTCAGATCCAAACAAGCATTGTAGTTGGATGGAATTTTGAGCCAGTTTACCAGGATGATGTGGTAAGCTCTCTTGAGCTGACTTGAGCCTTTGGAAGCTGATGGGGGAGGATTTTTGGATTTTTAGTTCCTGGGGGATGTTTGCTTTGGTTGAGTGGACTTGCTGGGGGATTGTTGCTGAGGGACCATTTAAAAAGAGTAAGTGGAATGAAGTCATGAAGCAATAAAGCAATGACAGTTAGGATGTGATGAAAGGGGGGACAAAGTGACAAAGCAATGAAGCAATTGGAGGATGGAGGTGATTAAAGAAATAAAGTGATGACAGTGATAAAGCAAGTTGAGAGTGATGAAGTGATGAAGCACAATGAAGCAATGAGAGTGATGAAGTGATGAGGATAGCAATGAAGCAATGAGAGTGATGAAGTGATGAGGATAGCAATGAAGCAATGAGATTGATCAAGTGATGAGGATAGTGATGAATCAATGAGAGTAATGAAGTGATGAGGATAGCAATGAAGCAATGAGAGTGATGAAGTGATGAGGATAGCAATGAAGTGATGAGAGTTATGAAGTGATGAGGATAGCAATGAAGGGATGAGAGTGATAAATTGACGAGAATAGCAATGAAGCAATGGGAGTGATGAAGTGATGAGGATAGCAATGAAGCAATGAGAGTGATGAATTTTTCCAATAATGTTGGAGGATGAAACCAGGGGTGATTATGTGGAATGACATGTAGTTGAACTGTTGAAGGCCTTTATATAATTCATTTGAAAAAGGGTGATGTTAAATTCATGGCTCCAACTGTGTGGTAGTCGTGTAGGGCCCTACACGGCTAAAATGAGCCGTGGGGGCCCAAAGACGACTACAAAGGGCCCTTTCAAAAATGTTCCACCCCCGGGGGGTTGTGTAGGAGCCATGTAACCCCCAAAAACGGCAAATCTTAGCCGTGTACCCCCCTAAACAGCTCAAAACCGCCATATTTGGGGGTGCACAACCCAAGGGAAGTTGTGCCAGAATTTTGGGCACCCCCTGGACCACACTTGGGTTCCATCAACCCAAATTTGGGATCAAGGCAAAATTTGTGGGACTGTTGTTCCACACCTAGCAATCCCAAAGAGACTTTAAAGTGAAGCCAAAATGAAAGTAAAGTGAAAATTGAAATCAAATAAAAATCTGCAAACAATTCCTTCTTAACTCAAAAGTGAGCAAACTTTGTTTGTTCAATTGAAAGTTGGATTGAATACTGAAGTATACCATTGCATTTTTTTGCATGGGAACAGTGGCAATCCCTTCTTCTTCTGAAATGGCTGCATGGAAGGTCTACATTGATAGTGCCATCAACAAAGCTTTGGAAAAAGAAAAAAAGGATTTGGGTAATGAAACATCAAAAGCCCCAATTGCATCCTCATCAAGGGTGACAATTGAGGAAAAAAATGTTTCACAGTGGGATTTGACCTCTGGTCCTGAGTAACATTTTATGTTACTGGTCTTTGTTGTATTTAAGTTGATTGAAACTGATGGAGTGCATGCCATCAATATAACTATGTAACTATGACAGATTCACTTGACCCACCTCCTGTTAGAGCTTTTCCTACTAGGGAAGAGGCACAAAACTATGGTCAAACATGGGTAATGAAGCATGGTTACGCTTTAACAGTTTTCAACTCAAAGCGTGACCAATATGTGGATTTAGCCTGTGATAGACATTGTTCCTATTCAGGAAAACTTCTTACCTAACAGCATAGACAAACTCACCCAAGGAAGGTTGAGTTCAAGTTTTTAATCCATGCAAGTTACACAAAGGCAGACCCCTTATGGCAAATCTCCTATAAAGAAACACAACATAACCATCAACCATCTGAAAATCCCTCTGTGCATCCTCAACTGAGGAGAATCACTGGGCAAGCCTTGGATCTACTTAAGGAAGTCATGAAAGATGGGCTCAATATGTTACAACTGAAGAGAAAATTGAGCAATATTGATGGGCGGGATTATGTTGATGACCAAACAGTCTATAAAACTAAGCGGAAGGTAAGGCTTGCAGAACTAAAGGGGAAAAGTGTTCTGGAGGTACTCTATGAATAGCTTGAAGAAAAAAGTTGGATTCACCGGTCAAAGTTCAGTGGAGAGGGTCACTTGGAGGCCCTGTAATTAGCACATCCAGAGGCAGTAAAGCTTTCAAAACAATTCCATCATATTGCTATGTTGGATTGTACTTATAAAACAAATAAGTACAAAACTCCACTATTGCATGTTGTAGGAATGACAGCCAATTGTAAAATATTCACAAAAGCTCTTGTTTTTATAACAAAAGAAATGTTTGAGTTCTACAGTTGGTCTTTAAATGCATTGAAGGAGTTGGCTTATGATACTGAGAGACTTCCAAAAGCCTTTGTGACAGACCGCAAAAAAGCTCTGATTTGTGCTATTGAATCTAGTTTCCCTGAGTCATCAAGACAATGTTGCACTTGGCACTTGTCTAAAAACATAAAAGCAAACTGTAAATCACGCTTTGTTAATGACGTTGAAGGATGGAAAAGCTTTATGAATCTGTGGGCAAATTATAGGGCCTCAAAGACCAAGGAGGAGGCGGAGGTCAATGATGCGGAACTCAGAGTAGGTCCAAATCACTGCTTCTTATTCTTCCTAGTTTTGGTTTCTGACCTTGTGACTTGTATAGTTTTTCTTGAGAGACTATGAGGATGTACTCAAGTATATGGAAAATAACATTTTCCCTATCAAAGAGAAGTTTGTAACAGCGTAGACTTGTATAAACCCAGATTTCAGAAACAAAACAACATCTTGGGTTGAAGGGGCCCATGCAACTCTCAAACAATTCCTTGAAAACTCTTTGGGAAACCTATTTGATGTTTGGAAAAGCCTTGATGGAACAGTTTTGAATCACATTAAATTGTTTCATGCATCACTTTATAAATCTTGAATTAAGTTAGGGACAGTTCTTCCACCTGAACTGTTACCATTGGGTTACAAATTGTCTGTAGAGGCAATTCATATTATTGGGGAACAATTTGAGAAATTTAAACATGATCATGATGGCAAAGTGTGCACCAAGTCATATTCCAAGACTATGGGTTTGCCCTGTTCCAACCAAATAGGTGACCATCTAGCATTCAGAGGATCTGTGGTACCCAAAGATGTTCATCCTCAGTGGAGGTTGGACTATGACCCTTGCAGTTCTAGTTCTGTTAGTTGGCTTAAGTTGGATTGTTCAAATCACTATGTGATTAATGATTTTTGATTAACTAATTCACTAATGGTTGATCCTTTTGAATTTTTCCAGTGAAATGTTGATTAAATGCTAAGCATTAATCAGTTACGTGAAAAAGTAAATGCAATGATCTTGGAATCTCCAGATCATGAGCAAAGCGGCCTATTGAAGTATATCATTCAGAAGATTACAAAATATCAATCAAAGCCAAGACTTGAACCTAAAGTCTTACAATCAAGTAGGGGCAGTCCAAACATGACAGATACGCTGTGGTGTTGTATTTATAACCCCGGATCAAGAGCTGCGTTGCGGGCTGCGCGCTCAGCAGTTGGGTAGGTCGGGCTCAGCATCTGGCGTGCGCGCGTTCTCAGCAGTGCCTGCTGCGGGCTCAGCAGCAGTCGCGGCGGGCTAAGAAGTAGGGGCTGCGGAGCTCAGCACCAGGTATGGGTCGGGCCTACCTCAGGCGGCGCCGGACCGCGACCCGCCCGGAAGAAGCGGACCAAGTGATGGAGCCGGCCCAACCAAGCTCGCGGGTGGCTAGTCCGGAAGGCAAGGGCGGGGCGATCATGGGCTATACGCGCTGGGGAGGCCCGCGCGGGCATAAGCGTGGGCCGACCCGCGGATTGTGGGATTTGCAGACGGCGCGGACGGAAACACGGGGGGCTCCGAGTAGGGCGCGGCGGAGGGCCGCGCCATGAGAAGGACAAACCGGGCTACGTTAATACCAAAGGGCGCGGGTAATGGCAAGGGATGGAGGGATAGGGTTGGGCTAGGGTTCTGCGGCTTAGGGTTTTATTTCATCACTTGTTCTTGTTGTTTGTGGTTGTACTTAGGCTAGGGTTGAGGGGGGGGACTTAAGACCTCACCCTCAACTCTGGGGTTGGGGAGGATCATCATCTTACGGATTGGGGAAGGAAGGAATTTCATCATATCATCACTCTCTCTTCTTAAAAACTCATCGCGCCCAATCATCTTACAGACGCTAGACCAATAATTTCCAGAACTCAGGACAACTTGTGAAGGTAACTCTTCTTAAGTTTCCACAACGCGGCAAGAACCATCTTGATTTGAGCATGTTGAATAACAACTCATAGGGGAAAAAAGGAGTAGAAGGGCTTCAAACAAGAAAAGACAAAAGATTGTAAGTCTTTTCTTTTGGGATATGTTTATTTTTTTGGTTTAATGAACTTAGTTACTAACTAATGATGAATTGTTAGTCAAAGTTGGCAGAATCTGAATCTGAATTTAATAGTTCAGAGGAAGAGACTGAAAGTGAATTTGGATCACTTAATTTGAAAATCAGAATCCTCTTCAGAGGAAGAGAACATGCAGAAAAGCTCAACCAGAAGCTCATCTTTGGTGAGTTTTCATTTAATTGATCTGATTAAAGAAATAAATACTAATTTAGTTTTCTTGATTGGAACCAAATGTGAAATACCTCAATCAAATACCCAAGAAATTCCATAAGTTCTTGGGTGAGGTTTGGGATCCAATTGGAGATGGGAATTGCGGATTTAGAGTCATTGCTAAATCTCTTGTTTATGAAGAAAATGGTTGGTTTAAAGTTAGGAAGGAAATGATTGAAACCTTAGAGAAACATAAAGCATGCTACATTAAGATGCTTGGTGGTGCAAAGGAGGTTGAAAAGATTAAACAGGTTGAAAAGATTAAACAAAGACTTTATGTTGGGGACATCAATTAAAAGATTCCCTCCTCAAAATGGCTGGCTAAATTAGATATGGGTCAAATCATAGTAGACACATATTCCAGACCTATATGTTTCATTTCATTGGAGTCATGTGATACTTATAAACCAATGAAAAATGGTGTTACTGATCAATCAGATCCAATTTTCATTTCCTTTGTAAACAATAACCACTGGGTTCTATTAGTACTTGAGGGAGAAATGATTCCAATCCCGCCCATTATAGCAAAACCATGTTCCTTCATTTCTAAAAAAGCTTCTGTTTGGGTTGATAATCTCAAAAATCAACTGCAAATGTATTCTAGATTGTAATAGAATTTGACTTCATTTCATCATTGGGTTTCATATAAATTTCAATTCTAATGCAGCTAACAAGTTCTATTAATGTAAAGGGTTATCACATTTTGAACATAATTATGTTGAGTGTTTTGAGTTAACATCATTATATTGAGTGCTTTGAATGAGAGTTTAATGGTAATTCAGTTCAACTTGTGTTGGGCTGATTCCATCACAAGCTTGAATTATGTTAAGCTTGGGATGGGATCAGCTCAACACAAGTTGAAATTGTTTTTTTTGGTGTTTTTACTTTAGGGCTGTTGAAAAGACTTGTATTTTTTTGGGCACTTTTACTTTAGGGCTGTTCAAAATACTTCTTTAATTTTTGGGCCCTTTTACTTTAGGGCTAGTCAAGTTGAACTTAATTTAGGGCTTGTAAAGTTACTTGTATTTTTTTTGGTGTTTCACTTTAGGGCTTGTCAAGTTACTTGTCTTTTTTTTGGCTTTTTTTAGTTTAGGGCTAGTACAGTTACTTGTGTTTTTTTGGGTCTTTTTACTTTAGGGCTAGTCCATTGGATAGTACCAGTTTTTATTTATTTATTTATTTATTTTTTTTAACCAAAAAATGAACATTCTTTGATTTTTTGGTTGATTTCTGTTTTTTTGGAAGGTTCATTTAGTTTATGGGTTATGTTAGTACCCTTTCATTCCGTTTTTTGTTTTTTTGGCTCACTGAGGTCTGGTGGCGTGTGGGATGCCACACAACTACATTTGAGCCATGTACAACTCCACACATCTCAAATGTAGTCGTGTGGAGTCCCACACGCTGGTGGACCAGGCTGGGTTGGCCGCGCAACTATTTGAGCCATGGGGGGTTGCACACGGCTTGGATTGGACCATGTGGCATGCCACATGGCTCCTTTTGACCCGTGTGCACGGCTCAATGAGCCGTGAATTTGACATTTACCTCAAAGTAAATCTCAACTTGAAATCACATGTTTCCAAGAAATTTTTAGAGGTATACCTTTTTCTGTTGATTCAAAAAGTTTTGTCATTTTCAATAACATTTAAATTAAAATTAGTCCTGTCCACAGCTCCAATACAGTCCTTGAAATAAGGATAAAACTTTGAATTTCCCAATATCTCCTCACGGATAGGAGTATTTCCAGTGGTAAATGAAATGAATTTCATAATCAATTGATGGTTGGAGGAAATTTTTTCAATAAAATTTGTGAAAACTCTTTTGGTTGAAAAAAAAATGAATAAATGGTAAATTATTCAAAATGCAAGCATTCAAATAATTAAATGAACAAGTGAAGAAAATAAAAGAAAAATGAAAAGCAAACTTTGATATTGTATTGGGTGATCTCTGAAAAATTTGTTGAATGATCTTAATGGAGTCTCCAGTAATCAAGAAATATGTCAAAATACCCAACATCTCCTCAAAGCTGATCCATCTTCCTAAATTTAAGCATCCATGAGCTTCCAGCTCTTCTTGAAGCTTCTTTAAATTTTCCACATGTGTCTTCATGTTTTCATAAAATGGTCTGGAGTTCTGATTTCCCTAATCTCTTGAATCCATAGTTCCTCAGATAATAAGGAAGTTTTCTTTTGTTAAAGGAGGATTTCTGAAATGAATTGAAAATTAATTACTTGTAGTACTTGCTACCTGAAAGACTTGGATAGCCTGTAAATTCCTGTGGGAATGGTTTAATTCTGCAAAGCAATTTTGTGAAATTTCATTTGAAGCTTCTGGGTTACTATCTTGGTAGTTATCCGTGCCATGTTGATTGTTGGTTAGGTTGGAATGACTGTAAGAAATTGAGAAAAAAAATGTGTGTAATGGCAATAATCCATCAACATTTTTTAAAAAATTGAATCATATCAATTTTTTTAAATTTTGATTGTGGGAAATTTTAAATTTGCAACCCTACAGAAACCATTCACAACTAAAAATGGGTTGTGTTGTGCAGTTTGCAACCCATCCTATTTGTGAAAGGCTGTTTGCAACCCACAGAGTAGTGAAAGGCTGTTTGAAACCCATCTGAGTTGTGATTGGCTGTTTGCAACCCACAGAGTTGTGAACATCTGGCTGTTTGCAACCCACAGAGTTGTGAATGGCTGGCTGTTTTCAACCCACAGAGTTTTGAATGGCTGGCTGTTTTCAACCCACAGAGTTGTGAACAGCTGGCTTTTTGCAACCCACAGAGTTGTGAACAGCTGGCTGTTTGCAACCCACAGAGTTGTGAACAGCTGTTTTCAACCCACAGAGTTTTGAACAGCTGTTTTCAACCCACAGATTTTTTAATGGCTGTTCATGCCTCAGATGGGTTGCAAATGGTCATGAGCAACTCATTTGGAGTTTTGGTGTGCTGTTTGCAACTTGTGCACAACTTTTATTTCTTTATTTATTTATTTATTTATTTAATTTTTTTATTTTTTAATTAATTATTTAATTATTTATTTTTGTTTGAAACTCAATTTTGGTTTGCAACTTGTTGAATTGTGAACCTCTGTTCACAAATCATATGGGTTGTGAATGGTTTTTCATGTCTGTTTGCAACCCAGGCTTGCAAATTTAATATTTCCCTTTGATTATTTATTGTGACAGGCAGAGATTTTTAATTTAATTTTAAAGAATTCAATTTTATAAATTTTGATCTGGGAAGAGATTGTCAATAATGTGTTTAAAAATATCAATTTTGTAAATTTTGATCTGGATGGTGATTGGAAATAATATTTTTAAAAATATAAATTTAGGGGGGATAAAAATAGTTGGAAAGAAGGAGAACCAGCTCAACTTTTATCTCATGGAGGGCTTGGTTCCCATCCTCATGACAGGGGTTGGTGTCACTGCCTACACATCCTTGGTTGAAACAGAGCGGTTGCAAATTCCTCTGTGGCAACAAAGTGGTTTCCAATCCATCTGTGGCAAAAGAGTGTTTGCCAATGCCTCTGTGGAAACAAATACTTGGCGGAAACAGTGTGGTTTCCAATTCCTCTACGGAAACCCATCCTTGGCAGCAACAGTGTGGTTTCCAATTATACCCTGTAACTGTAACCTTGGTTGTGAGCTTAAAGTTACAAATCAATGGGATGGTTTTCTGCAGGGCCCCAGGGACTCATCCAAAGTTAAATTTAAATATAAGTTAGAAGTCCTCAAGTTTTCCAAATGCACCCTTATGTATCCACAAGCCTCATATCAAGCCAATGAAAATGGGTTTTTATAAAATAAATAACAAAACCATGAGATCTGTTTTGAGCCTAATGGTCATTCAATCCAATCCAGAATTCAACCTCAATTATAATAAAAAGTCAGAGCATTGATTTCAGTGTGTGTTCCTGCAAAAAAAACATTTAAATCATGAACCTGTAAGATTGGCTAAATTTATCCAGAAGAAAAAATATTTATAATATGAAAAATGAAATTAAGAAGTAAATTCTATCTGGAAAATAATCTCTTGAATATGTCTTCAATTTTTGAAGTACCTCTTCTGAGACATTGGTGCATTAAAGTATGAACTAATCATATAAAAATTTGGCCCTATCATTTTTATCTCACCCTTCTCCAGTCTCTTTGGCTATAAAATTCCACAATGGGTGCATAATTGATTGCACATACAGTAAAAAATGCTTCAGATTCCTGTTGTTGCAATTTTTTTGAATGGCCTCAACATGCCAATTTTTCTTTGATTGAATTCACCCTGATCAGCCATGAAACCCAAGAATTACATTCTTTGGATTTATCACAGCTCATGATAATTTTGACTGAAAAGAATATCCCCAAATTCTTTGTAAAAAAAAAATTATGAATGTAATTTAGAATGAATTTTCTGGAAATTAAAAACAAGAAGGTGACCCAGATTCAAAGTTTTTTGATACGCTGAACAATGGCATAAAGAATGAATCATCAATTTGTTCCCTTACTTTGTACCTGGAATATTAAAAAGAACATATTTTTCAAATTCAAAAGGGTGCTTCAAGCTGAAGAAATTTGAGATTCTTTCATTTGTTGTTGGGAAAAAAATTCTTGGTAAAGAGCCAAAAAGGAATATGAAGTAAATTTTCCAAGGTTGTAGTGCTTCATGAAGCAGGGCCTGCAGATTTCATTCCATCATGTAAGGTTGGATGAAGCATGATCCTGTAATTGAAGAACTGCTTGATTCCATTTATTGCCTTTCCATTTAATACCACATTTACCCTTGCATTTTAACCTTTAAACTGTTTTCATTTGAATTAATCCCTTTTGCTAATCATGCCAAGATATTTTAAAAATTTGAAATCATTCACTAACAGCATCTATCATCACCTTTCAATTTTTTTTAATAGTCATAATCTCCATTTTTTCTTCAATGTAGGTTAGCATTTATCCACATTATACTCTTGTATGAAAGAGACATGTTTTTCCTGAAAAGAGTTCTGATTTCCCTGTTGTACATTTTTCCTCAGCCAGTTATTTTCATATATTCTTGGATATTCACTGTTTGGAAATCTTCACAGTTGGTTTGCTTCAGTTGACTTATCCATCAAACAATTTATGCACCTTGTCAACCCTTTGCAAGACTTCACACCTCAAATTACCTTGGAGGAAAGTCTTGCTCTTTGAGTATTACTTTGAGACTCTTTAACCATCATTTCCTTTAGTTTTACTCTTTGCACTGTGGCCATCTATTCCTCTCATTATGTACATGGACTGGTCATGTGGCACTTGCCTCAGAAATTAAGAATTCTTAGCTTATTCTTTTTAGAATGTTTGATGCTAGATACAAATGATCATACTTTTCAGAGTCCATGCTCCTCTTTGTATTACAGATTGATTTTATATTGATCCAAATCTTACAAACTTTATTCTGAAAAACTCACATCCTTTACCTCTACTTTCCTCAAACTAGCCTTTAGTTATCTTCAAAATAAAACTTAAAGCCACTATTTCATTCTTTGCTGTAGTCTTCCCTTTCCTGTGTGCATTCATAGAGCATCAGTACAAGTCTTGCCCAGTCACACATGTGGGCCATTAACTCATTCAATATGCAATAGTCACTTTAGCTGGACATGCAAATGGTATACAGACTTTGCTGCAATTAATCATCTATCCAATAGCTCTAGTTCTAGAACCCACCTTCTATTCAGTCTTCAACGCTCAATGGCATGCATGGGAAACACTTAATCAGACCATCCATTATAAATGCCAAGTTTTCAGGAAGTCATAGAAACAGTGCCATTTTTGCAAAGGTTGCAGTGGGTAAATGGCCGCGCCAATTTATCTCCGCAACATTATTTTGGCTTTCCTCATTCCTGTACTTGCTTCTTCCTGGTTGTTTATTTCTGATGATGAATTCCTTTTGAATTATTATTTGTCATTTCATCTTCTCAATGTGGTAGTATTGCTGTTAACTCTTGCACAACAGCAAGCTGATAGATTTCTTGCCTCAAGAGAATCGATCGTGGGAATCACTATTATTTCACACGCCATGATTTTCCAAAATTGATATCAACTTAGTAGAGAATTATGTGACAACGGCTAGAATACAACTTGCGCTCGAGAGGCTGGATAGTTTCATTACGGGTGCACTCAACAGCGACCATGAATAGCCACAAATTCACCCTGTCGTAGGCCACAAGCGTTGAAATGCATGCTAGGCCGGTTAATCGTATCTTCTCCTTTTGTCACGATCATCTTTAGAAGGTCTGTCGTCCTCATACTTCCTTTTATCGTAATCGTCACCATCTCTACGACTTCCCCGACGGTCATCATAGTCCCTATCTCGATAACCCCGATGATCATCACGGCTTCTTCGGTCTCGATCATCCCGAGAATGGCGATCTCGATCTCTATCCCGATCCCTTTCCCGGTCTCTTTCTCTCTCCCGATCTCGGTCTCCCCCGATAGGACCAGATGGTGGTGACATTCGTCCCTCGTGCTCCCGAACCTTGTCTCCACGACTACCCCAACCGTTTTGAGTGGCGGAAGAATTCTGGGCCGCGGCGGCTTGAGCTCTTTGCTGACCGAAATGCGCAGCTTGTAATCCAGCCGTAAGACCTGGATTGGAGCTGCTGATAAGCGAAGGCGCATTGAGCCCATGTGGTCGGGTGCGCCATTCTTCAATTGTTTGTCGAAGTTGAAGATAGCCCAGATGCATCTATTGATGGACCATAAGAGACAGATCAGAGATCACCCATTAATATGGTCACAACCATAGCCTTACTTTACCACCGAAATGATCGGCTAGACGTCGGTCACTATCTAAGATAGACAGATAAGCCCCACAGATGTCGCAAACACGCAGCTTCTGATGTCCAGAAGCGCCCGAGGTTTCTATGGGTCGAAAAATGCGAGTGAGCCGATCGCAGAAATCTAGCTGAAAAACAGGTGAAGTCTACGGACCAGTTAATTGTTGCAGTTCGCGTTCCTTTTCTAACTTTTCGGCCTTGAGGGCTTCAGCCTTAGCCAGCTCGGCCATGGACTGGTCAACTTGACCGGATTCACCTTAAAAGCGTCAACAGAAAATCAAACAAATATGAGCAGACAACAGCAGACTACCTTCAGGAAGAAACTTTATGCAAATAAATGCTAACCCAAAGTCTCAACCTCAGCCATAGCGCCTTCATAGGCAGTTTGAATTTCACCGATTTCTCGCATCTGAGACAATGAATACAGATAAATCGAAAGAAAAAAAGCGAGACGCTGATTCATGAAGTACGGTATTTGACTAACCAAAGCAGTTGTCCGATTGTTTTCTTCAGGGGTCTTTTCCAAGCGTTTTTGAGCCGCACGAATTCTTCGGTCACATTCTTCGACAAACCCCAATATGTTGTTCTCGTATTCTCTTCTCATGGCTTGGACTGGTGTTTAGATAGCAAACGTTTCCCATCAATTGCGGTGACATACTCGTAGTTATCTGCTTTTTTCGACCGAGTGAAATTACTCAAGACGGATGATACACTGACGTTCTTGGGGCGAAACGGCATCAGCAGTTTCTTCTGGATCGTCACTTTGACTTCGCTTGAGAGCTGCTTCATACTCTCCTTTCAATTTCTGAGAGTGAGTCTTCGCACATGCCCCTAGGTCCATTTTCTAAAGGTTTGAAAACAGGGAAGGTCCTTCACAGGTGAGCGAGAATGGTAGAGCGTTCAAAAAAATGAGGAAGCACTCAACTGTGTTTGTGAAAAGGTCGTGAGGACAAGCCCCACAAAGATAACTTCGACATACTTTGGGATCAGTGAATTTTAGATCGACTTGGATCTAACAATAGTACATCGACAAGGTCAAGGTTGATAAATTACTTATTCGGCACGGGCAAAATTCTTACTCACTATTCCCATGGCCTCAGCCCCCATGAGATGTTCCAGGTTCTTTTCAGGCGGGCCGAAAGAGCAACATTACAAATCTTGATCCGTCGAGATGGCATTAATCTTTGGGAGACAGGCCAACTTACCTTGCGCTGTAGTTCAGCCAATCGACCCATCTTGCGAGTGCTCGAAATTGATCCAGTGAAAATGCAAGTGAAGAAGAAGACCTGTCAGAGGGTGCAAGAAGCGCTTCAACAAGAAAAGTTCCGACTCGCCCAGTTGCTAGAAGCGTATCCCGGGTAGCAGGCAACCGCCGGTCCCCCGTGGTCTAGGGGGGGATGATGACCTGTGATCGCGCCCAGGCCGGGGAGGCCCGCTTTCATGAGGGTTTCTGACACCCTTCTTTTTTTTTAAAAAAAAAAAAAGAAAGAAAAAGTGCTATGGATTTCGCATATCACACAACCATTCAATGAGAGAATCTTCTATTTTTGGAAGGATGAGTTAAATAGTTAGCGCAAACTTGATAGCCAAAAAAATAGCTAGAAAGCAATTTAACATGTATGTTTCATAGTTGCCTGCTCCATCAGGCTGCAGCAGTTAACTACCAATCCAAAACACTCAATTGATTCCCACAGTATGGGTCACTATCTGGGATAATTTTTTTTTTCAAAACTAATCTCAAATATATAACTCAAAATTTAACATAAAAACCACCCACCTGCCAATCTTCCAAAAACAAACCAAGATATATTGAGGTGAGAGGAGTAGGTATCATGATAGGTGGGAAGGATTTGAAAGATTAGGTGTTTTAAGATTGGATTTGGGGAGGATGAATGGGTTTTCAAGCAATATTGAACAAATTTTATGCAATTATAGATGGGTAAAGTGCATAAATATGAATAATGTCCAGGGTGAAGCTTAGCAAGCTTGCTAAATTTTCTCAACTTTATGGCAAATTGAATGGACTTTCACACAACCACCAAATACACCAGGAGAGATAGATGTTTTGTTAAAAAAGAAAACTCAAAATTGAAAATTGATCCAAAGCTTGAAACATGGAATCAAAATGTGAAGCTAGTCTCAAATTAAGTGGAAACTGCAAGGGAACCTCTGTGAGAAGTGTCAGGTTGGAGATAAGTGTTTTGGTGAATAAGGAAACTAGTGGTGATTAAATGAATACCAAATTAAATAATGGAGGAAAAATTTAACACAGGAAAAGCATGTGATTTTTATAAAAATATAGCCTTCTTCTGATACAAGAGTACAGCCTCATGAGAGCCAAGACTATATCCAAGACAAAATGAATTTAATAGGTGAAAAATGAAGAGTTAAGGCAAGAAATTGATGAAATCAAATATATATATACACACTTCAGTTCACATTATTGATAAATTAATTTAAAATTTGACTACATTTATTTAGACTGAGATGAAAAATGCAGTGCTAAATGCAGGGGTAGTTAATGAAACCATGAATCTAGTGTCACATTTGAGTAGACTTGAAGCTTGGTTGATGATAACAGATTCAAAGGGGATAAAAACTTGAAGAATAGATTTGATGAAGTCTATAATCAAATCAATCTGGCTTGGAAGATTAATTAACATTAAATAGGAAAAAATTCCATAGTTATTTGATTCAAATTTTAGTTTAAAGGTGCAAATCAAATCAACTTAAATGCTTATAATTGACAGAATGAGTTCCTATCTTTAAAATATAAAAAATCAATTATAAAAAGAAAAATCAGTGTGATTTTATTTATTTTTCATAATTCAAATTTCAAAAGAAGATCCTGAAAATGAGATGAATGCCATTTTGGAATTCATGATCAAGTAGGCTTATTTTTTAGGCCATTTTTGAAGCACAATGTTTGCCTGGGTATGAAAAATGAAGATCCTGAAATCTTTGAGGAGATTTTGAAATGAGTAATTTCAATTCAATTTTTATTTTTGACATCCCTTCATTCTAAAAAATCAATCATATTATTAAAAAAATTAAAACCCAAGAAAAATTATGGACACCCTAAAATTTTGAACTTAAAAAAATTAAAAAACTAAAATGTTGCCTCAAATTCACCAATCAAAAAAAAAATTTAAATCCCAGAAACACAGTTTCAATTGAGATTAATTGAAAACTCTTTTCCAGATTAATTCTTCTTCTTCTTTTTTAAATTAACTTCCCTCAAACCATTAATTAAATCCTCCATAATCAAGTTTTAAATTGATTAGAATTTAAGATAAGATTTCTTTTCTCATTTCAAAAGTGGAAAAAAATCCACCATATCTTGAATTGGAGATTTTTTAAAATTTTTAAATGGATATTTAAGAACAATTTTGATCACTATATTCAAACCTTGAAAATTTCCACATTCAGGCCTTTTTTAATACAATTAAAATAATAATGACAAATGACTTTTATTTATACAAAAATTCATTATTTAAGAAATTTTTTGATAAAATAATGCCTTAGGGCCTATCTCCCCACCCATGGAATTGAGAAAATTTAGGATTTTTTTTAAAAAAAATAATTTAAAATATATTTAAATTCAATAAGTTTTTCAAAGCCTTCCCTCTGGGAGTAAATTCATGGCCCCATTTTAAATCTTTCAGGGAAATGGGAAGGACCCCTGAAGCCTCAAATTGGTTCTTTTGGGGCCAACTTGATTTTTTTAAAGGCCTCAAGATCTTTCAAATGTGAATCCCTCAATTTTGTAAAAGGATTTAAAGCCCTTTTAGTCATGAAAACAATGGAATTCTGCAGATTAAAAGCTTTACGGTTGGTTAAAACCAATGCAATGTATGTGTTTTATCCATTTTATGTACCTAAAATACTTTTAGGTGGCCACCATGAGTCCAATATTATTTCTGATAATCTTTAAAGTTAAAAAAAATCTATATTTCTTGGAGGTCCTGTTTAGCCCTAAAAGCTGAGTTTTTTTAAAAAATTTATTATTAAAAGGAATTCTTTAAATTAGAGCAAGCCATTTATGCATCATAATACATCTAAATTCACAAAATGCACCCACAACCAAACATAATAAAATTGATACAAGAGAATCATCCATCAGAACCAAAATTATAATTCCATCAGACCATACACCTCATCAATTCAAATCACACAAATAACCACAACTCACAAGTCTCTTCACTCTCAGAATTTCCAAAACAAAATCCAGAAATTTATTTCAGAATTAAATCAATATGACTTAATTTGAAAGACAATAATTGGTCACCAGAATACAGGTATTGAACCATGCCATTTTTGGAAGGAAAAACATCATTATACTCCCTAACTTTAGCTTCCAGCAATTTTTTAAAAATAATGGGGTATCATTCATGAAAATTTTGGAGATGATTGGAAACCATCATGTCTTCCAGTATGAATCTCAAAAGCCTCTGGGCAATCCTGCTATCCTAATTGAAGTTTATCTGTGTAGATTCTTCTCATATATCAAAAAGAGCAGATATTGATTGCCTATAAGATACATTATAGTTTTTTTATGGAATTTTCAATTCTTGTATCCAAATATCTATAAATTTTATCTGAGTATTCCAGTGCTCATCCATTTTATGGAAAACCAAGGAAAATTTCAAGGAGATATCTCATGACATTTATACAAAATTATTCCCAGTTTTTATTAGCTGTTTTGTTTGGTACCCAAATTGCCTTGAGTCAAAAAAAGAAAATCATTATTGGAAAAAATGCTTTGATACCAGAAAAGGCAATACATTCTTTTATTCAAAAAATTTTTTTATCAGAAACTGATAAACCATGTTTTATTTTTTCAATTACATACTAAGTTGTTGCTAAACTTGTTTTGAATAAAAAAATGAGGTTCATTTCCATCAATTATGGTCTTAAAGGCTCATTTGATTTTTTTTTTAAAAAAATTATAAGAAGAATGTTAAAAAATTTCTTAATTAATTTGGAAACTATTGATAACTCCTGGCCAATTCATCTTATGATTCCAGTGGTAAAGATTTTTTTCCATAATTCTGGAATCCTTATCCTGAGGATCAAGATAGGAATAAGTAAAATATCATCCAGATCAATGTAGAGTGAAAATTTCAAATGCTTTAGGTTTAATTAAAGGATGATTTTCCATATAAAAATGAATAAAGAAAAAGCTTCAAAATTACAAAGAAATAATGAAAATTTATCAACTAAATAGGGCGTATCAAAGTTAGCAAAACCGCAATTAGAAACCCTCCATTTTTTTTGACCAAACCTACCATTTTTAATTGCGGGTTTCTGAGATACACATACCCCCTAAATGGTGTATTTCAAAATGGAAGGTTAAATGAAAATGGTGGTTTTCAAACATCAAACTGGCCATTTCATCCATCCACCATCCATGGCATGCAAAAAACCCATCCACACCTCCAACTCATCAAATTCATACGCATGACACACATCTCATCTCCATTGCTTCACATCTCCATTGCTTCACATCTCCATCACATCAAATATCCATTGCTTCACATCTTTATCACTTCACATCTCCATTGCTTCACATCTCTATCACTTCACATATCCATTGCTTCACATCTCCATCACTTCACATCTCCATCACTTCACATCTCCATCACTTCACATCTCCATTGCTTCACATCTCCATTGCCTCACACACATCAAATCATCATCACATCACCATCTTTCTCAACATGTCCAATCAAACTTCCCGGAAGCAAGTTGAAAACACAAAAAAGCTGACTGAACTTTGTTTACTATTTGACTTGGATTCAGACTCCAATTTGGAATCAACTTGGTTAGCTTTTAATTATCTATTGGAAAAGCAGTACATGGTTCCACAAAGACACACTCTCCACAAACCTATGTATGAAAGGCAAAAGCTTCACCTACTGCCTGACTTAAGCTTCCAGAAACTGTTCCAAAATTTATTGCCTTCTTTCATGTAAATTTTGGAGATGATTGAAGACCACCATATTTTCCAGAAAAATTCTCAAAATCCTCAATGTAATCCAGCTATCCAACTGGCTGATGCTCTTTGTAGATTGGGATCAAATGGAAATGGAGCAGCAATTCATCAATTAAATAATCTATTCTCAGTCAGTTATGAATCCATTTACATATATGCCAAAAGAGTCATGATTGCTATCCTATCTTTCCATTGCTCTGTCCTTTGTTGGCCAGCAAAAGGAGACTGCAAGGAGATATCTCAAGTAATGGAGACTGAAGGCTTTCCTGGTTGAATTGGTTTTTTTGATGGAACAACTTTCCCCTTGAGTCAAAAACCCAAGCTAGATGGCAACCATTATTTTGATTGGAAAAAAAGTCAATTGATTCATTTCCTTTCCAAAGGCTTTGATAATACCCTGTCCAAATTTGTTTTATTGGTTTGTACAGATACTCTGTGGTGCTACAACTTTTTTTCAATAAAAACAAGAAGGTCATATTCCTCCATGCTGGCCTTCTGTGTTCTTGTCATGATTCATATGTTTTCAATTGGATGTGGATTGACCAACAACCAGATAACTACTTTGACCAAGATCAATACCTTCTGGCCAATTCAGCTTATGCTAGCGGGAAATATGTAGTTCTGGAATACTACAATTTTTCAACCAATGATCAAGCCAAAACTTATTTCAACTATCATCTTGCCCAATCACAAGTTTGGATTGAGCATGCCATAGGAATCCTGAAAGGAAGATGGGCCAGCTTATGGGAGATGCAAAACCAGCTCCAATCTTCCAAAGACATGAAGTTCCTCGTCAACTGGATTATCAGTTGTGTAATCCTTCACAACCTTCTTTCCAACATCAAAGATGAATGGGACAAAATATTCAAAGAAGATATTGCTGATCCTCCTCAAGTCATCCCAGCCTCATCTTCTACCTCATCTTTGGCCATGAGAGAGCAGACTCTACCCCTCACACTTGTTCAAGCATTGGGTTTTTAAATAGGTAAAAAATAAAATCACAGAATTTTTTTGGTTTTGGTTGTTTAACCAAGTATCCTAGGCTGACTTGTTTTTTTTTTTTTTTCTTTTTTTTTGGTGGACTTAAACAAAAACCAAAAATTCAAAACCACCTCACCCCACCAAACCACTGGTCCACCTTCACCAGTACACTTCCTCCTCCTCACCCACAACCACCAACTCACCCATCACCACCACCTCCCCATCACCTCCACCTCCCCATCACCTCCAGCTAAACCACTGGTCCACCTTCACCCGTACACTTCCTCCTCCTCACCCACAACCACCACCTCACCCATCACCTCCACCTCACTAACCACCTCCACCTCACCTCACCTCACTCACTGACTCCCCTCCTACTAACCCTGGTAAGCCCCCTCCCCCCTCACTGGTTGCTGATCCTTTGATCATTCAACCTTTAGGTCCCCCCTAGATCCCCATTAAGGTGAGCCCCTCCTCCTCCTTTTACTCCTCCTCTCCCTGCCCCTGATTGATTGGCAATAAATTGCCGCTTGCCGGTTGAACGGCAAGCAATTGATCTCTTGCCAATAAATCAATTGGTCAACGTGAAAAAATTGATCTTTCTGGTTGATCAATCCATCAATTGACCAACCAGTGAAGTGCCCCCCTTCTGCTCCTCCTCCTCCTCCCAGTTCTTGAGAATTTGACTGATTTTTTTTGGTAGGAAATTACCAGCAATTTTCTCCTTATTTTCTATGTTGGCTAATCATATAAGTGGTTTATACCGGACTGATGATTTTTTTTTTTGGTAGGAGAATTGCTGGTATTGTTTTTTATTTTCTATGTTTGTTGATCATCTAAGTGGTTTATACTGGACTAATGACCGTTTTTTTCTTTTTTTTATTCAATGCAATTCAATTGGACATTCAACCACTTTGACCACCCTTTCTTTACATCCCATTCTTCACCCAAAAAACTCAAAGGATTTCCGTCTTGATCCTCACCCCAATCAAATTATACGGTTGGGAGGGAAAAAGATGGAAGGAGAAAGTTCAAAAAACATACAGAGAAGTGGGAAGAAAAGGGCTTGCCAGAGAAGGAGGGCTCCAATGCGGTATTTGGAAATTTCATTTGAAGTGACTGAGGAAACAATTAATGAAAAGTTTGTTTGGTCTTCATGAAAACTACACCCCTTGAAACTTTATCCGTCCATTGTCACGAAAAGTCAAAAACCCACCCCTGAAGAATTGGAACAGGCCAAACAGAAGATCAAACAATTCCATTTCTTCAGCTCTCAAAAATTATATGTTCAAGATCAATTGGACCATGAGGCTATGGTTGCCATCATCCAATTTATCCCTTTGAATGAACTCTCTGAGCAAGAGAAGATGGAAATTGACTCAGTAACAAAATTCCTTCACCAATCCAATAAATTTTTCAACACTGTTGGTCCCTCAAGATCATGGGGTGGGAAAATGTGGGAAATTGGATGGCAAAAACCAATGGATCCTTCTGAACTATTTGGAAAATATTTGAAGAAAGATGCTGTCAAATGCTCCCCTAAAGAGTATTATTTTTTGAACCTTTTTTCTGACAAGGTCTCTCAAATATTGGGCCAAATGTTTCAAAAATTAGCCAAACTTGAGTTCAATTCCAACCATGAAGCTATGATGGACAACAAAATACCTTCCTTCTCCTCATTGGAAGTTGGATCTGGCCTTACTGCTTTTGACTGCTCACCTCACATCACCTTCACCTCAGACTCCTTCTACAACTTGCCCCATATTGAACAAGGTGATGTCTCTGACAATTCATTTTTACTTGTGGTCCCAACCTAAAATTAAATGGAAAACTTATCAACAACAAGGATGAATATCAAGTATCCAATGGCCAATTTGTGTTCCCAGACTTGGGTTTTGGGATTTATTTCAAACAAAAGGGTACCTTGAAAATGGATTGGGAAGCAAACAAGTCCAAACACTGTACTTTTCCTGCAGTGGATACTGCCACCCATACTAAGATGGCCATGTCCATGCAAATCAATAGAAAAACTAAAAACACTAGCAAGGACTTGGCCAGTGGCAAAATATATCTTAGCAAAAAAAATATAAATAAAAATAAAAAAGATTTTTTCATTGGTGGTTTTAAAAATACTCTCAAACATTGTTGCAATCAAAAATATTTTTTTTGTTTTTATTTTTAAAATTTTTATCTAAGTAAATATATTTAAAATCCAAGCAATTGAATAATTTCCCTGATTTCATCCACAGTTCTACTGCTACCCATACATGCCATGGCTACCAATACATGCCATGGCTACCAATACCCTATCTTTTTTTTTTGTGGCTAGCCTTTCCCTCTCCTTTTTGAGTTGGTCTTGCTCTTGATCCCCCTCCTTTTCCTCTTTTTGAAACTCCAGCTTGGCCTGTTTGATTTGCCACTCAGCATCCAACTTGTTTTGATGAGCCAAACTCTCATCTTTCCACTTTTGAAAATCCATAGCCAGTTGACAACCCCACTTCTCCTTTTAAAATTGAAGTTTTTTGGCTTTTATTTGTGATTTCACTGTTTTTTGGAGGGGAATTGGAATTAGCTTGATTTTAAAAGCAATTAAAATCAATAAATGAACTTACTTTAATCTTGCTTCTCCTTGATATCCTCAAAGCCAGGAAAATTTGAAGTATTTCTCCGCTTTTGATGGCTATTAGGGTTGAGGTTGATGGAATTGGAGGCCTTTTGCTTTCCCACTGCAGAGAAGGTTTGTGTGGGAAAGTAATTTCTCTCATTTGAAGAGGATGTGGGAGGCCCCATTGGCTTGAGTATTTGACCATTCAGGAACCAATGAGCCTTTTTTCTTACAATCTAAATCAGTCAGTATTAACCAGACAGAAGAGGAATTTTCTTGGTTCCTTACTTGAGCAATTGATTCCAATGGTGGTGATACAGGAATAACTTGCTCCTTGATGGCAAAGTTGTTAATTTCTTCCATCCCAGGAAGAGAGAAATCCAAAGAAGGAAGTGAGGGGTCCAAGGAAGGGTTTGAATTGTTGATAAATGCTGATGTAGACATTATTGGAGCTGATTCTGTTAGAAAATCCTCCTCCACATCAGATTGGGGCCACTCATAGGTTTCATTGGGATCATCATTGCTAGGCAGAGCATCCACAGCCAGGTCCTCAGCATCAACTGAATCTGATTGTTGGGAATCAAAAGTGGCTAAAGGGGTTATATTGGCCTTTGTTCCAAAGATTTCATCCATTTGAACATAAAAAGGAAAAATGGAGTCAAACTTTTCAACCACTGAGTTTATTTCCTTTGCTTTATTGGAGTTGGTGATACCAAAGCCAGTGGAGATTGAAATTGAGTGGGCTTTTTTGTACTTGGTTCAATATTTCTTGAATTGCTCCCAAATCTGTTTGGATCATAGATCCGGCCAACCTTTGTTTTTATTCATGAGCTCATTGGCCATCAGGAGATAACCATTAACCTTAGAGGATGGAGGTCAGCCAACTTGTGTTTCATTGTTGGATCCAAAGCAAGCATTTTAGTTGGATGTAATTTTGAGCCAGTTTACCAGGATGATGTGGTCAGCTCTCTTGAGCTGACTTGAGCCTTTGGAAGCTGATGGTGGAGGATTGTTGGATGTTGGGTTCCTGGGGGATGTTTCATTAGTTTGAGTGGACTTGCGGGGGGAGTGTTTCTGAGGGGACATTTGAAAAGATTAAGTGGGATGAAGTGATGAAGCAATAACAAAATGACAGTTAGGATGTGATGAAAGGAGGGATGAAGTAATGAAGAAATGAATCAAGGAGAAGATGGATGTGATTAAAGCAATAAAGTGATTACAGTGATAAAGCAAGGTGAGAGGTATGAAGTGATGAAGTGCAATGAAATAATGAGAGTGATCAAGTTATGAGGATAGCAATGAGGTGATGAGAGTGATGAAGTGATGAGGATAGCAATGAAGCAATGAGAGTGATGAAGTTATGAGGATAGCAATGAAGCAATGAGATTGATGAAGTGATGAGGATTGCAATGAAGCAATGAGATTGATGAAATGATGAGGATAGCAATGAAGCAATGAGATTCATGAAGTGATGAGGATAGCAAGGAAGCAATGAGAGTGATGAAGTTTTGAGGATAGAAATGAAGCAATGAGAGTGATGAAGTGTTGAGGATAGCAATGAAGCTTTGAGAGTGATGAATGGATGAGGATAGCAATGAAGCAATGAGAGTGATGAAGTGTTCCAATAAGGTTTGAGGATGAAAAAAGGGGTGATGATGTGGAATGACGCGTAGTTGAGCTTTTGAAGGCCTTTATTCACTTTATTTGAAAAAACACATTTATTTTCAGGTAACTTTGACACTTCTGACATGAAATAAGTGGGTTTTTTTAATTTTTAATGGCAGGTTTGAAATGGCGGATTTGGGTTGAAACCCACCATTAAAAAATGGCGGGTTTGCTTAACTTTGATACACCCTGATGATTATTTTTGTTATTCTTCACAATTTATAGTAAAGAAAGAAATAAAAATGGGATTAAATATTCGAAATTTATATCTTTCATCCACCTGAAGTGATTCCAGCATCATCCAAACCTGGATCTTCTTCCAAGTTGGAGGGAATTCTAACCCTTTTTTGTAATAATTTTGGTTCATGATTGTTTCAACCAATGGTCAAAATTTGCAACAATATTTTTTCATCTGAATAAACTCTGCCACATCAATTATTTCTCCAGAAATCATCCTTCCACCTCAACTGCACCAAAACGGCCTCAAAACAACAATATCCCCTAAACAACCCATCCCATAAAAAATAATCCTAAAACTGGCTTCACCACCACATCCTAACTACAACATCTGGAAACCCAACCTGGTAAGTTCACCCCCCCTATCCAACCCACTGGATTCAGATTTTATCCTGCTCAATTAAAAAATCTCTTACTCATTATTTCCACCTCATAATCTCCTCACAGGCTTCAATATTCAATTTTTCAGGTCTCTCTATCCAGTAGTTCATCCTTGCATAAAAATCTCTCTTCCTCTCTCTGCTTGAACTCCCTTTAAATTTACTTGAAAATAAATTTTTGATTTGGCTCAAAATATCCCCAACTGTTTTTGAGGTAATTTCACTGTTGTCTTATTTTTTTCCTTCTTTTTTCACAGATAAAAAAAATAATCTGATTTATTTTTATCCACTTCAATTTCAAAGAAATACCTGTTTTGTTCCTGATATCAAAAAGTTTTTTTTAATTGATATGACCTGTTTAAATTTAGCTTGAAGGCTGTTTTTTAAAAAAACCATTTTGGAGTGTTTATTTGGGTCAAAATTTTATAAATAATTCTTTTGAAATGATGAAATCATTCCTTTTCTTCAAAACATGGAATATAACCAATCAACCAAAATTTAATTGGCCCAGGCTCAATTGACACACCAAAGAGATTACTAAAATGATGGCTTTTTTTAAAAGGGCATCATTTTAGTAATTCTTTTTTTAAATTCACACCAAAAGTTGTGATTGATTTTATTATAGTAAGAAAATTACTATAATCACGCCTCCTACTGTGGTTTTTCCCCCCAGGAAGGCATGCAAACATTAAAAAGATGTTACAAAACAAAAAAGGTGTGAAAATGAACAATTAAGGTTGGGAACACCTTTTAAAAGTTTACTGGAGTGCCTGGGGGGGGGAAAAAACAACCTTTCAGTACTGTTTTTGGAGACTTAACTTATGGGAATAGCTTGAGCTAATTTGAAATGTAAAAATAAAATAAGTATTAATTTCTTTTGCAAGGAACTTAAAATCTTAGCTCAGATTTGAAAAAAAAACAAATCAAGCATGATAAAAAAAAGAAAAATTCTAAGAATTCATTCTATTTCCAAAAAATAGAATATTTTGAGTGATGGAAATTACATAAATTTGTACCAAAAATATAAAAACCTAGAAAAATGCTACATACCAAACATAAAAAAAAAGAAAAATGCCAAATACCAAACTTAAAAACAATAGAAAACGCTACATAAACATAAAAAAACATAGAAAAATTCTGCATACCAAACATAAAAAAATAAAGAAAAATGCTACATTTACCTAAATGGTGCTTCAAATTAAAATATTTTGAAATATTTAAACAAAAAAATTATTGATTACACAAGGGAACAATAAAGAATATGAAAAAAATATTTCTTTGAAGAAAATTAAATATTTCTGATGGAATGTAAATACCTTTTTTCCAAAAAACATAAATAGAAAAATGCTACATAAATATATTTCATGATGAAATTTAAATATTTTTAAATATTCCAAAAAAAGTTTCATCAAATAAAAAAAATGAAAATGAAAATGAAAAATGTGGAATATAAAAAATTGATTTATTTGAATAATAATCGATGCTTTCAGTGGGATTTAAATACCTTATAATACCAAATAAAAAAATGCACACAAAAATTCTACATATAGCTATTTCATGGAGATAATTAAAAATGTTTAAAAACTTAAACAAAGGATCCATTGAGTACCATCACAATAATATTAAAATAAAATTTATTTCCTATGAATAAAAATTGATATTTCTCATGGAATTTATATTATTACCATTTACAACAAGGTTCAATGGTATTTTGAAAAAATCAAAATCTTTTCCTAGAGTAGATCTCCCTGCTAGCTAAGTACCTGCTGCTTTTAATGGTCTTTTGATTGATTTGGATTGAAATAGCCATTCTGGTATTAGTGGCAGAGTAAATATCAGGAAGTGTACAATTCTTCTACTTTTAAGCAGCCAAAAGCATTTTTACAATTTATTTTTTCTTGAAATTGATTCCAAAAAGAAAATTTGGGAAAAAAAATTTGACCTTCAGAGAGCTCATATTTATCCAAGTTGTTAATATGTTGTCCACTTTCCTGTTTCATTGGAACCACCAGGTGGAACAAGTGTGGAGAAATAATTGCATGGTCAATACGCAGAGTTTTTTCAAAGCTACCTGGGGTAAGATTAATGTGAGGTTAAAATTAAAAAAAATTTCCTTGGTTCCAAATTCAAATGAGGTGAAGGATGGGATGTGATTTTGTTCATTATTTTTTGGTTGAATTCAAAAATTATGCTGGAAAATGTTTAAAAAATTCCACGTAATATCTGAGCCACCTTGTCTTATTTTATAATTACTTTAATTCTCAAAGAGAAGATTGAACTGCAGCTTTTTAAAGATATTGAACAAAAAATTCAAAACAGAGCATTGATTTTTTCAATACTGTTTCCCCACATCTGTCCAACCAATTCTCTTAAATCACCAACAGGGCTGTGGAAACTTTCTTATTGACTTATTTGATTTTTAAAAAAGTTGATTTTCTTTTCCTCTTCCACAGTGAGTTGATCCAAAGGAATTAATATGATAATGGCCAAAATTTATCCATTGTTGGACTTATCCATAACAACCACCTATCTATGGCTGAATAGGTAAAACTGTTTGAACAGAGCTTGAGCTTTCTGGATATATTTTTTGGTTGGATTACAGGGAACCTTCTTATTTTCATGGTGGATAGCAGGTTACAGATTAAAAGTTGTTAGAAATTTGGTGGACCAGGTGATTTTCTTTCAATTTTGGAAGCCATTTATATCAATTTCAAGCAAAACTTTATATATCCTATTTTGTTCCCTCTTTGTCCTCCAGT